>JAMPIV010019494.1:0-96950 GCA_024509875.1 Oreohelix idahoensis | reverse complement strand
GTATACCATGATCTCATACTGTAGTGCTTGTCCTCATCTAATTTTAAAAGTATAAACCTGTAACTTTTTGATCAGTGAATTTTTAAAGTATCTCTACCCTGTATTTTTATCAAGAAAAAAGGGTCTAATTTTTTAAAATTCATAAAAAATCACTCGGACAGTTTATGAAAATGAAACTACAAGAGAGTCTTAAGAATGCTGTGATCTATGAGCATGCCAAATTCCAATGTCCTATCTTTGCAAATAAAGTGTGCATCTTACACAAAAAAGTTTCTATTTTTAGTAACAATATGCAAATTAGGACCCAATATAATTATTTTCCAATGATTCAGCATTCTTTATTAGATGCTTTGATGTCCTAAACATGCCAAAAAAATTGGAGCTTGTAAAGACAAAAATAAAAAAAAAACGTTTTAGGTGAAACATTCCCTTAATAGATTTATGTTACACAATTGTGAAATGTATCGATGGTGAATCGAGTTGGTGTATTACGACGTGCATTAATAGATTTATGTTACACAATTCTGAAATGTATCGATGGTGAGGAGTTGGTGTATTACGACGTGCATTAATAGTGTTATGTTACACAATTGTGAAATGTATCAATGGTGAGGAGTTGGTGTATTACAGTGTCCATTAAAAGATTTATGAAGATGAAAATGATGATAGTGATATTCTCCCCGAATTTCCGACCTGGTGATTATCTTCATATACGGAATATGTAACTGTCTTTTTCTCTTGTTGAGGTGATCACTGGCCCAAGACAGGATACATGTTGTTAGGTGTGTAGTGCGAGCGTATGATGAACTGAGTGTGGGTGCGAATGAAGGCGCGAATGTGTTTAGGCTCGTATATATGTAGACCCTGCAACCCATACTCTCACATGCAGTAATCAAGGATGCTTGGACACTGCAGGCATGTTTCAAACCATTTATTGACGAGAACACACATAGTATCAACAGGAACAGTCAGTGTAACAAGGTCATGCTGACCTGACATCGATAGGTATACATTTGGCATTCAAAAAGGTAAACATCAGAATAGACGTGCATGGTCAATAGCAAAGTTCTTCAATAATGACAGTTCGTAGCGACGCCCTTGGCATCTCTGACTAAACGCGTCAGATGCCTTAGTCACTTTGACACATAGGTGCAACTTGGCATTCCCCGCCAATTGCACATTATCAGGCTGTAGTATAATAGCCGATAGCACAGGCCTCGTTCTGACGTCGGCTGTGTACTTCTGTTAAATAGGTTATCATCAACCCTGCAGTAATGCTTATTGTAGACATAAATCCCGCCAATCTGCGGTTCCCACAATATATCTTCGTCACTGGATTTCTGGACAATATAAAGACTAACCGTCTTGGATGGCTACCTCGAGCACAAATATATAAGTTCTGAAATATATAGGATCGGTGAGCTGCAGTTCACACTAAGTAATCCTTTTACATGTTCTGCCACCGAAAAGCGTAATAATGCATAAAGGTCGGTATTACCTGGAAAATGAATCCTCAGAACATAACAAGGAATTCTGTCGTCATCCCGACGCACAGAGATTCACTGGGGAAAACTGCCATAGCAGTTACTTCGAAGATTCTCCCCGAAAAACAATGGACTCTTGGTCCCTTCAGAAAAACAGGACCTTCCCGGCTCGCCGGAAGTATAACTCTCTCCCGCTTAAAAAACCTTCCCATAGGCCTACGCCCGAACTGTCAACCTTTGACCCTAAAGGTCAAAACACAATGAATGAATAAACAAGGGAAGACAACCCCTAATCAACCTGACATCGCAGGTAAAGACACAATTATACTTATGATAAACATAGGCAAATAACTTGACAGATGACTCCGTCGAAAATGACAGCAACATTACTACCACCCCCCTGTAAAAAAAAATGAAATTTTTTTTTTTAATATGTCCATGAGCAAGATAGCACCAGTATCACTTCTGTGCTCATGCAAAAACTGAACCTAATATCAGGTACAATAGACGCATAAATAAGGCGTCTGAAGAGAATACAAATCATCTCTCAACATAGGAGAAAATATTTCCTTTAAGCCAAACAAACTAAGGGATACCATTCAAGAAACCTAAGTTGCTGGCAATACCAATCATATATCAAACATTACTAAATAATATAATCATAGCAATATACAAATGTCAATGCTATTTTAGCAACATATCACTGATGGATGGACAAAATGAAATTTGTTAAATTATCTAAACATCATCCAAATACATTTGTATTACAACATATTATGATATTAAGGACAGACCTAAGTCTGAAAGTATATCAGGAAAAACTAGGACACAAGATTTAACTGGAATCATGTGGGCATCTAGACAATATGTCCGCCATCACATTATCCGAACCACGGATAGCTCGCACCGTGAAATGGAAAGGCTGAAGAGCAATAGCATAACGAGTAGATCTCGAGCTCTTCAAATCCTTACTTTGCATAGCCGTAAGAGCTTTTTGGTTGGTTTCCATAAAGAAATGCGCGCCCAGAAGGAACCTTTGTAGCTTAAGAATGGACCAAACCATAGCCAACAATTCACGGTCCAAAACCGAGTAATTCCTTTCTGCCGCATTTAGCTTCCTAGAAATATACATTACAGGATGCAGAGTTCCTGAATATTCCTGCATTAGTGCCGCTCCAATCCCAGTGGAAGAGGCATCACTACGAAGGACAAAAGTCTTATCAATCGTTGGTAGTCTTAAGATATGATAAGATGAGAACAAATTCTTAACCTGATCCAATGAAGATTGGCATTCTTGGGACCACCGCACCATATTAGGAGAACCTTTTTTCAATAACGCTGAAAGTGGTGCCATAATGGAGGACAGATTCTCAATGAATCTTCCATAGAATTGTATCAATCCCAAGAGACTACGCACTTGCTTTTTCGTCTTCGGAACCGAGATATTTAATATCTTTGAAATGTTTTGGTCCTCTGTCTTCAACAGACCATGACCAACTCGATGACCTAGGAAGGAAATTTCACTAAACCCAACAAAAGCTTTAGAGGGTTTAGCAGTCAAACTATGCTCACGTAGAATAGATAGCAATTCCTTTAGACCCAAATAGTGTTCTTCCCAAGTATCGCTGAAAAGACAGATGTCGTCTAAATATGCAATGACATCTGCACGATCTGATAGAATTCGTCGCATCATGCGCACGAAAGTCGCTGGGGCGTTCATAAGCCCGAAAGGCATAAAATTCCATTGAAACAGACCCCTAGGTGTCGAAAAAGCAGTGAGAGGTTTGGCGTGTTCCGTCAGTGGGACTTGCCAATAACCTTTCGACAAGTCTAGTTTAGTAAAGAATTTAGCTTTAGAAAGTCTAATAAGTAGATCATCTAATAACGGCATAGGTTCAGCATCGAACTTCGTAACTTGATTTAATTTGCAATAGTCAACGCAAAGACGTATGTTATTGTCTTTCTTTCGAACAATAACTATCGACGAAGAATAAGCTGAAGTGGATGGTTCAATTATTTGTAGTTGAATCATTTCATCCAATTCTTTCTCGACTTGTGCTTGAAAATGAATAGGTATTGGGTATGGTCTTACTCTGATCGGATTACGATCAGTAAGTATGATGTCATGTTCTATGACATCTGTGTGTCCAGGAATGTCGGTAAGGACATCCTGATATGATTGTAACGTAGAGGATACTTGACGCTGTTCCTCAAAAGACAAGTTGGAAGAGACTGTAACGTCTCTCCACGATTCCATTGAAGTAAGTGGAATCGCAGGAAGAGGTAAGTTCACGTCAGAAAAAATAGTTTCCTCATCCTGTATAACGGACAGGGATGAGATGTGACCATGTTGGACTGGAGAGTCGTCCGTCGCCTGGAAAATAGGCTGCAAATAGTCTGGACGTTCAATAAACTCTGTTAGCATATTTATATGGAAGGTTTTATGCCTTCCATCCACATCGACAATATAGTCGACATCGGAAATTTTTGAGACTATAGTGTATGGACCTTTCCATGAAGTGAGAAGTCTATTCTCTCTTGAGGGCAGTAAGACATATGCTTTGTCTCCAGGACAAAGTTGACGTAGGCGTCTTTTCCTATTAGCAAATCGCCTAGATTTTTCTTTCGCAAATTCGGAAGATGAAGTTGCTAACCTGCACGATTCGATAATCTTTTCTCTAAGAGCTATGACATATTCATATGACGATTGTGTATCATCGTCAATACTATCGGAAGTTATCAAATCGTGTAACAAGGACATCGGACCACGCGGTTGCGCGCCAAAGACAAGTTCGAAAGGAGAAAACCCTGTATGCTCGTTGGGAACCTCTCTATAGGCAAAGAGGACTGCAGGTAAAACCCTGTCCCAATCTTCAGGATGATCCTCCGTTATCTTGCCAAGTAAGTTCTTTAGTGTCCTGTTAAGACGTTCTACCAATCCATTGGACATTGGATGATAAATACTACTGAGAGACCTTTTAATGTCTAGCGTAGCCATTACCTGAGACATAACGTCCGAAATTAACTGAGTGCCGGGGAATCCCAGACGAGAAAATACGAGCCAAAGAGCATCAGCGATATCGACAGTTGATATGCTCTTCAGAGGAATAGCCTCTGGCCAACGCGTGCACATGTCCACGCAAGTGAGGATAAATTGGTGTCCTCTGGCTGACTTAATCTTGAACGGACCAATGATGTCTATAGCCATTTTCTGAAACGGCCGAATCGGAATATCTGCAACCTGAATAGGAGCAGCATGTCTCGGACCTCTAGACTTGACCTCTTGACAAATTTTGCAAGATCGGCAATAAATTCGGATGTCTTTATTCACGAATGGCCAAAAGAAGGACGCAAGGACTCTAGTTTTAGTTCTGGAAAAACCCATGTGTCCAGCACACTGAGAATCGTGTGCATGCCGAAGAATTAAGGATCTCATACAATTAGGCACAAGAGTTTGCGAGTGCATAGACTTGTCCGAGTGTTGTACCATTCGTACCAATATACCATTCTTCATAGTGATATACGATTTGTGATTCGTATTTTGATTGGGATCCCCTTTCTTTGCAAGAAGGAAGAATTTCTTCAAAGAAGGATCCTCTTCTTGACGTTTAACAAACGAGTCATGGGAAATCACCAAGTGCTCGTCTTGGCTATCAACTTCATTACTATTATCAGATGAAGTTGGGGAATTAAGAGCTTGAGCTCTTGTCACTACTGCATTGACCGTTTGAATGTTTTTTTCTTCCCAACTAGAAATTTGTTGCGGGGTGCATTCCTTAACCCCATGAATACGACCGATTATAAGATCCGCAATAGGATTAGGAAGAAGACATGCATGGACCTCTCCTGTGAAGAAAGGAGTGTCAATCCTAATAATAGCAGTAGGATAGCTTTCCATAGTACCACCAAATGTAACACATTTGATTGTTTTTCCAGTGGCACAGCAAGGATCTATCAGAGACTCCCTAACCCCGACGGTAGTACATCCCGAATCGAAAAGTACTGAGACTAGCCTATCATTTATTAGACCTTTATGTAAGATGAGAGATCCTCTCCCATCATGCGCAACTGTAGCAGGTAGAGCAGGAAGAGGGTGACCACAACTTAGCGTAGATACAGTCGATGAGTCAAACAATGTTAAGCATTGGGGGCATTCAGTTGCTCTCCCAAAATCGAAAGCACAACCAGTGATAGCCCTAGAGTTACCACTATCATTTACTGTATTACAGGCTCCATCAAACTCTTGTTGTGCAGAGTTTGCCTGTTGGAAAGGTCTTTTCTTGTTAAATCTAGGTCTGCCTCGATTATCGTTTCCCCTGTAATTATTTCGACTATCATTTCCCCTGTAATTGTTATCATATTGCCTATTGTAATCATCATTACGGTTTGAATCCCGGTTTCTAAATTCACCATCGTCATAATCTTGACGTCGAGAATGATTACCTCGAAAATTTGAATAGTTATTATTTGGATAGCCTTTGCGAAAGTGTCTCAAATTATTACCACTAAAATTACGAGAACTACCATCTTGCCTCCAATTCATAGACGAAGAACCATCATGTGTTGGATTACTCCGCTTCTGAGTGTAATTTTGATTACTTCCCCTATTCCAATTTTGTTGAGCACCCTGAAATTTTTTTTTGAAATTAGGGCCATATGGTGTTGCCGAAGCAGCTGGCAACCCTTCTTTCACTTTAGAATTGCTAACTGTAGCATGGGGATGCGCTGTGGCATACTGACAACAGTATTCCTCCATATCTTTTAAGTTTTTAGGCTTACGCCCTACTAACAAACTCCTTTGTCGTACTCGAAGTTGTTTGCTGAGCACCCGTACTCGCCAATTTCAATTTCTCTAACTCCAAAGTTGCGAGTTTTTCATCAAGTTCCATCTTCTGTTTTCTTTCCTCATGTTCCATTTTTCTGATTTCAGCCTCAGCTTGAGCTTTCCTCTCCTCTGCAGCAGCTTCTTTGTCTAATCTCTTTTGTTCAGCTTCTTTGTCTAATCTCTTTTGTTCAGCTTCTTTGTCTAATCTCTTTTGTTCAGCTTCTTTGTCTAATCTCTTTTGTTCCGCAGCAGCTTCTTTGTCTAATCTCTTTTGTTCAGCTTCTTTGTCTAATCTCTTTTGTTCAGCTTCAAATCTCCTTTCCTCCACCTGCGTCTGCAATTTCTTTTGTTCAGCAGCAATATCAGCTTCTCTGTCTAGTCTTTTTTGTTCCGCCGCAGCTTTTCTCTCTTCTGCAGCAGCTTCTCTTTCTAATCTTTTCTCTTCAGCCAGAGCTTTTTTTTCTTCTGCAGCAGCTTTTCTCTCTTCAGCAGCTAATGCTTTGTCATACTGAGCAACAGCCCATTCTTCTAACTGTTGACCAGTCTTATCTAGGGCTCTCCCTTGTGTAATAAAGTAATCTAATGTAGACATCTTGTCTAATGAGATCAGTAAATTGCAGAAGTAAATAAATTAAATTATCCCACTTTAATGGGAGACAAGTCTGAAATGCTAGACTTGTATACTCACTTCACTTTATTTCACTCTCTTAGTCTTAGACAAAGACTTTGTATGGTCCTCTTGTTTATAATGTAACCAAAAAATCACTTGAGTACCTGTGGAAAAAAATCCCTTATATCCCACTCACTATGGGCACAAGTCTTTTTTATAAAGAACTTGAATATGTATTTCACCTTGTCTCAATCTTTGTAGATAACAAAGAACTTGTATAAATATCTTATATAAAAATATTTTATTAACAAACTCTATATGAAGAGTCTACCTTATCAATAATAATACCAATACATGACCAAGTATATGTATGTAGACTGTGCATGACAGTAATGTAGTACAAACAAAAAAAATACAAACACAAAGATACAAAACAATACAAATGGCAACATTGTTTTAACCAAAAATGTGTAGAGAAATACACAAAAGAAAGGAGAGACCCACAGAATACAAACAAAACAAATCGAAAATCAAAACTGAAAAACAGACAAAATATTACAAAAACAACGTTAAGTACAGTTACATCACAGCTAACATCAATAGCGACCAATTGTCACTAGCAAATTTTCAAATTAAGAAAATTTGCACCTACAGAACGCTTACAGTAAGCCTCGATTAAGTGGCATATTTACTGTAAGACCCACCAACCGAAAACCCGCTGAAAAATACACAAAAACAGTAGAAGTAACATAAACATATAGCAATCAATTTCAATGTGTTGCAGAACAAGTTCAGTCACAGCTGAAACTAAAATAAATTTCTTGCTCCTTGCGAACACAGAAACGAAATGTCAAACGCGCACTGAACGTCAAATCCACTGTAGCATAAAGTGGTATTCACGAACCAAAGTTACTATGACCTTCTCGAATTAGGACTTGCACATTGAATGTTTACAATTTCCACGTACTGTTTACAAACACTTGACCTCGAACAATGTCGCTTGAATGCTCGGACATAGAAAAGTCTGTTGTTGACTGAAACGTGTAACAACCAGCAGTACTGTTCACAATAGGAACCCGCCTTCTATGCAGTTATGGTCCACGTAGCAAATGCCTAGATGTTAACTTCAGTACTTGTCTTGTTGTGGTTTATGTAGCTGTTACGTACATTTATTACCTACGGGGGTAGTCTTCGGTCCTGCCAAATGTACGCACCAGTTTTATATAGTTATATTATTTGTGCGTTCGATTGATTCACGCACTGACGTGCACAATGCAGTGTGAGTTGCTTTGGACGCACGTGTAACCTAGTTGAGTAGTTTCTGACGTCATGAAAGGGGGCAGCTCGGACCATATTTATGTCCGCTGTGTTATCCCTTGATTCTTGGCAAATGTGAAGTAGCCATCAGTTGTATTCGTATCTATTGATCTTCATGGCGAAGTCAATAGTGGAAGTATAAAGTAAGTGTCGCCCCATTTCTTATGGCATGTTTATTTATGTACATTAAAGTATCAGGCCGCTCCTATTAATGGTCTAGCGGGAATTCATCGTAGATGACATTCCTAGAATTGGACACACGGAGTCGATAGCCTTTGAATCTTTTCGTAGAGGGAGAATACCTACAAGAAATCAAGTTAATGAATTTATATGCTTCACATGTTTAATATGCTGTTACTACAATGCCAGAAGCGTGGCATAGAATGGGAGAGGTTAGTCAACTGGAATCTCTAACCTGCCCAGTTCACCCAGTTCAATACTACTTGTTGAAGTTCGTTTGAAGAATATTGTTGACATTCGTTCATTTTAACCATTCGCGTTTTAAGCTACCACTTCACCAGTATAAACTGAACTCAACGATAAAACGGAGTCAACAATAATTGGTATGCCAGTGTGGTCTGGAAATATCTAACTTCCAAAGAACGTACTCAATACTTTTCTGTGAAAAGAAGATTTTAACTTTCAAGTCACCAACATCTCGAACTTGGAACCCAGTGGGATGAGAAATCAGATTCAACTTACGTTTACCAAGGTCAAGGTCTTCAATCAACCTCCACGTCAAGTTTCACAGTGACTGATTACTTGGAGATCATCTCTTCATCATTATTGCGTGCGAGCTGTAATCTAGAGAAGCAGAACGAAGTATTTTATCTGTAGACGTACATCCACGGAGACGAGGCACATTGATTTTTTACCTGCACGCGAGATGAGTATAACGTGTTTCCGTTGTACATTTTATTACGCTTAGTTGTGCCTTCCGTGATATGTCCACATTCATATTTTTCGTGTTAAGTGTTATATGTTGTGTATTCTTCGTGGGAGGTTGGGAATGGCGACTTAGGACGGGAAATTACCAGTTTCACCACAGGTCCGTCTTAAGTGTTCTGTAGGACATTATTTTGCAGACTTCCCGCAGTGGAATGTTCCTATGCGTGAGCATAGAAGGATCTTTGGTCCACTGTGTCTGGTAGTCTGTGACACCTGACTATTTTAGCTGTTTCGACAAGTTTTAATTGTTGTTTTTGGTAGTTAATTTTACTTGTACCTTATTTTCATAATGTATTTTGTATGTGATTATTGTCCATCTTACCTGACTGTCGTTCAGTTTTTTACAAAGCATATGTTTTTACACTGTGTTGTCAATTGTCTTGTGCATTATTGGACCGTAGATGTCATCGTAATTTTTTACGACATTCTATTTTAGTTCCACATTTTATTTTATTTGATTTCTACGACTGTAGTCATTTGTCTTGATTATCGTGTCGTGTCAGTATTGTGCTATTGTCTGTCACGTTATTGCTTTCACACCATTTCATGTTATAAATTACATTATTAATTATTAATATTATTGCATATTATATAAATTGATTTTACCGTTCTAGAACAGGAACGAAAACCACTAGTTGTAGTAACAATTTTAAGTAGTATTATTACATAATAAAATTGAATAATGGCTACCTTAGACTATTTCATTAAGCAAGCAAAAGCTCTTCAGATGGCTCCTGAGGAAGCAAAAACATTTGCACTTGCAGAATATAAGAAAGCTCAAGAAATAGAAGCTGATCAGAGAAGGTTAGAAACATTACGTTTGGAAAATTTGAAATTTGAGGCAGATTAAAAAAGGATTGAGGCGGAGGAGAATGAGAAAAAAATGAGATTAACCGCTGAATTGGAAGAGAAACGATTTCAGCGTGAGTCCGAACAGAAAAAATTCGAGGCTGAAGAGCAATTTAAAAGAGATGCGGCAGAAAAAGAAAGACTACTTAATATTGAAATGGGAAATAAACAAAAGGAAATGGAAGAAAAAAGATTAATAGCTGAAAAAGAAATGGAAGTTAAACAAAAAGAAATGCAAGAAAGAAGATTAATAGCTGAACAAAACACAAAACGACTTCAGCTTGAGATGGAAGAGAATGAAAGAAAACGACAGCATGAACTGAAATTAGCAGAGTCAGAATATGAGAGACTTAGGTTAACTCAGGAATCTAATTCTCAGAGAACTTTTGAAAGCGAAACTTCATCCAGACATGATAATTTTAAGGAAATTCACCTTAAATTACCACAATTTAATCCCCCGTCTGATGACGTGATATTCTTCCTAGATAGGTTTGAGGCCACTTGTGTGTCTTATAACGTGGATAAAGCTCTATACTGTACATATTTATCCAGATTACTTACAGGGGACGCATTAGCAGTTTATCATACCACCAGCATTGGTGAGAAAAATGACTATAATGCTCTTAGAGCGGCACTTCTGCAAAAATTCCAAATGACAGAAGACCAATATCGATCAAGATTCCATACATTACTACCTCAATCTAGCAGAAATTTTAGTGATTTTCTGTCACAAATACGACTAACATTAGAAAGATGGATCGAATTATCCAAAATTGAAAAGTCGTATGAAGGTCTCTTCGATTTACTGATGCGCGATAAGGTACTTTCGTCTGTAAATCCTACATTTCTCGCATTTTTACACGAACGGAAACCTTTATCTATGAAAGACTTAGAACAGCATGCAAAAAATTTTTGCACTGCTCACCCAAACATGGATCTAAGTAATGCACAGATTAAGAATGAATTGCCTGTTGCTTTTGCAGCACAAAAAAAAAACAATTTTTCACGCAATCGTTCTTTTAGTGCTGACAGATATGTCAATAAGGGAAATAATGACAATTTTAACAATGGTAATTTTTACAAAGGGAAGCAATTTCAACAATCTGCTCCATTTAATGTTTCTTGGAACCAGGCTCACAGATCGCGAGATTTTGGTAACAATAATTTTAAAAATAATCAAGGACATTATAATAAACAAAACTGGAGATCAAGATCTCAGGGTCCGCAAAACAAACAATTTTTTGGAAATAAACCATTTTACCAACATCATAACGATCATTATACAAATTATCGGACTCATCCAAATTTTAACTCTAGCAGAAACTACAATTATGGCAATTTTAATGACAAAAATCAAAATCGATCGCGTCGACGAGATAAATCGTTGAGTAATACGAATAGACATTCTAATGTCGCTTTTAGTGATACACAGGCTAACAGTGAACAGGGTAAAGGAGCTGAAACTCATAATGCTATGTGTTGTTCTCTTGATTGTACCCAAGTCAAAGATTGTTCAGAATGCTCTACTCTTTTCCAGCCCAGGGCGATCACGACGCTGCGTTGCGGACATACCTTGCCTAGTCTACCTGCAGTCTGTACGGCCACTGCTGCGTCAGTACACCAGGGACAGGGCTCTCTTAAGTTTAACAAAGGATTTGTCAACAATATTTCATGCTCTCTCCTATTTGACTCAGGTTGCAGCACAGTCGGCGTCCGGACTTCGCTGATCAACCCAAGTTGTGCCACGGGCCGGGTTGTCAAGTGTGTAACGTTTGGTGGCACAATTGAAACATTTGCCACTGCTATTATTGATCTTAATACACCATTTTTTTCAGGAAAGATTCAAGCTTGTCTCCTTCCGAATCCAATTTGTGATTTAATACTTGGTCACATACATGGTATTAAAGAGTGTACACCACAGCAAATTGCTGAATGGGAAGAGCGACATATTCAAACTGCAAATGCAGTAGTAACTAGAGCGCAAGCTACTAATATGTCGCATGATACACCTATGGAACCTACAGTTCATACCACTTGTGATGATGATGCTCCTATTTCACGGGAGTTGTTTGCAACATTGCAAAAGAATGATGATTCATTAAAAAAAAATTTTCAGTATGTGAACAAAAATAATACCAGCAACAAACTTGCAAAATCTAGACATGACTTTATACTTAAAAATGGGATTTTGGTTAGAGTAATACGAGAAAAGGATTCATCCTTATGTTCTCAGATTATAGTCCCATCCTGTATGAGATCTCGTATATTACGACATGCGCATGACTCGCAATGTGCGGGCCATATGGGTTTTTTCGCGTACCAAATCCAGAGTGCTTTCGGCATTCTACTGGCCAGGCGTCCATAAGGACATCACTCTCTATTGTCGGTCCTGTTTGATATGTCAAGAAGTTAAGGTACGGGGTCCATTTCATGCGGCTCCTATTCAAGCTGCGGACATCCCGATTAGACCATTTGATAAAATGGCTATAGACATTATTAGTCCTATGCTCCCATCTGCTAGAGGGCATACGCATATTCTTACGTGCATTGATATGTGCACTCGTTGGCCTGAAGCCATCCCTCTCAAGAACACTTCATCTGCCAGTGTAGCAGAGGCATTGATGTTAATCTTCTCACGCATTAGTTTTCCACGGAAAATCTTGTCGGATCATGGGGTTCAGTTCATTTCTGAATCCATGTCTCAAGTTATGAAGACATTAGGTATAGACAGATCTCTAAGTTCTATTTATCATCCGATGTCAAATGGGTTAATTGAGCGTCTAAATAGGACACTCAAGCAGTTGTTGGGTAAGATGACTCAAGACCATCCACAAGACTGGGATCGGGTCCTACCCGCTTGTCTCTTTGCGTATCGCGAAGTACAAAATCAAGCAACGGGGTTTTCTCCATTTCAGCTTGTTTTCGGCATGCAACCACGCGGTCCGATGTCGTTAATCCACGACTTATTGGTTGACGAGAATATTGAAGAGGAAACTCAATCCTCTTATGAGTATGTGATCTCTCTGAGAAAGAGAATCATAGATGCTTGTAGATTAGCTACTGCATCATCCGAACAAGCCAAAGAAAAAGCTCGTCTATTTGCAAACAAGTATAGACGTCTTCGCCAGCTCATACCTGGTGATGAAGCTTTTGTATTACTCCCTGCGCATAATAATCGTCTTTTAATTACCTGGAGAGGTCCTTTCAGGATCATCTCAAGAATATCCGATGTCGACTACATCGTTGATGTTAATGGTAAACATAAAACCTTCCACATTAATATGTTGAAGGAATATTACTCACGTCCTGATTATCTACAATCAGTGTTCCAAGCAACTGACGATCCTACACCTCCTATTCAACACTATTCTAGTTTGTCAGTCATCCAAGAAGAGGAATCTTCTTTCGATGATGTACAACTACCAATACCAGTTGTACCACTCCATTCCACTGAGAAATGGAATGATGTTACTATCTCATCTACTCTTACTGATGATCAACGTCAGCAAGTCTCTAATATTCTACACACGTATGAGGATGTCCTCACTGACATCCCAGGTCATACGTCAGTCATTCAACATGACATTATTCTGACTGACGATACACCGATTCGAGTTCGCCCATATCCGATTCCTTTACACTTTCGTGATAAGGTTGATAAGGAATTGGATGAGATGCTTCAATTAAATATAATTGAACCATCTTCATCACCATATTCTTCTTCTATGGTAATCATTAGGAAGAAGGACAACAATATACGTCTTTGCGTAGATTACAGGAAATTAAACAAAGTTACAAAATTCGATGCGGAACCATTACCTCTTTTAGACGACTTATTAGAGAAATTATCTCATGCCACATTCTTTTCGAAATTTGACCTTTCAAAGGGTTATTGGCAAGTGCCATTAACCCCTAAAGCAAAGCCATTCACCGCTTTCTCGACGCCACGGGGTCTTTTTCAATGGAATTTTATGCCATTCGGTCTAATGAATGCGCCAGCTACCTTTGTAAGCATGATGCGCCGCATATTGTCTCATCGTCCCGATGTCATTACTTATATAGATGACATCTGTCTTTTCAGTGACTCTTGGGATGAACATATTCAGGGTTTAAAATCTTTACTTTCTACCTTACGGGATTATAACTTAACAGCGAAACCTTCAAAGGCTTTTGTCGGTTTTCATGACATCTCATTTCTTGGTCACCGTATAGGTCGCGGTTTAATGTATACAGAAGACAGTAACGTCTCTAAAATTTTAAACATCTCAGCACCTAAGACAAAAAAACAAGTGAGGTCGCTCTTAGGACTAATACAGTTCTATTCTAAATTCATCCCTCATTTGTCTACTATAACTGCACCTCTTTCTTCGTTACTGAAGAAAGGCACATCTAATGTAATAAAGTGGTCGCAGGATCATCAAACGGCTTTAGACTATATAAAAACAATTTTTTTCAAATAAGCCTTTTTTAAGGTTGCCTAACAAAGATCTCACCTTTGTTCTTCGCAGTGATGCTTCTTCCTACGCTATCGCGGCAGTTTTGATGCAGGAATACGGAGGCACCTTATTTCCGGTTATGTACGTATCCAGAAAGCTTACGACGAGCGAGATGAAGTATTCCGTTCTGGATAAAGAGCTCCTCGCTCTTGTCTGGTCAATCAATAAACTGGATCGTTATCTCCTCGGATCACACTTTGTGGTGGAATCCGACCAGATAGCTCTTACAGCACTGAACACAGGGAACGTGAAGTCATCAAAGTCAGCGCGTTACGCTATTGCGCTTCAACCGTTCCATTTTGAGATACGCGCTATTCCTGGAGTACAGAATGTGTTGGCAGACTGTCTTTCAAGATGCCCTAGTGAACATGTCGAAATTAAACCACTTCCAGATGGTGAAACGTCCTCACAGAAACAGGAATAACTTTGTACATGGTCACTGATTATACATCTGTGGAGACTATGTGTAGTTCTGCAGTATTCGTATATATATATAACTTTCAGAATATACTTACGTATGGATTATAACATTATTTCTTGTGAAGTAACGTTTTGTTAGAACGGGAACAGTGATATTAAAGTAACATTTTTTTTTAGTATGGAAACATTGGTAAGAGTGACAAATAGACATTCACTATTGTTATGGAACAGATTACACTACATATCGTGTTCGTAAACGTATTTCAGGCATGGTACATTGAGAACATATTCTTGTCGATTTAACTAGTTCTAAAAGAATATTAACAATGAGTGAAATTGAAATCACTTAGAATAAATTAGTAATTAGTTATTTGTTCATAAATTAAGTACTATTAATTATTATAATTCAATTTAATCAATTTGATTGATTATAAATCACACATCTACTAACTTTATTAGTGTTTCGCAATACGTGTATTCACGTATCCCACTACATGATATCTCACTTTTAGATAACTAGTCAAACTAACTAGTGTTAGGAAATAGTAAGTGCGTTGCTTCTTAAAGTGTTTAATTATGCTTTGTTTCATTTTGCATGTTGTATTTTAAAATTTTCTGTCTTATTGATTCTTTTATCATTGATCATCATCAGTGTTGCTGTTCATTTTCATTTTTGAAATCATATGTTTCAAATTTCTTTAAAAAAAAAAAATTTGGTTGAATTTTATTATCATCTTTTTTTTATGGTTTATTTCATTTTCATTTTCAACTTCTTTTTACTTCGAATATTACCACATCGTTCCAAAGTAGGTCGATGGTGGATGTGTGCTTTAATGCATACTATCATTTAGTTATATTGTTTTCATTTAATATTCTTTTCTTAATATGATATAATTTTATGCATGTCATAAATCTTATTGTAGTTTTGACTCACCTCTCTCGAGTAATTAGTTCGAAAAAAATTAATAGAATTAATTTTTTTAAGGGGAGGTAATAAGGGAGCTGTTACGTACATTTATTACCTACAGGGGTAGTCTTCGGTCCTGCCAAATGTACGCACCAGTTTTATATAGTTATATTATTTGTGCGTTCGATTGATTCACGCACTGACGTGCACAATGCAGTGTGAGTTGCTTTGGACGCACGTGTAACCTAGTTGAGTAGTTTCTGACGTCATGAAAGGGGGCAGCTCGGACCATATTTATGTCCGCTGTGTTATCCCTTGATTCTTGGCAAATGTGAAGTAGCCATCAGTTGTATTCGTATCTATTGATCTTCATGGCGAAGTCAATAGTGGAAGTATAAAGTAAGTGTCGCCCCATTTCTTATGGCATGTTTATTTATGTACATTAAAGTATCAGGCCGCTCCTATTAATGGTCTAGCGGGAATTCATCGTAGATGACATTCCTAGAATTGGACACACGGAGTCGATAGCCTTTGAATCTTTTCGTAGAGGGAGAATACCTACAAGAAATCAAGTTAATGAATTTATATGCTTCACATGTTTAATATGCTGTTACTACAATGCCAGAAGCGTGGCATAGAATGGGAGAGGTTAGTCAACTGGAATCTCTAACCTGTTCGTATTATCATGTATGACTTTGTTTGAAAACTATATACTATATATAACGGGATGTATGGAGAAAGTCTGGGATTGTGAAGTATGATATGGAAGAATATTATCCTGGAGTATGAATACGTTACCATGATGGACGTCCTTGAAGGAAGGTCAATGGACTTGAATGAGCGGAATAGTATATGGTAACAGTTTTGTGATCCTCAGTCACTTGAGTCAGAGGACTTTATTAGTAGAGAATCTTCAGGAACTTTAAAAGTAATTATCAACATGTTGACGTATGATTTCTGCGCCTGTGACGATGTTAGTCTTGTCCACTCCGTATGTGCTGTGTTGAATAAAATCTATGTACAGTCACCACCGACTTCTGTACCGCCAGTACTTGCCCAGTTCACCCAGTTCAATACTACTTGTTGAAGTTCGTTTGAAGAATATTGTTGACATTCGTTCATTTTAACCATTCGCGTTTTAAGCTACCACTTCACCAGTATA
The DNA here is from genome assembly GCA_024509875.1 of Oreohelix idahoensis. NCBI lineage: Eukaryota > Metazoa > Mollusca > Gastropoda > Stylommatophora > Oreohelicidae > Oreohelix > Oreohelix idahoensis. The sequence continues at coordinate 79,932 of JAMPIV010019494.1, read as the reverse complement.
AACTGAACTCAACGATAAAACGGAGTCAACAGTAGCATTATAATATAAATGCCCGCACTGTTTATCTAGGTCAACCGTTGATGACCTATTTCTGTCCTGTTGTAGCCAAAACTTGCAAGTGTAGAATTAGCGCTGTGTGTTACGGCTGTCCCGTGTGTAGCTTAGACCCACAGATCAGAAGTGTAATGTGTACTTGTCCTTCTTGTAAATTTCTGGACAAAACTGGAGACATCATACATGTAACAGCCAACCAGAAATGTAAATTTCTGGATCCATTAATGTCAATAATAATGTCAAATGCTCGCTCTGTTCTTTTTAAACCCACAGATCTGGTCCATCAGAAATGTAAGTTTCTAGGCCACATTGGCAACAACAAATGTATCAGAAGAGCCCACGTAACTGGTCCACCAGAAATGTAACTGTCTTTTTCTCTTGTTGAGGTGATCACTGGCCCAAGACAGGATACATGTTGTTAGGTGTGTAGTGCGAGCGTATGATGAACTGAGTGTGGGTGCGAATGAAGGCGCGAATGTGTTTAGGCTCGTATATATGTAGACCCTGCAACCCATACTCTCACATGCAGTAATCAAGGATGCTTGGACACTGCAGGCATGTTTCAAACCATTTATTGACGAGAACACACATAGTATCAACAGGAACAGTCAGTGTAACAAGGTCATGCTGACCGGAAATCGATAGGTATACAGTTGGCATTCAGAAAGGTAAACATCGGAATAGACGTGCATGGTCAATAGCAAAGTTCTTCAATAATGACAGTTCGTAGCGTCGCCCTTGGCATCTCTGACTAAAAGCGTCAGATGCCTTAGTCACTTTGACACATAGGTGCAACTTGGCATTCCCCGCCAATTGCACATTATCAGGCTGTAGTATAATAGCCGAAAGCACAGGCCTCGTTCTGACGTCGGCTGTGTACTTCTGTTAAATAGGTTATCATCAACCCTGCAGTAATGCTTATTGTAGACATAAATCCCGCCAATCTGCGGTTCCCACAATATATCTTCGTCACTGGATTTCTGGACAATATAAAGACTAACCGTCTTGGATGGCTACCTCGAGCACAAATATATAAGTTCTGAAATATATAGGATCGGTGAGCTGCAGTTCACACTAAGTAATCCTTTTACATGTTCTGCCACCGAAAAGCGTAATAATGCATAAAGGTCGGTATTACCTGGAAAATGAATCCTCAGAACATAACAAGGAATTCTGTCGTCATCCCGACGCACAGAGATTCACTGGGGAAAACTGCCATAGCAGTTACTTCGAAGATTCTCCCCGAAAAACAATGGACTCTTGGTCCCTTCAGAAAAACAGGACCTTCCCGGTTCGCCGGAAGTATAACTCTCTCCCGCTTAAAAAACCTTCCCATAGGCCTACGCCCGAACTGTCAACCTTTGACCCTAAAGGTCAAAACACAATGAATGAATAAACAAGGGAAGACAACCCCTAATCAACCTGACATCGCAGGTAAAGACACAATTATACTTATGATAAACATAGGCAAATAACTTGACAGATGACTCCGTCGAAAATGACAGCAACATACGTGGATCAATAAGATAATATGTTTGAGTCAGGCCTAGTCACCAGAATGAACATTTATTTCAACGAACAAGTATATGAAGATCCTAGACCAGTTTACCTGGAATGTTTTGTCCTGTAGTTTGTCCACTCTGTTGATGAGAAATACTTGTCAGCGATAATGACACTTTGTGACGTACAGAGTTATCTTGTATGAATTATTGTTTTAAAGAGGTTACACAGATTATATGTTTCAACTAGACCAGCATGACCGTCAAGTTCATTATTTGTACTTTTTTGAGGAAATAAAAGTATATAAAACGTTCACAAAAATATATATTATATTCGTGTTTAGCGCAGATAAAGCAACGTTTACTGTGTAATTAAAGTAATTATAGTTTGTCTGGAAATAATAATTTCGAAATGAAAATCTTTTAGCAAATGTTAATGAAGCAGGCGTGGAGATCTTTATGTGCACTTACCTTGTGTATGAGTTGTGTTTGTGAGTACGTTGAGTAATTTCATCATCATCTTGTGCACAATCCAGAGCTTAGACTACGTGAAATTATAAATGACTAAAGGTGTGACACAAACAACCGATGACACTCATAGACAGTAGTAATATAGGAAATAAATACAGTTAAAAGTGTCTTTACTTTCTTCACTGATGTCTTATTGGGGTTGTATATTATATATATATATATATATATATATATATATATATATATATATATATATATATATATATATATATATATATATATATATAATATGATATTTGCTGCTCGCCAACTTCAGGAGAAATGCCAGGAACAGCACAGTGACCTATACACAACATTTATTGACTTGACCAAGGCCTTTGACACTGTCAATAGGGACGGACTATGGAAAATTATGGCGAAATTTGGCTGTCCCGATAAGTTCATCTCAATTGTCCGCCAGTTTCATGAAGGTATGATGGCTCGCGTATTGAATGATGGAGAATCTTCTGAACCCTTTCCCGTCACAAATGGTGTCAAACAGGGTTGTGTGCTCGCCCCGACACTATTCAGTATGATATTTGCTGCCATGCTGTCTAACGTTACGCATGACAGTAGCGACGGCATACACATCAGATACAGGGCAGATGGGAATCTGTTCAATTTGAGACGATTACAGTCCTTTACGAAGGTGAATGAAACAATGATCTCTGACCTCGTCTTTGCGGACGACTGTGCCCTCAACACCTGCACAGAACTGGACATGCAGAACAATATGAGGAGGCTTTCTGTAGCGTGTGATGACTTTGGCCTTACCATCAATACGAAGAAATCTGAAGTAATGTTGCAACCTGCTCCTGGGAAACCTTACTGTGAACCAAATATCACAGTAAAGAACCAACGTCTCCAAGTGGTGGACAGCTTCACTTATCTAGGCAGTACCCTTACCAAAGATGCGAATATCGTCTCCGAGGTCAACAACAGAATTGCAAAGGCAAGTGCAGCTTTCGGAAGACTAAGAGTAAATGTCTGGGATCGACAAGGAATTAGTGCAGCCACCAAGATAAAAGTATATCATGCAATAGTACTCACTACCCTCCTGTATGCCTGTGAAACATGGACAGTGTATAGCAGACATGCCAAGAAGCTTAATCATTTCCACATGAGCTGTCTTCGCAGGATCCTCAGGATCAAGTGGCATGATATAGTATCTAATTCTGAGGTCCTCAACAGAGCACAAATCTCAAGCATCTACACATTGCTGCAGAGGGCCCAAACTAGATGGGCCGGACATGTTGTTCGCATGCCCGAAAAACGCATCCCAAAGCAGTTGATGTACAGCGAACTCTCCACGGGTAAGCGAACAGCAGGGGGAACAAAAGAAACGCTTCAAAGACACACTGAAAGCATCGTTGAGCAGCTTCAAAATTTATGTCTCCTCCTGTGAGACTATCGCACAGGATCGCTGTGCCTGGCGGACAAACATTACTCAAGGTGCTCGCATTGCAGAACAGAATTTAGCTGATAAGGCAGAAGGCAAGCGTGCTGCAAGAAAGGCCAGAATGCACAGCAACACTACTATCGACTCTAACAATGTGTGCCCCGTATGTGGCAGGGCCTGTAGGGCCAAAATAGGATTAATTAGTCACATGAGATCACGGCACAGATGTGTCACAACTCAAGTCTGAAGCTGTCGCCATCTTCGCTTGCGATGGGCAACTATTATTATTATTATTATTATTATTGGGGTTAGCTTTTTTTCAATCCTTCTTCTTTCTTCCTCGTTCATCCTGAAAAGGACGTTGGTTACGTTGTGTCTCCGTTTACAGCGAAGCTGCGATATTTGCGTCTTTCGGCCTCACACATCCGTTTTCCGCATAACATTTTGCCTTCTCTCTTCGATCCCTACTCTCTCGGCCAGACTGCAGTGATGCAGCCTGTGTTCAGGACCACCACTTCGAGTTGGAGTAGGGTCTTGGTCAGCTCTGGCTCGCTGACCCTGACACAATCAGTCAAGCTATGAGTCGCTGACTGCATTCATCTCGTCGCTGCGTCTTCGGTCCCTTTTATATATCGGTATATTAATCGGTCACTAAAAGACCAATATAAGTATTACTAAAGAAGAGAACCAGCTGCTACAGATAAACGAAATGATGTTTCTTTTTGGAAGACATGGACTTCATTTTTTATTTCGTAATTCACAGGAGGATTCTCCGGGTCAACTTTTTAACTCATTGCTTCAAAGATGGTGTGCAGTTCTAACAGATAATCTGATTATCGGCTTGCCTGATCAAGACTGTGGCTAACACTATAAACCTGGTACATCATTTATTGATGGGGAAGTGCCTAATGCACTCAGATTATCTTTTTCGTTTACTTACAGCCCTGTGACGAAATCAGTTAATGAGTTGTGGTCTTTTACATCATTTTCGTTCCCTCCCGCATTACCGATTTATTTCTTCATTTTTCCCACTCATCGTCCTATTATTTGGCATATTTTATGCACCTACATTCTTGCCTACTCACTTCCAGACTTGTTTACGTTTCAACATGTGAATCGTAGTATTACTAGGCAGATCAGCAAATAATACTTTTATCACTCAAGTCGTCTAGCTACCTTCGATAGAGATGGTCTTTGTTGACACAATGTGCTCTCGTACGATCAAAGAAAAGCAAGCCAGCTTGGCTGTCTAAGAAATCCATCTGGGAGATGTACGCAAACACAGGTGGTAATATGTAACCATAGCCTCGATGGAATTACAAAAGAGCTGACTGGAACAGTTTTGCAGTGCTGACTGACAGTCTTTGCGAGACCACAACACACGAAACAACAGCATACAAAATATGGTTGAAAGATTTAATAGAGCAATAATTCAATCAGCTATTGAGACGATTCCGAGCGGTGCAAGAAAGAACTACAAACCATACTGGAATGAAGAACTGCAAAACCTTGAAGATGAGGTAACAGAAGCCAGAGACACGGCAGAAACAGAACAAACATCTTGCTCAAAGCAACAACTGCAAAGTACAAAATAACATTAAACCAAACAACAAGAGACTGCTGGAAGCAAACAACAGAAAATCTCAACCTAGATAAAGTAGGGAACAAACTGTGGAAACTAGTTAGAGCTTTGAACAACGAAGAACCTTACAAAAATCACATCACAATCAAACAAGGTGAAAATATGCTCTCGGGGGAAACAAGCTGCAAATGCACTCATGGAACACAATGCTAGTGCAAACCACATTGATGTCCCTATAGACAGAAGAAAGGCCATCATTGATGAACAAAGGAGTCATGACAACAAAAAGTTTGCACCAAAAGAACACATGATGGCAAAGTTAACAATGTAAGAAATGGAAGAGGCAATGAGGGCGCTAAAGAAAAAGAAGTGACCTGGGAAAGATGGGATAACCAATGAAATGCTAACACGCCTAGGAAAAAAGGCATAAAAGAAGCTTCCATCCATCCTAAACTGCAGCTGGAAAAGAGGAATAGTACCGCAGGCATGGAAAGACGCCATACTGATTCCCATACCTAAGAAAGACAAAGTTCAGACAGAACCAAATGGGTACAGACCTATCAGTCTACTGAGCTGTGTTAGAAAATTAATAGAGCGCATAATAAATACCCAACTAGTGTGGCATCTAGAGGGAAAAGATCTACTAGCACCATAGCAAGCAGGATTCAGAAAACACAGATCCACTGAAGATCAGATCACTTATATAACTCAGAAAATTGAGGACGCTTTCCAAAAAAAAGCCCACACTCTGGTGGTTTGGGTGGACTTAGGAAAAGCATTTGACAAAGTGTAGAAAGATGGACTGAAAGTCAAGCTACAAAGAAGGGAAGTGTGTGGGAGAATGTTCAAATGGGTCAGCTACTATCTTGAGAACAGAACTGCCAGAGTCCAACTACAAGGACAGACCAGTAGGAAGATGGTACTGAAGCAGGGTGTTCCCCAAGGTGGAGTCATGTCACCCACGTTGTTCCTCACAAATATAAATGACATATCAGAGAATATTCCAAGAAGAACCCACAATGCCTCCTTTGCAGACTACTTAGCCATGTGGATCTCAGAGGAATATATCGCTACGGTAAGCATTCGGATGCAGCAAGCCCTAACATCATTGGAGGAGTGGGCCAAAGCATGGCTAGTAAGGATAAATGAAGGGAAAACATCATACACAATGTTTTCTCTCTTAAACAAACCACAGATCTCCAAATTGGTGCTAAATGGGAAAAATCTGCATCTGGATGAAAACCCAAACGACCTAGGCATGACCTTTGATCGCCCCTTGACTTAAGAAACCCAGATTGAAAAAACAGGACAAGAGCAAGACAGAGAATGGCAATCCTTAAAAAAACTTGCTGGTGCTTGTTGGGGAGCAGACGAGAGAGTACTAAAGAAGCTATATACTGGGCGAGTGAGACCAATCTTAGAATATGGCATTGCAGAATGGTCAACGGCAGCTAAGTCAAATTTTGACAAAATAAACAGAACCCAAAACCAAGTATTGAGAATCATAACAGGGGCATGAAGTCAAGACCCATTGAAGAGTTGGAAAAGATTATTCACCTCCAGCCTATGGAGGATAGAAGATATAGCAGAGTCCAGTAACAAGCCGAGAAATTCAGGAGGCTGATAGACCACCCAATGCATCAGAGAATAAATGAACTTGGAAGGGGAAGACTGAAGCGAAGCAACTTGGTAGAGACAGTAAAATCAAAGACGAGAGCAGACCCCATAAACGAAATATCAACAGCTACGCCAATATGTACTGCACACAAGCTACCAATTTGGAAACAACAGTGCTTCCCTGAAATGATAGAAAACGTTCCTGGTATTGAGAGAAAGAACACCCAAAATGAAACAGAAAGGAGAGTCCTTATCACAAAATATATAGAGATACATTACCCAAGCAACACCTATATCCATGCATGCACAGACGGATCAGCAGCTAATGCAACAGAAGATGGGGGTGGAGGAGCTTCCTGAGCTTAAGCAATGGCACATACAAAATATAGCAGTCACAACAGGGGCAAATTCAAGTACCTTCAGAGCAGAGGCCCAGAGGCCTGAAAAACTGAATTAAAAAATCTAATGACAGAAAAAAGCTCAGAGAGACCAGTAGCTATCTTTTGAGATGCGCTTTCAGTAATTACTACGCTGAAAAGTCAAAGTAAAGCTGAACTGGATGACCTAAGAGTAACACTTCACAGACTAAGTCAGCAATACAAAAGAGTCGTGATGCAGTGGATTCCTTCTCACTGCAACATCCCTGGAAATGAAGAGGCTGACAGATTGGCAAAGGAAGAGGGAAAGCTTCCTCAACTTGACACAAATTTAATTTATGAGAAGGCCAAGAGTTTTATCAAGCGCAGATACAGGCACAAGTGGGAAGAAGCGCATCCAGGCCACACAAAAAATGATCCTTGTTAACAGCTCAGCAGAAGTGAACAAGAGGTAATCTTCAGACTTTGCACAGGTCATAACAGATTGAGATACCATCTATTCAACAAATTAAAGATAGGAACTACTGACGATTGTGACTGTGGTACAGATAAAATGACTGCCGAACATCTGCTTCAAATGTGCCCAACATATGAGGAACAGAGAAAGTGCATATGGCCATCACTAGTACCATTCCTAGAGAAAATCTACGGAGACATCAACAGCCACAGGCTGACCACTGCTTTCTTTGAACTTGTTCAAGTTGACATCTGAGGGTGAACGAAGAAGAAGAAGATATGTGATCACTTCCGCTGAACCATCTCTATAGAAATATTATGGATAACCTGTCAGTGGAGACAACATGGGCTGAAAGTATTAGCCAAGAAATAAGTTCACCAATGTGTTTGTGAGTTTGTACAAATGCAATCGGAGGTATTGCTACTATATTTGAAAGAGATCACGAGTTTAAAATGTGAAATTGATATTTTAAAGCACGCGGCGGATAGTAATGATTTAACACCCAGACCCACACGGTTCTTTAGAGTCAGGATTGGTTTAATTTGAGAGCTGGAATAAACTTTCGTTCCCATTGGAAAGTTTGTCGGAAATACCATCTGGGACTTGGACTGAGAAATGGAAATATAATCTAGCAATATTGGAGACACAAATCAGACTGCATTTTCAGCAAACGTCAAGTAACAACTCCCATTATCCGGAGAGAAGTATCGCACAAAGAAATCCTGAATTAAAGGTGACAGATGGAAGTATTTACGCGTCTTTATAATTTAAAAGAGAACCTGCAATTTTAAATACCAAGACTTCAAACTTGAGAAATCAGAGCACCCGTCATAACAGGAATATTAAAATTTCTCTGAGCAAGTGTTCGAAACATCAAATCAAAGTTGATGTGTCCATTCATCTGTGCCAGGAGATTGTGTTCCCAAGAAATTTGGGGAGAGTGTAAACATTTTTTTTGCCATGTGCATTTTGACGTTTCTGTACGTGCTAAGTGGTTATACAATGCACTGTAGGCTGGCAACCTCAGTATATGAAAATGGTATGTTCATGAACCTCTAAAGCAAGCACTGGTGTTTGCTTTATGCTTGTTCGCTTAGGAAAGCAAAAGCGGAAGTGACCCCAGATTCCGAATGGAGCAGTGAGGATTGATGATTACATCACATGTGCATAAAGTGTATTGTATCATTTTGTGAAATATATGAACTTATTAATTGTAATTCAAGCACCAGCCATTACACTAGCGCCGTCCAGACACATTTTTCCTATTAAAGTAACCACCAGAATAACGGTGATTTATAAACGTATTCCTTGGGTGTGTATTACTAAATAAAAATGGATGAAAGTGACTTTAGAGGGTTTTAAAATTGTCTTCACTGAGACTTAATTTGGCACTGATGGTTATTGTCCGTTGCCTGCGCCTGTTACACAAAACGTAACTGGCTGAGTACTGCAATGGGTTGTTGTCTAGTATTTTGTAAGGAATATTCTTCTTTAGAGGCGTCTAGATGAACTTCATTCCTAATGTAAAGGTGGGCGTCTTCACAACGTGTCCAATGTAGGTAGTCTCAGATTAACGGGCGCATTGTCTCGCTGACCATCCACCAATGTTAGCCTCTCTGAATAATTATTGCTCAAATATCGGACACACAACGCACCCACCGTCCTTGTGAGGACGAACGAGGAATGAAGAAGAAGGATTTTAAAAAAAGGCTAACCCCAATAACACTTCAATGAAGAAAGTAAAGACATTTTTAACTGTATTTATTTCGTATATGACTACTGTCATCGGTTGATTGTTCCATCTGTGTTGTGTTTCTTTCATTTACAAGAGAAGTCACTGTTATCCATATTTATTTAAATGTGTTAAAGACTAATTGATTTTTAAATTTTGTATATGCTATTTTCAAATCCATAGTTGATTCAGTTCTTAGACCTAAGATAGCGCATGTGATCTAAAATCTGTAATACATATACAGATAGTTACATCCATAGAGGAAAAAATACGTATAACAGGAATTTCGCTGGAATAAACCAGCTGAGAGCTCTTATAAGCCACATAATTGCTTAAAACTTCACCGACGGTGCCGGATCAGATGTAAGTTAAAAGTGCTCTGCCCTATGCAGCATAGTTCTTGACTTCTGAATTATCTTGTGAAGACTCCAATGACATACAAGCATCATTGTCCTTCTATCTACATCTCTGCCAAAAGTAATCTTGTGTGAAGGTAGACACCTTTGAAGACCCATGTTAGATACTTTTGACATTTGGCCACTAGTGGACCAGTACTGCAGATCAAATGATAGGGAAAATCACGTGACAAGCCCCCCCCCCCTCCCCTAACAAGACCAGTACGAAATAAAGTAAAACGTCTTCGCAGTACAAATTATTTGCCTGAAGGTCATCGCGGATATCAAAACTGGACGCAGGACTACAATAGCTTTATTATCATATTCAGACATCGTTTACTCAACACCGTGCCTTGACAGATCAGACACGAAGTTAGAAGTGCTATAGAACCATATGAAGGTTATCTTACAACAACAGAGATGCGGAGCTGACATGGTATGGCTACTGTGATAATCGAGCGCCAAGGCCGTATCGTTCTACATTTTCCTACATCTTTCTTATTTTATTTTCTCAAACATGGTGCTTTTTCATTCCAGATTTGCTATTTCATCGTTTTAATTATTCGCGACCGGTTCTTTCATCGGTGGTAAAATAAATTTGTTTGGTTGAGTCCACTTACCTGGCATCATCTTTTGAAGTCCACATTGCTTCGTGGTAAATCTTGTGAAACACATCTGGTTTCATCAAAATGAGACATCTGGGCATGCTACAATTTATGTAGACTATTGTTAACTTTGGAGCGAGCGCGGCTGACACAAAAGCTTAGTCTCTGTATTGCTCGGCCGGTGTCTATACAAGCGACGGGTCACCACATTGGGACAATGGCGCAGGGAGACGTTCAGCTTGGCCAGGTGAAGAAAATTTCTCATGCTGTTTAAACCAACGCCATGTAATACAATAGGCATCGTTAGCATGCTGGCGACAATGGAAAGAGGTAACAAAGGCCGCCGCCAACACGCGGATCGATAGACATACAGAGAGTGATATGATAGTTGTAAGGTGGGGAACACGTTTGCATTGGCAAGCCAATTATCTCAATACCTGTTTGTAAGGCAAGCCCCGCAACAAAAAGTTGGTTTTGAATCGCCCCACCCACTTTGGACTGACAGGGGACAAGAAAGATCATGGGAATGAGTGACCAGAACGACTCTTAGGTATTGGTTGTATGGGCGGAGTTCTACGTCACCAGGTCCAAGGGACCCACATTTGACTTTTAGAGATATAATATACCGCACAGCTTGTTAGAGAGAGGAATCCAGTTTTTCAACATTGTGGTGTAAAGAAAAATCCCTAACGCATAGCCTGCAATTAATTCATTGTGGATACATATTTCTTATCTGTGTATATTGTGTTCTTAAAGGATTTTGCGAAGGAAAAAGACGGTTAGTAGATCTTAAACAGAGTGTTAATACTTTTTTTATTATTCTTTATTTATCTTAACCTCACATCTAAATGTGCGAAAGATAGTTTTTCAATTAATTCTTCTCATAAATTATTAATACAATCAGATTTTCCTCTAGGATGATAGGCCGATAAAAAGTAATTAATAGTTCATACTTCACCTTTATCTAGCTTGTTTAATCATCATCATAGTCTTCCAAATGCATAATATATTTAAGATCATTAGAATCGAAATCATAGAGATCAATAGTGAGAAGTAGAATAAATGAAAGTCAACCAGTATATATTAAGTGTGAAAACTTACGAAGACTTTTGTGTGTCTTCAGTCCACCAGAAGTCTGAGTCTCCACGCTACGTGCCTGACGTCTAACCAAAAATAAGTTATAAAAAACGGACATTTGGCAAGCATAATTCGCCACAGGACATTCTTTGTTCCTCACTTAAAAAGGAATATTTCTCGCTCACACTCAAGAAGGTGGACGCAGCATTTTTCATCACGTGCACACAAGTTTGATGTCTAGTTATAACAAATTTAAATCACTCGAAAGCTTACTACAGGAGTCAAGCTAAAGCTTACAGTTGATTACTCATTTCAAGTTCAGCTCCATCGGATGCGTACTATCTGAAGTCAAGCTAAACAGCTCAAAAGTTTACCTAAGTCGCGTCAAAAGTGGAATGCAGTCAGCGACCCATAGCTGACTGCTTGCGTCACGGTCAGCGAACCAGAGCTCACCAAAACACTACTCCACCTCCAGGTTGTGATCCTGGAAACAGGTTGCATCACTGCAGTCTGGCTGAGAGAGTAGGGATCAAAGAGAGAAGGGAAACCCGGTCCCAAAAAATGCCGTGCTGAAGTCGGATGTGTCGGCCGAAAGGAGCAGATATCGAAGCTACGGCGTAAACAGACACAACGCAACCAACGTCCTTTTCAGGACGAACGACGAAGAAGGAAGAAGAAGAAGATATTTATACCAAGTGCAACACACTCTTAAGCGCATTCTATAAAACAGACTTTAAAGTATATTTTATGAAACACGATTACGTACGCAAGATAATGAGTCTACATATCACTAACAGTTCGTGAAGATATCCAGTCTGGAGAGTACCCTCCGGAGATTAGACAACAGGCCTTTTCAAACGACAACTATTAACTGTTGATCAGTGCTACAGAGATATACTCAAACTTTACACAAGCTCATTCTTAATTAACTACTACTTTATTTACTACAATATTAATATCTCATCTGTGTGTTTTGTGTGAATCGTCTTTTACCATCATCACGTTCTAACCAGTATTAACACTGGATGTGTAGATATTTATTTAATAAACCAAATAATCGTTTGATCATTATCTAGTTTGTTAGTGTATCACTCGTACTGCCGGTGTTCGATATTTACATATACGGAAATGTCTACACTCAGATGAGGTTGGAGGCTTTTTCTGTTACGGAATCTAGGGGCAGAAACTAAAGTCGTGGGGAAACATAACTCTTTCCATAATTACTAGAAAACACTGTCCAGTGGAAAGCATTTGCATTCCCTTCTTCTTGTCCCTAACTTGAATAGGTCTTTATTCTTTCTTAACGAGCCAATTTCTAGAGACCTTCTACCTAATATCTCATAGGCTATTCCTGGCAAAAACTACTGTCGTAGATGCCCCAATACTACCACACGACAAATGGTGGCTCGTCCGGGTTTAGTGAACTCGGATTTAGAAGAGAGATAAATCACATTTTCTTCCCTGCCATACAGTTGCGACAATTGAAAAATTTGTTGGAATTTTGAGAGATTACCTCTAAGACTTTTACTATATTTTGTCTACTTTGTAGTGGGAATAATTAATATCTCAAAAGCACGAGTGATACTTTAAAAAAAATTATATATCAAACTGATAGCGTAAACAATTTAGAGAACAGAGAACACGGTAGGAAATTGGGAACAATTTTTTTTCTTTTTTCCGTAACTGCTGGACACAATTTTTGTTCTTCGTAAATACTTGGTTAATTTTTCTTATCTAGACAGGGCTAGATAATCGGTTATCTAAATTGTTCATAATGCGCTCAGTGAGTGAATTATTTTAATACCTATTTGAGCTTGTTTACTATTTTAAACCTAGCTGCTTTTAAAGGGATAATAACTTGTGTGAGTTAAATAATTTTTTCCGAGGTCACAGCCAATTTTGTCCTTCACAAACCCGTACTGCATATCATGGCAGACGCCGCAAAAATTAGAGCTAGTTTAATGGAGGCAGTGTGTGAATTCGGGTAAAGCGGGAAAGAGATGATGAAATTTGTAAGCGAGAAGACTGACAAACTTTATCCAAGAGAGAAGGATATACAGAAACTTGCAATAGAGGAGGCCAATGCAGAAGCAGCGGAGCTGAAAGAGAAAGCCGCAGCAGAAACAGCGCAACGGAAAGCCGCAGCAGAAGCACCGGAGCGGAAAACCGCAGCCGAAGCCGCAGAGCGGAAAGCCGCAGCATAAGCATCGGAGCGAGAGAGAGACAGGGAGCATGCACTTAAAATGAAGACACTGATAGTCCAGGGACAGACCCATCAGATGGAACTTTAAACTTTCCCAGGGCCTAAGAGGAGCAGCTTACGAGGTTTTTAAAAAAACTTCCGGCCGAAGAGCAAGATGACTATCAGGCACTGAAAAAAACTCTCTTGGTGAGATACGAACTTCATTCAGAAGCTTACCGAAAAAAATTTCGAGGTTCTAAGAATGAGGCCGGAGAGACCTTCTCAAGTTCGCAGCCCGTATTGAAGACTACCTAGTGAAGTTGTGTACACTAAGAAACTTCACCTAGGACTATGGCCGGTTGAAAGAGCTGATTGTGATAGAGAAACTAAGGGAGTATATGTCGGTGGAAATGCGCAGATTTCTCATTGAAAACGGCGCTGACCAGTTATAAACTATTCTTACTCTTGCAGAGCGATTCCAAATTGCTCTAATAGAATCTCAAGGAGCCAGGAAGATGTTTCCGGATCAGGCGCCAAAACGACCAGCTCACTCACAACCAGACTAACAAGCATTATTAGAAAGAGGTCTAACGATAGAATTTTTAAATGTAATATTTTAAAACACGCGGGGGTATTATGATTTAAACACCCCTATCAATTTAGTGCAAAAGAGATTGGATTGGTGTAAAGTGAGAGCAGGAATACACAATGGTTCTCATTGACAAATTCGTCGGAATTACAATCTGGAATTTTGAACTGAGAATTGGAAATGTAATCTAGCAAAATCGGAGTCTCAGATCAGACTGCATCGCCCTGTCATGCTAGCAATTCACCAGAGCCAAAACGAGATGGAGCGGACAAAGGATTCCATAATTATAAGTGAGAGATCAGAAAAGAGTAAACCCGCATTTATAAATACAAAGACAGGAAACTTAGAGGACCAGCATCGAAGTATGTGGGCAACTTAAAAACATAAAAAAGTAGACCCGCATTTATAAATATCAAGACTGTAGACCTAAGGAATCAGATCACCAGTCATAAGAGGAATACAACATTTCCAGACCAAGTGATTCGAAAGCATCTAACCTAAGTTGCTTGTGTCCATTCTAAACTGTGCCATGAAATTGTGTTCCCAAAAACTGCTTTTGGTTAGTGGAACGAAGCTATCAGACGGTTCGTAGAACGAAGCTATTAGACTGTCCGTAGACCAAAGCTATCAGACTGTGAAGTGTCATCATTACTGAAGAACTGTCGAAAGCACGGATGCAGTAGTCATCGATGCTAAGCTAAGTGCTTAACAAAAAGCAACAGCAAAGAACATTAACATTCCTCTATCCATTCTCTATGAAGATAACACTTTCATCAAAAATTCACCACCATTTCAACCTGTGAAAACTAATTGATTATTAAGTTTGTTACATGTTATTTTAAAACACAACTATCATAATTAATTCGGTTATACTATGTATGAAAGCAAACGTACGTGCAAGATTCTTTAATATATATTTACACTTAGACATATATTTACATATATAGAGCTAATTCTTAGAAAAGAATTTCGCTAGATTTACACCAGCTGGGGGGCTTAAACGAGCTAAAACCTTTGCTTTATTCTTCATAAAAGACTGTGAACCGATATAAGTTAACAATTGCCCTGCCAATACAGCATTGTTCTCGACTTCACAAATATCTTATAAAGAATTCCCTTGGGATAGAAGCGACATTACTCTTCTATCTACAACACTGAGAAGAGTAATCTTGTGCGAAGGTAGACAACTTTGACGACCTATTTTAGATACTTTTGAGTTTTGGCCACTGTCGGACCACTACTGCAGAGCTAAGGGGAGGCAATCCGTCACAGGCTACCACGACACATATGGGAAACCAAAAGCCAGGGATGAAGATCTCCAGGACGACCAAGAATTCGCAAGGAGAACAACATTAGACAATCCCTGATGGACCGAGGACTGGACTGACACCAGGCCAAAAGATATACATCTTACCGGATAACATGGCGCTCCCTCTGGCTAACCTCTACACACCAAGGTAGAAGAGGTTTGTTTGTTTTGTTTTAGGACTATCTACATTGCACACGGAAAACTCCAATCAGTGGTCCGATCTCCTCCTTTAGCTCACAAGGAGAATCTCGGCACAGTGCACGAAATCTAAAGCATCGGCGAGCGTCCCAATGTGTGTATACAGGAATCACACATTCTATAAATATTTTTTGTATCGGGTAGGTTTTTTTAACTGTGTAAACTCTGGCACGGCAGCGGCCTTGTGACCTACATTTTACGATTTCCTTCTGCCAAGTAATTTTTAACGTGCAAAAATTGCACACAGGACCTACTATTTTTTCGCCCTGATCCAATAACTCTAGCCATCTGATCTCACTACTCAGGGAATCAGAGGGGAGTAAAACATTATTAGTACAATGTGGTTATGAAAATCAAGGCCTTAAATCCCACCCCCTGCAGACCCAAGTAGAACAGTCCCAACTAAGATGGTATGGCCATGTCTGCAGAATGGGAGAAGATCGGCTACCACGACAAGCATGGGAAACAAAGTGCCAGAGAAACAGACCCCCAGGACGACCCAGAGTCCGCTGGGAGGACAACATTAGACAATCTTTGAAGGACCGAGGACTAGAATGGAACCAGGCCAGGAGGAAGACAGCCGATAGGATAGTCTGGCGCTCTCTCTCTTCTATACCTCTACACCTCACGGTAAAAGGGAAACGACTACATAAGTAAGGTTCTGAATAAATTCCATTAAGAATATTCCCTCTACTGGGAACCGACGCAGGTGTCTTTAGAACTAGATGCGGACGCCTGTTACCTTATACTTATTGAAGGCTATTGGGTAACGAGTATATTAATGTGCTGCACTGGTCTTGTAAGATATTTTGATATAATAAACAACAGTCTCAACAGTAACGTACGGAATGGCCAACTTGAATAATCTTGATCAACAGCTTGTTGTACGTTTTATCACATTTAATATGTCACAATACAACATAAGTGTACTTCACTTCTTTTGAGAGCATATGATGATATGACGTTACACCAGTAATACAAATGTGATCAGTAGCAGCCATAAGCAATAATGTCGTTGTGCCGGTTTAAAGTCAGAATGTCTATGTATCGTCTACAACGCCTTCATACTTTACAAATCCGTATTGATTCAAATCACTTACTGTCCATCTCCTTAAGCCACACATAATCAGGCACACATTCTTAATGAATTGAGTCAATTATCCTGACTCTGAAATATTTTATAACAATAAACACTGGTCTGTCGCTCTCACATAATAATCCATACACTTCGAAAAACACCAGCCAGACACAACTGTCCTAACGATCACCTTCGTTCCCCCCGCAGAAGACCCTGTCCACGTCATACACTAAATACCTGTGTCACACACATTCCACAACTCACACGCTTTTACACTCGAAGCGTATTCGCGTTCTGCTCCATTGCGCACAGCGATGAATTACCAGCCTGTGAGCAAAGTGATAGGTAACAACGCCATTCCTCTTAGCCACTCCGGTACAAATATATAGGAGAGAACCGACCAAGTAAGAAAATGTGTTTAAAGGATTGTCGAAGTGCGCTATTTGGCGCCGATGAAACATTTCGATGTGCACATCTGCGACTTCAAAAAAGAGTAATATTGAGTGAATATCATAAAATGTGGCAGAAGATATAAGTGTTCACTTCTTTAACTTGCGCATCAAACTCCATATTATTTAAAGTGTTTTTATTCTAAACATGGTAAACACAGTTTTTTTTAACAACTTAACATATGTACTAAAAAAAAATTAAAGATGCATTTGTGCTTCACATAAATATGTGTACTGAATCGATAAGAAATAAATAAAAAATGAAAATCTGTTATTTAGTTTGAAATTTTATTAATATATGAATTGTTCCCCTTTGAAAGAAATTGGATGGTTTCCCCTAACTACATTTTCTCTGCTCCTTAAAGTATCATATGGTTAAGTTTTTTAGTTTTTTTCACTTATTTCCGAGATTGGACATCACGTCAAAACCTGACAAGAGGTGTGATCTCTCGGTTATAAGTCGGGTATATTGTGTACATTTGTATAACATTTTGACCGCTGGACTGTTATTTTAAATTTAGCCGGGGGGGGGGGGGGGGGGGCAGGACACTTTTATTAACCATGTAAAGGTTTATTTCTGTGAAGGACTACTAGCTGGATGTTTGGCCGTCACGTCATAAATTTATTCAAGTGTTGCTGCTTATTCCATCAATATACTTATTTATTTATGTTTTCTAAGTGTAATGATTTTACCTCTATATCTATTATTGCTAGTGTACCGACGTGTCGTTATAAGTACTACTAGCTGAAATGAAGATCCATGTGTGTTTTTCGTTTCCTTTTGGGTCTAACGATAGTGTGGTCTTCCTTAACTCCAGCTGATTTATGACTTAATCAATGCCGATATGATGAATGGTGTCTAAAATAGCAATAAGTAATTCTTGTTTTGGATTGTTTATTGTTTGATTGTGTTGATTTATTTCATATGTCAGTGATAAACTATCTCTCTTGTTCTACGGTTTTGGTTCGTTGTTGGTGGACGGTCTGCTTTATTTTTCTAAATAATAATAATTATTATAATTTAACGAAACTTATCTGAAATAGTTGCAATTCTCCTCCAGTCAGACCATCCGTAGTTCTGTGAGTATTACTAATCTATTCCAGTTAGATCGCCTGAAGCTCTGTCAACATTACAGATCTGTCCCAGTTATCTCAGCCCATCTGTAGTTCTGTCAACGTTACAAATCTGTCCCAGGATGATCATCTGTAGTTCTGTAAACATTAGAAAATCTGTCCCAGTTATCTCATCCCATCTGTAGTTCTGTTAACAATATAAATATGTCCAAGTTCGCACATCATCTGTAGTTCTATCAACATTACAAATATGTCACAGTTATCTCACCCCATCTGTAGTTCCGTCAACAATATAAATCTGTCCCAGTAAGCTCAGCTCATCTGTAGTTATATCAACATTACAAATCTGTCCCAGTTAGCTCAGCTCATCTGTAGTTCCGCAAAGATTGTGAGGAATCAGTTGTGCACTTTTATAAAGTTCATCCTCTCCGGCAGTATCACTTCTTTTCTTCATTTTCTTAACCAATTGTCCTATTCTTTGAAATATTTTATGCACCTACATTCTGCCCTAGCCGCTCCCATACTTGTGTACGTTTCGCAATGTGATTCGTCGTAACCTAATTAGGCAAGTCCGCGAATAATTTATCACCTAAGTCGTCTAGTCAATTTTGGTAAGTCGATCTTTATTGACACAAGATGATAGAGCACGATCGATGAAAAGAAAGCCATATAGTCTATCTGACAAATCCGTCTGAGGGATTTACCGAAACACAGGTGATAACACGTACAGGTAATCGTTTCCGCTGGCCCATTGTTATATAATTATTACCGATAATGTGTCTTTGGAGACAATATTGTGGGAAAGCATCTAAACAGGAAATGTTCACAGATATGTTTGTGAGTTTTGCAGAACGATGCAATCGGGAGTATTACTTTCTAATTAGAAAGTGGTCACGCGTTGGAATTTTAAAATTTTATATTTCAAAACACGCGTGGGATATAATGATTTAACACCCCGACAATTTAGTTCTAAAGATTTTACCATTGGCTTAATGTAAGAGCTGGAACAGACTTTGACTTTCATTGGCAAATTCGTCGGAAGTGCAATCTCTGATTTGAACTGAGAAATGGAAATATAATCTAGCAAAATCGGAGTCACAAATCAGACTGCATCGCCACGTCAGGCTAGCAATTCACCAGAGCCAGAGAGAACGGTCGGACCAAGGTTTTCAAAATTAAAATTATGAGTGACAGATCGAAGTATTTGGGCAACTTTGAAACCCGAAATTGTAAATACCAAACTGGAAACTTAAAGGACCAGGACATAGTATTTGGGCAACTTTAAAACTTAAAAGTAAACACGCATTTTTATATACAAAGACTGAGGACCTAAAGAATCAAATCACCCGTCATAAGAGAAAAATTAGAATTTTCCAGACCAAGTCATTCGAAAGAATCAACTTGCTGTGTCTATTTTAACTGTGCCAGGAGATTGTGTTCCCAAAAGTTACTTTTGGGTAAGTGTAAACATTTATTTTACCATGTGAATTTAGCATGTTTTCCTTGTTAAGTGGTTATATATGAGCCTGGCAACCTCAACATATGAAAATAGTATATTCATAAACCATTACAGCAAGCGCTGGTGTTTGGTGTTTGCTAAAACACTCAAAAACTCGAAAGCAGCAGCAACTCCAGACTTCGAATGGAGCAGTGATGAATGATGATTACGTCACATGTGCCTAAAATGAATAATATCCTTTTGTGACATATATGTACCTTGTTAATTGTAAGTTGGGCTAATCATTGCAGTCACGCTGTCCAAGCACATATTATCCCAGTTCAATAACCAGAAGAATAACGGTAATTTCTAATCACATTGAGGACATAATCAAAGAGTTATACTGTGTATACTCAGGGAGAATAATTATTCAGAGAGGCTAACATTGGTAGCTGGACAGCGAGACAATGCTTCTGTTAATTTGCAACCCACAAACGTACTTTGCTTAGGCATTTGTTCTTTTCATTTTGTCTAAAGTTCCTGGAACGAAGCTATCAGACTGTACATGGTACGAAGCTGCAAGTCTAAAGTTCCTACGCCACTAGCTGTGAGTTAACAGAAGGGAATCAACACTAACCGCCTACATTGGACGAGTTGTGTGGAGAAGCGCCCGCATCACAGAATAATGGTCGAAATCACGGCTGCAGGACTTACTTAGACCAGCTAAGTTTATTAAGGAAACAGCAAGAGGACAATTGTTTTTATTAAATTCTCAACCCAAGTCTCAGTAAAGACAACTGTATTTACATCTAAAATTCACCATCATTCCATCGCTAACTTAACCTGTAAAGACTAATTCATTTTGTAATATGTTACATGATATTTAAAAACAAAACAATCGCAGTTGATTCAGTTATTATCGGTATGAAAGAAAACGAATGAACAATACTCTTTAATATATATAGATCTAGACATGTATCTACATCTATAGAGCAAATACTTATAAAACGAATTTCGCTGGATTTACAACAGCTGGGGGCTTGAACTGGCTAAAAGGATGCCATTACAGGCCCATTGAGTCATATTTGGATTATGGTGTTATGCCCATATTTTCTTGACCATCGGCACACTATATGTGCTGGTATACTTGTACTACATTTATAGAAAATGTGTTCCTCACTTTCTTGTACATTTGCCTGGCACATCTTGCATCGTGATTTTCGTTTTAATCTTTGTGCTGCCCTTTTGTGG
This sequence comes from Oreohelix idahoensis, assembly GCA_024509875.1. Taxonomy (NCBI): domain Eukaryota; kingdom Metazoa; phylum Mollusca; class Gastropoda; order Stylommatophora; family Oreohelicidae; genus Oreohelix; species Oreohelix idahoensis. The sequence continues at coordinate 59,060 of JAMPIV010019494.1, read as the reverse complement.
TTGGTGTCATGTTATATAAAAATCGATATGTGACTTCTCTGTCTTTTGGTGCGATGCTTTTGTTGTGAAGATTGGTGAAAATCTCAGTGTAATCTGTTAAAAAGTAAACCTCTCTTAATTCTTAGGTGTAAAGGTGGTGCTTGTAACTTGACTAAGTGTTTGTAAATTTTGTTTGTTTTCTGGTTAACTAAAATTTCGTGTTCTCTGGTGGCTTGTATGAATGTCCTGTAAAAGTGTGGTAGTAAGCCGTAATGATGTGGGACATTGTACTTTAGTGGTCTCAGTCTAGCAAGTCTAAGCCATACGTAGTAATGGGCTAATGTGTGTTGTTCTGGGTCTTTTATTATATTGCCTACATGTCATTCGAAGTGCCTATATTTGTGTCCCTATATCCTGGAGGGCAACTCCCCCGAATCGTTTCTCTTGCATGAGTGTTTGATGTTTAATGCTAAATAAAGTGTGCCCAAAAACAACACGCCTAATCTCATTGTTTATCTCGAACACCGTATGTTGTGGGGGGTCAAAGACTGTAGCAATGTAAATTATTTTTGGAATAATAAAGCAGTTCACTATTGCACTTCTTGAAAAATTGTTGTATTTCTGTATTTGTAGCGGTGAATCGTGTCTGTGGAATATGCGACTAAGTTCTGCCATGTGACTTTGTTTGTGCGGTTAGGGTGAGATGGGAAGTATATACCGTACAGTTTCATGTTTGTTGTTGACGTTAAATCAAAGGGAAAATCTACTTTGTTTTTCCATCTGCCTATACTCATAATTGTAGACTTTTTGACGTTTAATTTTGACCCACTACCTTACCAAATAAGCGTGAAAGTGTCTAGAATATTGTGTATAGACCTATCATGGGGGGGGGGGGGGGGGAAAGAAGGTAGTATCGTCTGCGTAGGGAAGCAACTTTTGTCCTCCTTTACCTTTGAATAAAAGTGCCTCTGATGGTACTGTCTTGTCTAATTTTCTCTGACAGTGGTTCTAGGGCGAGTACCTAGAGTAGAGGAGAAAGGGGACATCCCTGTCTAACAGATCTTGTCAGCCCAAAGGCCCCAGTAGAAGAGTCACATAGATAGAGTGGAAGATATAATAAGCTTTAATAGTGACAGTAGTGATGATTTTAGGAGAGATTCAGAGATAAAGTCTGTTCTGCTGATGCCTTTTTTACAAGAACTTAACTCTAGAAGAACAAAGGGAGATTAAGTGTTATGCTACAACTGTAGGTATGCTCTATGAAGAGGTATCTCCATCATTGAAATATATTACATGTAAATAAATATGTTTTTGCAAGAGGAAAAACAAATGCTTGAGTCGATCCTTGTGAGAGGTTGGTGTATGCCAGACTATTAGCCTTTATATAAATCCACTATACGATCAGTGGGAACGAACGAGTCAAGGGTCCGAAGGAAGGAAAGTAGTTCATCCAAGAATTACCAACTCTGGCGGAGAGGGCTTCTATTACCTTAACTTTTACAAACAAGGTGTGATAGGCCTGAGTGCAACACCACCACCTAGGACGCAGGCGCGGTCAGATATTAACTAATTAGTGCCTTTGGACCAGTTCTCAGTTCACACCCCCACTGTGACACTCATCTCTCAAGTCGAAGCCGGCCACGAGAAGCGTTTGACCTTGTGTTTTATTAATAGTCATTGAAAAACAGACTTGTATAGGGAATTAGAGTCACAAATAAAGGCGATCCAATGTAGGCGGTCAATGTTGCTGCTCTTCTCTCACACTAGCGGCGTAGTAACGTTAGTACTTCAAACCGTCTGATAGCTTGTAACCACGAACTGTTTAGACATAAAAGAAAGAACAAAAGCCTCTGTTAAGTGCACTGAGTTGGAAGTTTAAACGATCGCATCCTCTCGCTGTGCACGCACCAATGTTAATCTCTCAGAAGAATTAAATACGTGAGTAAACAGCGAAGTCCTTGGAAGATGATTAACATTCACCACTACACTGATGTGTATTAAACTGGGAAAATGTGTCTGGGCAGCGTGATTAATGATTTGTGTCTGAATTAACATTAACAAGTTACATATATCTCACAAAATTATATGACACACTTGAGGCACATGTGGTGTAGAATTCACTCGTCACTGCTCCAGTCGGAGTCTGGGGTCACCTCTGTTGTCGGTTTTCCGCACGACTAGCAAGAAACTATCACCAACGCTTGCTGTAGTGGTTCATGAATAAATTATTTTCATTTGTTGAGGTTGCCAGCCTCATTATTAACCACCTAGCAAGAAAAAAAATGTCAAATTCAATTGTAAATACATTTTACACTTACCCAAAAAATTTGGGAATCTACAATCTCCTCGCACAGGTTAGAATGGATAAAAGAAATGTAGGTTATATGCTTTTAAATCACTTAGCCTGACAAATTCATCATGTTCTGCGAATAACGTGGTCTGCAAATATTCTCTTATGACGGGTGATTCAATTCCTAGGTTTTCAGTCTTGATATTTAAAGTCCTGGTCCCTTAAGTTTCTAGTTTTCTATTTAAATATGCGGGTTTACTTCAAAAGTTGCCCAAATACTCGATCTGTCGCGTATAATTATGGAATTCTAGGTCCGATGTCTCACTGGCTTCTGGGTGTTTGCTAATTTGACGATGCGATGCAGTCTCTAATCTCGCTAGATTAGATCTCTCATTCTCATCTCAGATCCCAGATTGTACTTCCCGGCAAATTTGTCAATTAGAACCAAAGCATATTCCAGCTCTCAAATCAAACCAATAGTAAGCTCTTTAGCTCTATCTGGGTTGGGGTGTTTTAATTCATAAACTCCTCCGCGTGGTTTAAAATATTACATCTAATATTACAACGCGGGACCTCTTTCAAGTAAGACGTATTATTTCCGCTAACTCACAAACCAATCTGTGAACGTATTGATGCCCAGATGCTACCTTCCGCCCATATTGTCTTCCCAGACAGATTATCTGTAATAATCTTCCAGGAATGGTTCGGCAAAAGCTATTCACTTATTAACGCCTGTATTTCCGCTCACCTCAGACGGCTCTCTCAGACAGACAATATTGGCTTCCTATTTATCCTCATACGAGACTATATTGTGTTAAACGAGGATCGTCTCCTATCAAAGGTGGCCGGCGACTCAAAGAGATAAACATATTACCGCTGACCGGTTATAATAACTGGGTATTGTTACGATAATACCACACTTCACCTGGCGGAATGTAAATAGCGGTCACAGTACAAGAATGTAAAGGCAATAAATATGCCAACTAATAGGATGATAAGTGAAAAAAATGAAGAAATGAAGAGATACTGCAGGAGTGAATGAGGGTTATAAAAAGTGCATGATTGATATCGTCACAAATTTTCAGTTTGGCACAGACATGATGAAAATTATTAATTGCATTTTAAGGGTGTGTGTGTATGCGTGTGTGTGTGCGTGTGTGTGTGTGTGTGTGTGTGTGTGTGTGTGTGTGTGTGTGTGGGTGTGTGTCTTAGACTGCATGTTTTTAGTTAATAAAAACGAATTTCAGTTTGACACAAAAAATGTAAAAACATGAAGTTGTATTTGTATGTCTTCTCCCTGTTTTGTTTTATTGGACTTTTTGGTTAGAAACATAAAGAATTTCAGTTTGACACAGGGAGAACAGCAAGAAACATAAAGAATTTCAGTTTGACACAGGGAGAACAGCAAGAAACATAAAGAATTTCAGTTTGACACAGGGAGAACAGCAAGAAACATAAAGAATTTCAGTTTGACACAGGGAGAACAGCAAGAAACATAAATAATTTCAGTTTGAAACAGAGAGAACAGCAAGAAACATAAAGAATTTCAGTTTGACACAGGGAGAACAGCAAGAAACATAAAGAATTTCAGTTTGACACAGGGAGAACAGCAAGAAACATAAAGAATTTCAGTTTGACACAGGGAGAACAGCAAGAAACATAAAGAATTTCAGTTTGACACAGGGAGAACAGCAAAAAACATAAAGAATTTCAGTTTGTCACAGGGAGAAGAGCAAGAAACATAAAGAATTTCAGTTTGACACAGGGAGAACAGCAAGAAACATAAAGAATTTCAGTTTGACACAGGGAGAACAGCAAGAAACATAAAGAATTTCAGTTTGACACAGGGAGAACAGCAAGAAACATAAAGAATTTCAGTTTGACACAGGGAGAACAGCAAGAAACATAAAGAATTTCAGTTTGACACAGCAACAGCAAGAAACATAAAGAGTTTCAGTTTGACACAGGGAGAACAGCAAGAAACATAAAGAATTTCAGTTTGACACAGGGAGAACAGCAAGAAACATAAAGAATTTCAGTTTGACACAGGGAGAACAGCAAGAAACATAAATAATTTCAGTTTGACACAGGGAGAACAGCAAGAAACATAAAGAATTTCAGTTTGACACAGGGAGAACAGCAAGAAACATAAAGAATTTCAGTTTGACACAGGGAGAACAGCAAGAAACATAAAGAATTTCAGTTTGACACAGGAAGAACAGCAAAAAACATAAAGAATTTCAGTTTGACACAGGGAGAACAGCAAGAAACATAAATAATTTCAGTTTGACACAGAGAGAACAGCAAGAAACATAAAGAATTTCAGTTTGACACAGGGAGAACAGCAAGAAACATAAAGAATTTCAGTTTGACACAGGGAGAAGAGCAAGAAACATAATAAGTTTCAGTTTGACACAGCAACAGCTAGAAACAATGAGTTTCAGTTTGACACAGCAACAGCAAGAAACATAATGAGTTTCAGTTTGATACAGTAACAGCAAGGAACTAAATTATGATTGTTAGGTTCGTGATGTTTTGTTTTATGTCTTTCCTTTTCTTCTTTTGATAATGCAAAATTATTTTATTTTAGATCGATAACTACGAAAAAGAAATGTGTGCTTTTTAGGTCATTGTTTTATTTTATAGGTGTGTTAAGTTATTGTATATTGATAGCGGGGGAGTTAGATGTTTGAGATTCTCGCATGTGCATCTAGTATTTTGTGGACGCATATTTGAGCGCATCTAGGTGAATTGTATGTTTAATTATTTGCGTACGACCGTGCACCATTCTTAAACGGGTATGGCGTGTTTTGTCGCGGTGATTTCATGCTATCCGGGCAACATACTGGAGGCAGAACGAAATAACTATCGTCGAGTATAGACCTAATTGATTATGGTGTTCTTACCCAGGTCAAGGGAAGACACGAATATATAACCATTATAATCATCTAAAAGATGAAAACACTCTTCTTGAAGAAGCTATGCCAAGACGCTTATAATTTGAATATTTAGCCAGAAACGGCTCGTTTTAAGTATCTTGCCTCCGATACTTCGTCTCCTGTACCGTTATGGCAGAGCTTCAACTTGACCAGATGTGACACGTTATTAGTTTGTCCCTCTAACTGTAGGAGCTGATTAAAACGTAACGGAATATAAATAACTATGTACAGAATGTTTACATGGTCACTTGGTCAGAACCATTTATCACTAATCCGTTAACCTTGGAGTGGTAACGGTTGGTGAAGTCAGTCAACGTCCGTGTTGACCAGTATTGACTATGTACTTTTTCTGCCATGAACATACTTATCTGATTCAGTACGTAATTATTTTCAGCTCTGGACGGAATTATTTTTAAGCCCCACAAATTTACACATACATAATTTACGTTTACTGACAATGTGTGTCTAATCATGAGTTAAGTATAACATATTATATATCAAATTAAATTACATTGGATGAACAATATAAATCCATATGCCTGTCTAGCTAATTTTATGTTATGTTTATGTTATAACAGATAACATGTACATGGATAAAAAGACAACTTGAAATTTTGAACAAAAATCTTCGACTTACGTAAGGCTTGTAACATAAATTGTTATCACAATACAGTTTCACTGCTCTCTTTGTGTAGGTAATCCATTTAGAAACACAGAAAAAGTAAGAAAGTTATGGTTGATCACACAGTTTGTTCACTGTTCACATATTAGTAACATATCCTGTGTGTTTCCGGCCATTATGGCGATACGACAAAACACGATTAAAGATGAAGATAAATGGGAAAAATTCCCTTCAAACGCAAATAAAAGACGTTGAAGCTTGTTGAAATTTGCCCAGTTTTGTGTTTACTTCCGTTCGAGATAAACTCCGGGCAGTATAAAATATCAGAATGGAAAGAAAAAGGAAATAAATCAGCGTCTTTTAAAAGATCTTGCGGATACAGCGGTCGGCCATTGCGTCTTTTAAAAGATCTTGCGTACGGAATCAGAATAATATTGATGATCGGCTAGCTGACTGATGTTAACGTTATGTCTTCAATAAACTATGTGTCATCACCAACTGTCCACTATGAGTCCAGCATCGATTTATTGCCAGTTGGTCATCCTGCATTGACTCTTTAAACAGTGTTACCGAGCTCAATTATCATCACCATACGCCAAAGCTAAATGGCCCACAGCAAATTTGCGTTACAAAGAAATACGTCGGCCACATGTTGTAAGCCCGAGACCCTGACAACAACATTGTCAGAGACAGACCACTGAAGAGAAACACATCGGTAACAATAGGTCATATTTGAGGGTATTCTGAGTCGTAATTGCATTGTTTTTTTGCTAGGACATTTTCTAGAAGTTTTTAGGTCATTAAAATCCTACCTCTAATGGTCACATACATTGAGAGCGTTTATTTAGATTAAAACAAGTAAATAAAGATGTTTTTTTAAATTGTCTGATTTTGAATACGTACACACGCATATATATATATATATATATATATATATATATATATATATATATATATATATATATATATATATATATATATATATATATATATATATATATAGTATATATAGTCACAGCGTGATTAACACAGCTGTGGGCTGGTGGTGTATGAGAGGTAGTCAGTAGAGTCTTCTTCTTCCATCCTTAGCCACCAACCGGCAAAGCAGTATGTGGCCAGTACGCCTAGTGGCGTCTTAGGGCAACAACAAATTGATCAATCTATCGCTGTTTCCACCACGCCTAGTGGCGTCTTTGTGGAACAGAAACAGACCAAACAATCTATCGTTGTTTCCGTAATCAGATTGGTTGGCAAGCAGGTGATCAGCCCACTGTGCGAAGTTTTTACGGAATGGGGTAAACAGCCCCATGCCCAACCCTCCTTAGTCGCTTTTTACGACATGCGTGGTAGGGTGCAGTGTTACTATTCTTTGCTCTCCTTTCGGGCCCCGGCAACACACGGGTGAGTCAGTAGAGTGGTCTGTACTTAATCTAAAATTATATTTTTCTCATTTTTGAATTTAAAAGCTTCAATTTTGTTTGCATGTTTAAGACATCAAAGCATCAAATAAAAAAATGCTGAAACATTGGAAAATAATTATATTGGGTCCTAATTTGCATATTGTTACCAAAAATATAAACTTATTTGTGTCAAGATGCACACTTTATTTGCAAAGATAGGACATTGAAATTTGACTTACTCATAGATCACAGCATTTTCAAGGGTCCCTTATAGGTTCATCTTCATAAACTGTCCGAGTGATTTTTTATGAATTTTAAAACATTAGAACCATTTTTCTTGATAAAAATACAGGGTAGAGATACTTTAAAAACTCACTAATCAAAATGTTACAGGTTTATACTTTAAAAATTAGAAGGGAATAAGCACTGCAGTATGAGATCACAGTATGCAAAGTTTAAAGCCTTTAGCTTTAAAACATTTTGAGTAATCCTGACATAATATCATCACAATTGCTGAAAAACAATATCGTAGAAAATTGCAAATACAGGGAAAACACGCCTTAAAATTGTCATACTCACATTAGAATCCACCACCTGCATATCCATTCTCTTTGTTGGTATTCTTATGATCCAGGAAATATTTTCTGTGCCTGTATTCTGCTTTTTTCATATCATATGATCTTAGGGAAGCAGAGACTCGTGCCGAGTAAAAACCAGAAAACCCTTTGAAGCAGTATTTCCGTAAAGATAGACCAAGGTTTTCAAAAATTCCTCTTCTCCCAAGTTCTCCATCATTGAAAACTATCAAAGCATCATAAACTGAAAGTTCTAATCTGTCTCTTCCTACAAATGCTGCTTTGGGACATCTGTTCCAGATCAGATTGTGGAAAGACTCATTAGAGTTCTATGTTCCTCCATGAAGACATTTTGACAACAAGAAGTCTGAAGACAGTTCATCAAAGACAGGCTGAATTTCTTTAATGACAAAGTTAGGCAGCCTGTTTTTGTTAGCCTTGTTTATATCCTTTGGGCACCAATCTCCACAATCATTATGATCTCCAGCACGATGCTTGAGAATGGCCTTTATGCTTTTCTTCATATTGGAAATTGAACCAATATTTCCTCTTATTGCGGCACCGTAATGACCTTGTATTCTCATAACAGCATTCTTTGTTAATCTTCCAAAATTTCCAATACCCTTATACTTTTTCCCATCTTCTTCGTACTGCTTGCCTTTACATTCTGCAACTTTATCAAGGAGACGTCGTCCCTTTCGTTTCTGAACATGGCCGCAGCATTCTAATTTTTCTATTTGAAGTCCAGGATACATTTGTGGCTTTGCCTCGGCAACAGATTTAACACTTTTTGAATCCCCATCTCCAAGATATTTTACATACTTCAAACCATGTTTTTCCTCAGATCTTCGGTTCCATAAGACCAGAGACACCCTCATGATTTTTTTTGCATGATGTGTGACCTGTCATCTACACTGCAAATTCTTTATCTGTTTTATATTTCTTTCTAGCCTTACTGCAAGCATCGCAGTAATTGGACACAATTTCTATATCAACAACTGTTGCTGCTCTCACTGGGTTCACATACAGAACTGTTGCTTTGCCATTTTTACTTGAGAAGTCTCTCCGTTGCCAGGTGCCATTACACGACACAGTAACTTCATTTGTCTTAACATCTGATTTTAGTCCTCTGACAGAAGAATACATACTTTCTTCTGCACATCTTTTTTGTCGCATGCACAATTTTCCTTTTCAAATTACTGTGTGTTGCTGATGCTACTGGTGGAGGCATATTCATATTTGTCAGAAAACGTTTACTTTTTTCATTGTTTATTCCTATGCTAAACATTGACATCTGGAACCTTAAATTTATATTTTCAGCAGATGAAGATAGTTGAAAACTTTCACAACAAAATATACAAGTGAAAGTAAATGAGCTTGACAGGCCAATATTATACATTCACTGTGTATAAAGACTCTGTAAACTGGTTCTCCTCACTGCTCATAGTGACAGGTGATGTCAAACACTTTGCACATGGGAACTATTTAACAAACTCCATGACGCTTTCAATGCTAATAATTCGATATCCTTCAATAGTTTCAGGATCAGTGTGTTTCACAGCTGTAGAATTAACAGTATTTAATTTGCAGAATGATGCAGATTTGTTTAGAGTTTTACCTTCAGCAGGCTGAGAATGACAGTTTGACGATAGTTCATTTGTTTGACATGTTGCTGTAACTTTCGGTTCTTTAAGAGAACCAGAATATATGTTACCTCTAAATTTCCTCTTAAAGGGCCTATCCTTCCTTCTTTTACCTGATGCTGTTGAATTGTTAACACAATCCATTTTATTAAATAAGAAATCCCTATAAATCTGCCAGTAATCTCGCAAATTTGACTTCGCAATGCTACAGGAAGCGTGTACAAAGTAAACATTGCAGCCAGACAATTCCAATGTAAGCTTGATTCTGATTGGTTGAAGCTGGCGATTGTTGACCGTTATGAGAAGTTTCAGCCAATGAAAGGTTATTTTAGGTTAAGGTTCATAACTGTTAAAAATTTCAATCTAATGCCCTTGATGGACTAAATACCGAAAAAATTATGAAAATATGTTACTAAATAAAAAAGTTATAACAAAATAAATTTTTTGCAAATATAATTAGCTGATTTGTGGCTGAACATACGTATTTGAAAAATTAATTTAAAATGTTTTTTAAGCTGAAAACTACAATAAAAAACATAGTATTAGGTAGGAAAATGGTGACACTAAACTGTAGCATCAATATTGTTAAAATGATAATTTTTAAACAAAATGCCAAAATATGGGAGAAGCCTCCCCTTAACAACACGAAACTGCGAGGTCAGCAGGTCAGGTGTGAATGCAATGAGAGTTCTGATTGGGGCAGTGAAGAAACGAGGGTCAGGAGAGCGATGATGTTTCTGGTGGTGATGGTAGACTTGAATTGTCGAGTGCGAGAAGATATTTATTTGTGATAATATAATGCATTTTGTGATCTGGGATTTTCATTAATGTGATACACTTCGCTGACTATATATATGTTGTTGTAATTTTGTGGTCACAGTTATTTGAATACATTGGACAGAGTTGGGAATATGGCTTGTGTTAGTTATTACTTGAATGTGTTCCACTCCATCCCTCGCTCTCTTGTTTAGTATTTCGAGGACTAAGACATATGTGTGTTTAATATAAAACACTGTGTCACGTGGGGAGCTCGTATTTGGGTCCTCAAGTTTGGTTATCTTTTCATGTTCTGCTTGAAAATAGAATGTATTAATTTGCCACTGTGTTCCCATCTCTTGGTACTAGTTTCGAGGAAGCGCCAGGTCAGACATCTATTTTGGGTCACGTATTCTGTAGGCCTGTTTTTCATTCACGCAGTTGTCGGGTATTTTGAATAATGAGTCACGGTCGCGGATTAGCGATACGCAGTGAAGCGTTGTATTTTTTGCAACGGGTGATTTTCAGTTCATGAATTAAATTTGAACAGTGTTGCAAGAAAATGAAAAACAAATTTGGCTCTACCACATTTATGACAATACAAACACGATTTCACAACATATAATACATCTAATAACTGAATGAGAGTAAGATTAGATAAACAAATTTTAAAACAATAATGGAGAATATACAAAATAAAATACAATTAACTTGACAACAACTACAAATTTACAGATAAACAGGGCAAAACAGCTAACAGAAATGGTGATGATAATCTCAATAGTAGCAGTTAAACTCACAGCTTTGTAATGCCGGCCCCACTATTTGAGAAAATCATAAACCAAACCTAAAGACCAGCCAATAATTCACGACCGCGAGATTGGTATTGTAAATTATTGGCTCCCTCTCCAACCAACCCGCCAATATCACAACCGTGTAAATACAAATATACAAATAACATATAAAAAAAGAACCCTGTCAAATGAGATTCTTCAAGCCACACACTGTATGTAACAATAAATATACTTATCTGTATTACGAACAAATTCCTCCTGACTTCCACTTCTTGGCTCAGGGAATGACGATTCACAAACAGGGTAGCAATCAGGGTTAGACTTAGAAATCCGGCTTATCACCGATCAACACCGCTATCTTGTAAAATATTTTGCCCATGCAGACAATGTAGCCCAAAGACTTGAAAACTTACTGAAACACCATATGTTCAGATCCCGGCTTAAGGCCTCCAAAATTAAGGCTGTTACGTGTCATTTTGATGTTCAATGTTAATATTATATAACAGGATGGTTCCTGTGGCCAAGATGATGTCTAGGGTAATAAATCCCTACACACCACAACCAGCCCCACACCACTCAGAATGATTTGAGTCACAATGGCCGAAATGGGCGATATACACTTTATTAAAGACTGCACGCAGCTCCACAAATAGATAGTTCATGCCAACATGTAATGGCAGATAATATGAGGGGGACGAAATACCGTCGACAGTCAGTTCATGTCAGGAACGCTGTGATGTAGCTCTCAAATATAATTTATTTAAATAAACACTCAACACAGAGCAATTATACTTGTGGTCACTACCGATAACTAGATGACTAGATACATCTCACCAAAGACCTTGATGTATTAGTGATAACAGAACTCCATTTTAAACACTTTAACAATCAGGAGCTCAAACAAATAAAGAGCCCTGCTGAGCTAAACCTATAATAGGCACAATTGTTATGAATTTTACTCATAATCTTGTGCGTATAATAATAGCGGCCAAGTATAGCGATCTGACCGCGGATCTGAGACACGATGGTTTCAGTGCAAGGGTCATGGCGGTTGAAGTGGGCGCAAGAGGGCTTGTGGCTGCATCAGTGTATGATTTATTGAAACTGCTGGGGCTGAAGGGACAGTCTAGAACAAGGGCACTGAAGAGGCTTAGTGAAACTGCCGAAAAGGCATCAGGCTGGCTGTGGAACAACCGCAATGGACGATGGACATCGTAACAATAAACGCTGCGGTACAGAAAACACCAAAGTTTTTCTAAGTCCACAACGCTGAGTTTTTTTTTTGGTGTACGAGTGAAAGAGATGCGACTCTGGGGCAACAGGCGATGTATACTATAGGGAGAGTGTCAGGTAAATTTCAGTGGCTTGCGGCGCGCAGCTCGTTGGCTGCGCGCTAATGTCTCAGTGTGTGTCCTTAGTTGTGAAGGGCGACGGAACGAACGGAATAATTTGTCTTTTCTTTGTTACTTTCACAATTGCCTCCGCGGCTGGCGTTGTGGATTTAAAAGTTGCTACCATAAGTGAAATGGGTTCATTTTCGATACAAGACAACAGGAAGCTGAGACGCTTGGGAGTCATGACCCAAGTGGGCCCGCCCCCTTAGAGTGTAAAGGAGAAATCGGGCTGAAACACTTGTCGAATGGGGGGACTGCTTCTGATGATCAGATTGCTTCCTGTTGTATCGCTCTGTAAAGAGTTTCCTATCATCATAGCGCTTGTCCTTAATATATTTTTCTGGGATGAATCTTTTCATTATTTGATGAAGAGCATTTTCCGCTCTGACGACACATATTGCTGAGTTACAAAATTGGAATTCAGTAACGTTGAGAGTTTTAGACTGTATAAGTATTCATTACTTTATACATCGTATTGGTCCAAAATGTTTTTAAAAGTGAGAAATTAAAATAAGGTAAAAACATATCAATATAAAAAATTTCAGCAGCAATGTAATTTCATAATGAGCAGTATTTGTCTTATGTTTTTTTAAAAGGTAACTGGAAATACTTAAAGTGTGAAAGTAAATATTTTATTTAAATTGTATAATTTATTTTTTTTTGTTTCCCTTGCAATGGAAGAGAAAATGTTACTTCCCCTTACAAAACTGTGGCAACTCGTAAAAACATCTGATTACATACGTGACCAGTGTTTGTGATTGTCTTCGGTTGTTTCTTCTCTCTGTGTTGTGTATTTGGCATTTCTTAGTTCATCATCAAGTTTTTGTAGTTCTTCAGTTCAAAACGGTTTGTAGTTATGTCTTGCCTCTATGCTAATAGACTCAGTGATTGCCATCAGTATGGTCTTCTTTTGGCTTTCAACCATTTTTATAATTGGCTAGCTGTCATACCTGGCATAGCCCGGGTCCATGCCGGAATGGGTGCAAGTCGGATTTACTGCAAATCGTGTTAGGGAGGTTTAACTTTTATCCTGTGTGTTTTTCGGCCATTATGGCGATACGACAAAACACGATTAAAGATGAAGATAAATGTGAAAAAATCCGTTCAAACGCAAATAAAAGACGTTGAAGCTTGTTGAAATTTGCCCAGTTTTGTGTTTACTTCCGTTCGAGACGGGCAAAAAATATCAAATAGAAAGAAACAACGAAATAAATTCTTTTAAAAGATCAACAGCGTTCGGCTTTGCTCTTTATAGACTTGCGTTTTTTGGTTTAAATTGTACTGTTGCATTGAGGTGTGCTTCTAACGCAAACAATTTTAAGCAAGGGCTTCTTTGTAGACGACATTGGAAGCACATTCACTTGGTGACAACACGCAAAAGTGTTCCGGTGTGCTAATTCGGAAAAATGCCACATAACAGTTGGCCATGTGAGAAGCACTCATCGCTCAAGTCGATGCCTGCCACGTGAAGTGTTTGACCTTGTGCTTTATTAATGGTCATTGAAAAACAGACTATTTTAGGGAATTGGAATCTCTTAAAATTGAAAGGCAGATCGGAGGGAATCATCGGGATTCTTGGTATGCAGAATTTCTCTCTGCTACCACAACCTGTCAGGATGGTCGCCTCTGCAATGTAGTTCTAGAGGTCATACCCGGCTTAGCCAGGGTCCATGTCGGAATGAGTGCAAGTCGGGTTTGGTGCGAATCGTTTTAGGAAGGTTTAACAATTTTTAGTTTTAATTGTACTATTGCATATCTTGCCAAGTATATGAATCACAAGTCTTTGAAATCAATGACTTTCTTCATTCGGTTTTGTTTGATGTAAAGTATATTACCTCTCGTCATATCATGGTATCTAACAAATCAAATAAATTACGTACAATATCCACCACTCATGTTTATTGCATTAATCAGGGGATAGCGTGAACGCAGTCTCTCCTACGAACAAATTACGCAACCGAGTCACCCGCATTTGGGGTGATCGCATGGGTCAACCCAACCGGAGTGCAATGGAACCTGCTAGCACATTTAAAAAAAATTTTTTTCTCCGTCATCTCATTTAAAAACAAAATTGTTTAACAACTTTATTTGCATTCCGTGGACATTTACAAATTTACAAAGACATGTGCATTGAAATATTGGCAATAATATGTAACAAATACACGTTTAAAACCACTCCTTTACATACACATTTATACTTGCACCCATTTGTTATACTTTTTCAATTCCTCTTGATGAAATGGCATACATTAAATTGCTATCGAATAATGTTAAAGACATTAGGATTATTTCCATTGTGTAATTTTTTTTAAACAATATACCCATCACACACACATACACACACTCACACGCCCACAAAACGTTTTTCAACTGCTACTATTTACGATTTTCGGAGTTGGCGTAAGTATTTTAGTGGTTTTTTTTGGTTTGGTTTGTCTGAAGTTAACTACGACAACGGATCTCGGTCCTTCCAGTCCCATAAAGAACCGTTGCTAGTAAATCTACAGGTGTGTTAAACATCTGCTAGATTTAGAATCTGGCGCGAAATGCCAAGGTCAGGACACATTTACAGAGCAAGGTTAGTGAGTGTAACTTCTTTTTTTTTTTTTAACAACTTTATTCACATTCCGTAGAAATTTACAAACACATGTGCATTGAAACATTGGCAATAATAGATAACAAATACACGTATAAATCACCCGTGTGTTGCCGGGGCCCGAAAGGGGAGCAAAGAATAGTAACACTGCACCCTACCACGCATGTCGTAAAAAGCGACTAAGGAGGGTTGGGCATGGGGCTGTTTACCCCATCCCGTAAAAACTTCGCACAGTGGGCTGATCACCTGCTTGCCAACCAATCTGATTACGGAAACAACGATAGATTGTTTGGTCTGTTATTGTTCCACAAAGACGCCACTAGGCGTGGTGGAAACGGCAATAGATTGATCAATTTGTTGTTGCCCTAAGACGCCACTAGGCGTACTGGCCACATACTGCTTTGCCGGTTGGTGGCTAAGGATGGAAGAAGAAGAAGACACGTATAAAACCACTCCTTCACATACACATTTATACTTGCACCCATATACTATACTTTTTCAATTTCTCTTGATGAAAAGGCATAGTTACATTGCTATGGAATTATGATAAAGACTGTGACGGCATCGCCTCCCCTGCTTTGCAGGAGTGGTCCAACAGTGGCTAAAACACAAGAGTATATAATATTGGCTTCAAAGGTATCTACCTTCGCACAAGATTACTCTTGGCAGAGATGTAGATAGAAGGGTGATGACAATTCTATTACAAAGGGAGTCTTAACAAGATATTCAGAATAAGCGAGAACAATACTGCTTTAGCTGAGTATGTTAAACACGAGTCAGATGTGAAATAAATAGAGTTTTCTCCATGATATAAAGGTAGCCTTTTGCCTAACGCAAACAATTTGGTTAAATAAAGATAAATGCAGGCATGTTTCAAGACATTTATTGACGGGAACACACATAATATCAACAGGAACAGTCAGTGTAACAAGGTCATGCTGACCTGACATCGATAGGTATACATTTGGCATTCAAAAAGGTAAACATCAGAATAGACGTGCATGGTCAATAGCAAAGTTCTTCAGTAATGACAGTTCGTAGCGTCGCCCTTGGCGTCTCTGACTAAACGCGTCAGATGCCTTAGTTACCTTGACACACAGGTGCAACTTGGCACTCCCTGCCAATTGCACATAACAGGCTGTAGTATAATAGCCGGAAGCACAGGCCTCGTCCTAACGTCGGCCGTGTACTTCTGTTAAATAGGTTATCATCAACCCTGCAGTAATACTTATTGTAGGTAGAAGTTCCGCCAATCTGCGGCTCCCACAATATATCTTCGTCACTGGATTTCTGGACAATATAAGACTAACAGTCTTGGATGGCTACCTCGAGCACAAATATATATAAGTTCTGAAATGGCGGATCAGTGAGCTGCTGTTCACCCTAGGTAATCCTTTACATGTTCTGCCACCGAAAAGCGTAATAATGCATAAAGGTCGGTATTACCTGGTAAATGAATCCTCAGAACTACACAAGGAATTCTGTCGTCATCCCGACGCACAGAGATTCACTGGGGAAAAACTGCCATAGCAGTTACTTCGAAGATTCTCCCCGAAAAACAATGGACTCTTGGTCCCTTCAGAAAAAACAGGACCTCCCGGCTTCCCGGAAGTATATCTCACTCCCGCTTAAAAAACCTTCCCATAGGCCTACGCCGAACTGTCAACCTCTGACCCTACAGGTCAAACACAATGAATGAATAAACAAGGGAAGACAACCCCTAATCAACCTGACATCGCAGGTAAAGACACAATTATACTTATGATACAAACATAAGCAAATAACTTGACAGATGACTCCGTCGAAAATGACAGCAACATTACTACCACCCCCCTGTAAAAAAAAAAATGCAATTTTTTTTTTTAATATGTTCATGAGCAAGATAGCACCAGTATCACTTCTGTGCTCATGCAAACAATGAACCTAATATCAGGTACAATAGAAGAGGGTACAAATCATCTCCCAACATAGGAGAAAATATTTCCTTAAAACCAAACAAACTAAGGGATACCATTCAAGAAACCTAAGTTGCTGGCAATACCAATCATATATCAAACATTACTAAATAATATAATCATAGCAATATACAAATGTCAATGCTATTTTAGCAACATATCACTGATGGATGGACAAAATGAAATTTGTTAAATTATCTAAACATCATCCAAATACATTTGTATTACAACATATTATGATATTAAGGACAGACCTAAGTCTGAAAATATATCAGGAAAAACTAGGACACAAGATTTAACTGGAATCATGTGGGCATCTAGACAATATGTCCGCCATCACATTATCCGAACCACGGATAGCTCGCACCGTGAAATGGAAAGGCTGAAGAGCAATAGCATAACGAGTAGATCTCGAGCTCTTCAAATCCTTACTTTGCATAGCCGTAAGAGCTTTTTGGTCGGTTTCCATAAAGAAATGCGCGCCCAGAAGGAACCTTTGTAGCTTAAGAATGGACCAAACCATAGCCAACAATTCACGGTCCAAAACCGAGTAATTCCTTTCTGCCGCATTCAGCTTCCTAGAAATATACATTACAGGATGCAGAGTTCCTGAATATTCCTGCATTAGTGCCGCTCCAATGCCAGTGGAAGAGGCATCACTACGAAGGACAAAAGTCTTATCAATCGTCGGTAGTCTTAAGATAGGATGAGATGAGAACAAATTCTTAACCTGATCCAATGAAGTTTGGCATTCTTGGGACCAACGCACCATATTAGGAGAACCTTTTTTCAATAACGTTGAAAGTGGTGCCATAATGGAGGACAGATTCTCAATGAATCTTCCATAGAATTGTATCAATCCCAAGAGACTACGCACTTGCTTTTTTGTCTTCGGAACCGAGATATTTAATATCTTTGAAATGTTTTGGTCCTCTGTCTTCAACAGACCATGACCAACTCGATGACCTAGGAAGGAAATTTCACTAAACCCAACAAAAGCTTTAGAGGGTTTAGCAGTCAAACTATGCTCACGTAGAGTAGATAGCAATTCCTTCAGACCCACATAGTGTTCTTCCCAAGTATCGCTGAAAAGACAGATGTCGTCTAAATATGCAATGACATCTGCACGATCTGATAGAATTCGTCGCATCATGCGTACGAAAGTCGCTGGGGCGTTCATAAGCCCGAAAGGCATAAAATTCCATTGAAACAGACCCCTAGGTGTCGAAAAAGCAGTGAGAGGTTTGGCGTGTTCCGTCAGTGGGACTTGCCAATAACCTTTCGACAAGTCTAGTTTAGTAAAGAATTTAGCTTTAGAAAGTCTAATAAGTAGATCATCTAATAACGGCATAGGTTCAGCATCGAACTTCGTAACTTGATTTAATTTGCGATAATCAACGCAAAGACGTATGTTATTGTCTTTCTTTCGAACAATAACTATTGACGAAGAATAAGCTGAAGTGGATGGTTCAATTATTTGTAGTTGAATCATTTCATCCAATTCTTTCTCGACTTGTGCTTGAAAATGAATAGGTATTGGGTATGGTCTTACTCTGATCGGATTACGATCAGTAAGTATGATGTCATGTTCTATGACATCTGTGTGTCCAGGAATGTCGGTAAGGACATCCTGATATGATTGTAACGTAGAGGATACTTGACGTTGTTCCTCAAAAGACAAGTTGGAAGAGACTGTAACGTCTCTCCACGATTCCGTTGAAGTAAGTGGAATCGTAGGAAGAGGTAAGTTCACGTCAGAAAAAATAGTTTCCTCATCCTGTATAACAGACAGGGATGAGATGTGACCATGTTGAACTGGAGAGTCGTCCGTCGCCTGGAAAATAGGCTGTAAATAGTCTGGACGTTCAATAAACTCTGTTAGCATATTTATATGGAAGGTTTTATGCCTTCCATCCACATCGACAATATAGTCGACATCAGAAATTTTCGAGACTATAGTGTATGGACCCTTCCAAGAAATGAGAAGTCTATTCTCTCTTGAGGGCAGTAAGACATATGCTTTGTCTCCAGGACAAAGTTGACGTAGGCGTCTTTTCTTATTAGCAAATCGCCTAGCTTTTTCTTTCGCAAATTCGGAAGATGAAGTTGCTAACCTGCACGATTCGATAATCTTTTCTCTAAGAGCTATAACATATTCATATGACGATTGTGTATCATCGTCAATATTATCGGAAGTTATCAAATCGTGTAACAAGGACATTGGCCCGCGCGGTTGCGCGCCAAAGACAAGTTCGAAAGGAGAAAACCCTGTATGCTCGTTGGGAACCTCTCTATAGGCAAAGAGGACTGCAGGTAAAACCCTGTCCCAATCTTCAGGATGATCCTCCGTTATCTTGCCAAGTAAGTTCTTTAGTGTCCTGTTAAGACGTTCTACCAATCCATTGGACATTGGATGATAAATACTACTGAGAGACCTTTTAATGTCTAGCGTAGCCATTACCTGAGACATAACGTCCGAAATTAACTGAGTGCCGTGATCCGACAGTATTTCTCCGGGGAATCCCAGACGAGAAAATACGAGCCAAAGAGCATCAGCGATATCGACAGTTGATATGCTCTTCAGAGGAATAGCCTCTGGCCAACGCGTGCACATGTCCACGCAAGTGAGGATAAATTGGTGTCCTCTGGCTGACTTAATTTTGAACGGACCAATGATGTCTATAGCCATTTTCTGAAACGGCCGAATCGGAATATCTGCAGCCTGAATAGGAGCAGCATGTCTCGGACCCCTAGACTTGACCTCTTGACAAATTTTGCAAGATCGGCAATAAATTCGGATGTCTTTATTCACGAATGGCCAAAAGAATGACGCAAGGACTCTAGTTTTAGTTCTGGAAAAACCCATGTGTCCAGCACACTGAGAATCGTGTGCATGCCGAAGAATTAAGGCTCTCATACACTTAGGCACAAGAATTTGCGAGTGCATAGACTTGTCCGAGTGTTGTACCATTCGTACCAATATACCATTCTTCATAGTGATATACGATTTGTGATTCGTATTTTGATTGGGATCCCCTTTCTTTGCAAGAAGGAAGTATTTCTTCAAAGAAGGATCCTCTTCTTGACGTTTAACAAACGAGTCATGGGAAATCACCAAGTGCTCGTCTTGGCTATCAACTTCATTACTATTATCAGATGAAGTTGGGGGATTAAGAGCTTGAGCTCTTGTCACCACTGCATTGACCGTTTGAATGTTTCTTTCTTCCCAACTAGAAATTTGTTGCGGGGTGCATTCCTTAACCCCATGAATACGACCGATTATAAGATCCGCAATAGGATTAGGAAGAAGACATGCATGGACATCTCCTGTGAAGAAAGGAGTGTCAATCCTAATAATAGCAGTAGGATAGCTTTCCATAGTACCACCAAATGTAACACATTTGATTGTTTTTCCAGTGGCACAGCAAGGATCTATCAGAGACTCCTTAACCCCGACGGTAGTACATCCCGAATCGAAAAGTACTGAGACTAGCCTATCATTTATTAGACCTTTATGTAAGATGAGAGATCCTCTCCCATCATGCGCAACTGTAGCAGGTAGAGCAGGAAGAGGGTGACCACAACTTAGCGTAGATACAGTTGATGAGTCAAACAATGTTAAGCATTGGGGGCATTCAGTTGCTCTCCCAAAATCGAAAGCACAACCAGTGATAGCCCTAGAGTTACCACTATCATTTACTGTATTACAGGCTCCATCAAACTCTTGTTGCGCAGAGTTTGCCTGTTGGTAAGGTCTTTTTTTGTTAAACCTAGGTCTACCTCGATTATCATTTCCCCTGTAATTATTTCGACTATCATTTCCCCTGTAATTGTTATCATATTGCCTATTGTAATCATCATTCCGGTTTGAATCCCGGTTTCTAAATTCACCATCGTCATAATCTTGACGTCGAGAATGATTACCTCGAAAATTTGAATAGTTATTATTTGGATAGCCTTTACGAAAGTGTCTCAAATTATTACCACTAAAATTACGAGAACTACCATCTTGTCTCCACTGCATAGACGAAGAACCATCATGTGTTGGATTACTCCGCTTCTGAGTGTAATTTTGATTACTTCCCCTATTCCAATTTTGTTGAGCACCCTGAAATTTTTTTCTGAAATTAGGGCCATATGGTGTTGCCGAAGCAGCTGGCAACCCTTCTTTCACTTTAGAATTGCTAACTGTAGCATGGGGATGTGCTGTGGCATACTGACAACAGTATTCCTCCATTTCTTTTAAGTTTTTAGGCTTACGCTCATGAAGGAATGCAAGAAAAGAATCATTAACAGATGACAAAACCTTATCTCGCAATAATAAGTCCATTAGACCTTCATATGTTTTCTCAATCTGAGACAACTCAACCCATCGTGTAAATGTACGACGTATCTTTGTAACAAAATCAGAGAAATCTACTCCATTTTCTGGCAACATTGTCCTAAAACGAAGACGATAGTCTTCTTGTTTTAATTGGTATTTTTTTAGCAATGCTGCCCTGACAACATCATAATTAGTCCTCTCATGTTCGTCTATTGTCATAAGAGTAGTCACTGTGTCACCTGTAAAAAATGGCATCAGTTGTTCAACATATTTTTCCTTTTTTATGTTATGCGTATCGCACAAAAATTGGAATCTATCTAGATAATCTGCTACGTCATCCTTTAAAGGATTGAAATGAGGCAATTTAATCCTACTAACAAACTCCTTTGTCGTACTCGAAGTTGTTTGCTGAGCACCCGTACTCGCCAATTTCAATTTCTCTAACTCCAAAATTGCGAGTTTTTCATCAAGTTCCATCTTCTGTTTTCTTTCCTCATGTTCCATTTTTCTAATTTCAGCCTCAGCAGCAGCTTGAAGTTTTTTTTCCTCTGCAGCAGCTTGAAGTTTTTTTTCCTCTGCAGCAGCTTGAGCTTGAATTTTTTTGTCTTCCATTTCCATCTGGAATTTTCTTTCATCAGCTGCAGCTTGAGCTTTCCTCTCCTCAGCAGCAGCTTGAGCTTTTCTCTCCTCAGCCTCTCTTTGATACCTTCTTTCTTCAAGTTCTAATCTTCTATTCTCAGCTTCTAGCTTCTTTAGTTCAGCTTCTGCTTTCAATTTAATTTCCTCTTTTTGTTTCTTTTCTTCTGACTTTAATGCAATGGCGAATTGAGCAGATGAATATTCTTCCAATTCTTTACCAGACTTACCAAGGGTCAACCCTTGCTGGATGAAGAAATCCAATGTAGACATTCTGTCTAATGAGATCAGAAACCTGAAAAAAATTAAATAAATTACCTTATCCCACTTCAATGGGAGACAAGTCTGAAATGATAGACTTGTATACTCACTTCACTTTATTTTACTGTCTTAGTCTTAGACAAAGACTTTGTATGTTCCTCTTGTTTATAATGTACCCAAAAAATCACTTGAGTACCTGTGGAAAAAAAAAAATTCCCTTATATCCCACTCACTATGGGCACAAGTCTTTTTTATAAAGAACTTGAATATGTATTTCACCTTGTCTCAATCTTTGTAGATAACAAGTCTTTTATCAAAGAACTTGTATAAATATCTTATATAATATTATTTAACAAACTCTATATGAAGAGTCTACCTTATCAATAATATCAAAACATGACCAAGTATGTGTATGTAGACTGTGCATGACAGTAATGTAGTACAACCAAAAAAAAAAAAATACAAAGACAAAAATACAAAACAATACAAATGGCAACACTGTTTTAACCAAAAATGTGTAGAGAAATACACAAGAAAGGAGAGACCTACAGAATACAAACAAAACAAATCGACAATCAAAACTGAAAAACAGACAAAATATTACAAAAACAACGTTAAGTACAATTACATCACAGCTAACATCAATAGCGACCAATTGTCACTAGCAAATTTCCAAATTAAGAAAATTTGCACCTACAGACCGCTTACAGTAAGCCTCGATCAAGTGGCATATTTACCGTAAGACCCACCAACCGAAAAACCCGCAGAAAAATACACCAAAAACAGTAGAAGTGACATAAACATATAGCAATCAATTTCAATGTGTTGCAGAACAAGTTCAGTCACAGCTGAAACTAAAATAAATTTCTTGCTCCTTGCGAACACAGAAACGAAATGTCAAACGCGCACTGAACGTCAAATCCACTGTAACATAAAGTGGTATTCACGAACCAAAGTTACTATGACCTTCTCAAATTAGGGCTTGCACATTGAATGTTTACAATTTCACGTACTGTTTACAGACACTTGACCTCCAACAATGTAGCTTGAATGCTCTGACCTAGAAAAGTCTGTTGTTGAATGAAACGTGTCACAACCCGCAGTACTGTTTACAATAGGAACCCGCCTTCTATGCAGTTATGGTCCACGTAGCAAATGCCTAGTAGTTCACTTCAGTACTTGTCTTGTTATGCTTTATGTAGCATTATAATATAAATGCTCGTACTGTTTATTTGTGTCAACCGTTGATGACCTATATCTGTCCTGTTGTAGCCAAAACTTGCAAGTGTAGAATTAGTGCTGTGTTACGGCTGTCCCGTGTGTAGCTTAGACCCACAGATCAGAAGTGTAATGTGTACTTGTCCTTCTTGTAACTTTCTCGACAAAACTGGAGACATCATACATGTAACAGCCAACCAGGAATGTAAATTTCTGGATCCATAAATGTCAACAATAATGTCAAATGCTCGCTCTGTTCTTTTTAAACCCACAGGTCTGGTCCATCAGAAATGTAAGTTTCTAGGCCACATTGGCGACAAGAAATGTATCATAAGAGCCCACGTAACTGGTCCACCAGAAATGTAACTGTCTTTTTTTCTTGTTGAGGTGATCACTGGCCCAAGACAGTATACATGTTGTTAGATGTGTAGTGCGAGCGTATGATGAATTGAGTGTGGGTGCGAATGAAGACGCGAATGTGTTTAGGCTCGTATAGATGTAGATCCTGCAACCCATACTCTCACATGCAGTAATCAAGGATGCTTTGACACTGCAGGCATGTTTCAAGACATTTATTGACGGGAACACACATAATATCAACAGGAACAGTCAGTGTAACAAGGTCATGCTGACCTGACATCGATAGGTATACATTTGGCATTCAAAAAGGTAAACATCAGAATAGACGTGCATGGTCAATAGCAAAGTTCTTCAGTAATGACAGTTCGTAGCGTCGCCCTTGGCGTCTCTGACTAAACGCGTCAGATGCCTTAGTTACCTTGACACACAGGTGCAACTTGGCACTCCCTGCCAATTGCACATAACAGGCTGTAGTATAATAGCCGGAAGCACAGGCCTCGTCCTAACGTCGGCCGTGTACTTCTGTTAAATAGGTTATCATCAACCCTGCAGTAATACTTATTGTAGGTAGAAGTTCCGCCAATCTGCGGCTCCCACAATATATCTTCGTCACTGGATTTCTGGACAATATAAGACTAACAGTCTTGGATGGCTACCTCGAGCACAAATATATATAAGTTCTGAAATGGCGGATCAGTGAGCTGCTGTTCACCCTAGGTAATCCTTTACATGTTCTGCCACCGAAAAGCGTAATAATGCATAAAGGTCGGTATTACCTGGTAAATGAATCCTCAGAACTACACAAGGAATTCTGTCGTCATCCCGACGCACAGAGATTCACTGGGGAAAACTGCCATAGCAGTTACTTCGAAGATTCTCCCCGAAAAACAATGGACTCTTGGTCCCTTCAGAAAAACAGGACCTCCCGGCTTCCCGGAAGTATATCTCACTCCCGCTTAAAAAACCTTCCCATAGGCCTACGCCGAACTGTCAACCTCTGACCCTACAGGTCAAACACAATGAATGAATAAACAAGGGAAGACAACCCCTAATCAACCTGACATCGCAGGTAAAGACACAATTATACTTATGATACAAACATAAGCAAATAACTTGACAGATGACTCCGTCGAAAATGACAGCAACAGTAATGAAAGATTGTCATGTTTTATTAATTATTTCTAGTTAATCTGCAAAACTGTATAAATGTAAAAGGTTCTTGTTACATTTCTTTTGTTTATATATTTTTAAAATCAATTAGGGAACGTTCCTCTTGATGAAGATATCAGAGTAGTGAACACATACCTGCTCTACAACTTCCTAATGGAATAAACAATATACAACAGTCTAGCAAATTATCTAACAGTGTTGACACATAAATATATACACCATGACGTCATCATCATCATCATCATCTTGTTTCCGTTGCCTGTTGAACATGGGGGCTAACTCTGATATTGGATCTTTGTGAGGTCACCCGCATCAAGCAGTGCTGGTTTATGTTTTCGTTTATTTGACATGATGAGGTAGACGACCTCATACACATCGTTACATAAATAAGTATATTCATTCATGTTAAAATACATATATAAAATAAACAATATGTACATCTAATACTCACCCCTTCGTCTATGACTGGGTATGGATGACCCTTTTGCACAGGATGACAGATAGTGGTTACTACAGCTGGTAAGGTGCAGACTTCTAAGTTGGAGTTACTAACAATGATTAAAGCAACTAAATCCGAACTTTATTTCTAGAGGAAGATTGTTGGGAACAGTGACTATGTATATACTTTCAGAAAATTAACACTTTTTATTTTTAGTATCAATTACTTCCTACCCTTGAATCTTTCCTATCTTATATCCTGGCGTCTATGTGATGATAATGAAATAAAGTCCCGAGTCTTTCACATGCGAGTCTTCATAGCTAAAAATGTTACCCACACGAAATTTACTTTCACGCTTAGTGTATTTTTAAAAGAATCATCACTACAATGGTGTTAATTTGTATAATTCCCCTACGCATCTCATCTCATTTGGGAAGAGTTGCTATTGAAAATAGGTGGATTCGCTAATTATTGGTATCGCCGGAAATGATAGCGTTGTATGACCTCCCCTAATTTGACAATATTTGTTTGTCTCCTCTTTCAAACATGGGCAGAAATAACTTAGGTAATCCCAATGTTGAATCAGAGAATTTAACTCGTACTAATCACTAACACCAATGCCCTGTCTCTGTTTATTAAGTCAAACAAAGGTTTGGACAGGTGGGAGAGCTCGCTTTCTGCCTGTATAGCCGGAAATGCTTGCTTCACATATTTCGGTGGGTACTTTCAGAAGCAAGGGTCAGCAAATGTTATCTGGTCACTCCAGACAGATTAAACAAACAAGTTGTTTTGCAAGCGGCAATCCATTCCATGCTTTAAGATAAAGCGACGAGATAGTTTTAAATCGCCTAATCCAAGGTAATCCCTCACTGAGTGCTGACTTTCCACAAACAGAAGATGACAGTAGTGGTTAAGCTCTGAAATTTAGTGTTATCTACGGGCAGTATACACCTGAAGAAAACAATAATATTGATAAAAACGTATGGAGAAGAAGGTAGCCAAAGGATGATCAGAAATTTTGGATGAACGAATGGGACGTGTTGCCACAGCCACTGCTATGAAAACGGACATCGTGACCGCAAAATAAGAAACCTGAATATGATTTTGGATAATGAAAAAAACAATGAATGAAAACGGGCAACTGAAACAGATTACAACGGCAATGACAAACTACAGATTACACGTACTAGAAATAAGTGAGAGCAGATGGACTGGAGCAGAAAGAGTAAACATATCAATAGGGGAAACAATGCCGAAGAAAGGCATAGAAAGATCATTATTGGGATGGAAATCAATCAACAACAGCTTGATAGAGCAAGCTTGAAAGTGAGATTCACCAACATCACCATATTCATTGTAATGCACCAACAAATGACAGTTACAAAGAGGTCAAGGATGAAATGGACAACTACAGTCTAACAGCAAGCAGGATGAAGCTTTGTACAGGGCAAGTCATGAAAAGTACTGCTAGCTACGCCCGCCTAAACAGTATGATATGCTGCGTCTCATTATGTTCCAGTAACTTTTTTAATTATGCATCTTATTTGCTCATGTGATACCCGATCTGCTAATGTTTGTCCCAGAATCTTTCTATAAAATTGTATGTTTAATTTCTGCTTTACTTTCTCTTAATTTGTTGTCAAATTCCAAGTTGTGAAACACATGGGTGAGTATAAGTAATCTTATGTTCGTAAACGTAAATACTGTGTGGTCAAGTTGAAACAAGTAAATAAAGATATTCTTATTAACATGTGTGATTCCCATCACTGAATAAAATCCCGGGCCTGGTACTAATTTCTGTTGCAGAATTGTGAAATGTATCGATGGTGAGGAGTTGGTATATTACGACGTGCATTAATAGATTTAAGTTACACAATTGTGAAATGTATCGATGGTGAATCGAGTTGGTGTATTACGACGTGCATTAATAGATTTATGTTACACAATTGTGAAATGTATCGATGGTGAGGAGTTGGTGTATTACGACGTGCATTAATAGATTTATGTTACACAATTGTGAAATGTATCGATGGTGAGGAGTTGGTGTATTACAGTGTCCATTAAGAGATTTCTGAAGATGAAAATGATGATACTGATAATCTCCCCGAATTTCCGACCTGGTGATTATCTTCATATACGGAATATGTTGTTCATGGATCAATAAGATAATATGTTTGAGTCAGGCCTAGTCACCAGAATGAACATTTATTTCAACGAACAAGTGTATGAAGATCCTAGACCAGTTTACCTGGAATGTTTTGTCCTGTAGTTTGTCCACTCTGTTGATGAGAAATACTTGTCAGCGATAATGACACTTTGTTTTAAAGAGGTTACACAGATTATATGTTTCAACTACACCATCATGACCGTCAAGTTCATTTTTTGTACTATTTTGAGGAAATAAAAATATATAAAACGTCCACAAAAATATATATTATATTCGTGTTTAGCGCAAATAAAGCAACGTTTACTGTGTAATTAATGTAATTATAGTTTGTCTGGAAATAATAATTTCGAAATGAAAATCTTTTAGTAAATGTTAATGAAGCAGGCATGGAGATCTTTATATGAACTTACCTTGTGTATGAGTTGTGTTTGTGAGTACGTTGAGTAAATTCATCATCATCTTGTGCACAATCCAGAGCTTAGACTACGTGAAATTATAAATGACTAAAGGTGTCACACAAACAACCGGTGACACTCATTGACAGTAGTCATATAAGGAATAAATACAGTTAAATGTGTCTTTACTTTCTTCACTGATATGTTATTGGGGTTAGCTTTTTTTCAATCTTTCTTCTTTCTTCCTCGTTCGTTCTGAAAAGGACGTTGGTTACGTTGTGTCACTGTTTACAGCGAAGCTGCGATATTTCCGTCTTTCGGCCTGACACATCCGTTTTCAGCATAACATTTTGCCTTTTCTCTTCGATCCCTACTCTCTCGGCCAGACTGCAGTGATGCAGCCTGTGTTCAGGACCACCACTTCGAGTTGGAGTAGGGTCTTGGTTAGCTCTGGTTTGCTGATCCTGACGCAATCAGTCAAGCTATGAGTCGCTGACTGCATTCATCTCGTTGGTGCGTCTTCGGTCCCTTTTATATATTGGTATATTAATCGGTCACTAAAAGACCAATATAAGTATTACTCAAGAAGAGAACCAGCTGCTACAGATAAACGAAATGATGTTTCTTTTTGGAAGACATGGACTTTATTTATTTTTTTCGTAACTCACAGCAGGATTCTCCGAGTCAACTTTTTAACTCATTGCTTCAAAGATGGTGTGTGGTTCTAACAGATAATCTGATTATCGACTTGTATGATCAAGACTGTGGCTAACACTATAAACCTGGTACATCATTTATTGAAGGGGATGTACCTAATGCACTCAGATTATCTTTTTCGTTTACTTACAGCCCTGTGACGAAATCAGTTAATGAGTTGTGTCCTTTTACATCATTTTCGTTCTCTCCTGCATTACCGCTTTATTTCTTCATTTGTCTGACTCATCGTCCTATTATTTGGCATATTCTATGCACTTACATTCTTGCCTAGTCACTCCCAGACTTGTTTACGATTCAACATGTGAATTGTAGTATTACTAGGCAAATCAGCAGATAATACTTTTATCAAAGTCGTCTAGCTACCTTCGATAGAGATGGTCTTTGTTGACACAATGTGCTCTCGTACGATCAACGAAAAGCAAGCCAGCTTTACAGTCTAAGAAATCCATCTGGGAGATGTAAGCAAACACAGGTGATAATATGTAACCATAGCCCCGATGAAATTACAAAGGAGCTGACTGGGACAGTGTAAAGGGCAATTTTTACTATCTTGCAATATAATACATTTATATTCTTATTATGTTCGCAAATATTTTGTAAGCAAAGTATTTCCTTTTTAAGTGCTTAAGGAGAAGTCATTTTTGGGTTGCTTCCCTTGAAAATAGTTCTGTCATCTTCGATCGGACTCCGCAGACGACTCTAGGCCTACTGCGATTTATTCTGTGGCTGGGTAGGAATAGATTGTTCTTGCTTCAGTATATCTATGGCCTGAATTTATACGTAGTGTTTGTATGAGTAGGACGAGTCTGTCTTATATATGGATATCTTTGCATTTCTAAGTCGAACTAATTTGGTTGTCGCTAGAAAAGGTCAAAGGCTATGCAGCGGAAGTATCGCTAGCAAGGGGTGTGATCCATGGCTGTCATCCTGTGAGGATGCCGAGTTTTGTTGTAGCAGGCTTTTTGCCGAAATAGTGATCTATATATGGATGGGGAAAAGTGATAATCATTTAGACATGTTGTATGTACTTTACCCCAGTGTTTATTCTCTTTTGCCAAGGAATGGCAAAGTTATATTTCGCATAAAAAGGTAAAACCACAATTTATTATGAACTTGGGCTTCGCCATCGTTGTTGATAAGCAGATGCACAGTGGTACTTTTAAAAAGAATATCCATTCAAAGGAAGAAGACATTCCTATGTATCAGCACTGGATTGTATGATATTATTCAATTACCTCTATGAGAGAACCTATGAAGAAATGAGGACATTTAATGAATGACTAATTTTGGTCTATATTCTATAGTGAGTGAAGCTCACGAGAGAGAGAACAGCCATGTTGAAATTCATATACTTTGTATTTATCGAGTGAGAAAAAGGGATGCCTGTACTATCGCTCGATGAACCAAGAGATCACTGCTAACTGTGGTAACCATGTCATAAATATATCTTATGTATAGTGACTTACTATTTGAGCAAAGGGCATTTTTACTATCTTGTTATATACATTTATATTTCTTATTATGTCGCAAATATTTTGTAAGAGTAGGGACGAGTCTGTAGTTCTTATTCATATGGGACTCGCAGAAGATCTGATCACTCCATGGGCTGTCATCCTGTGAGGATGCCGAGTTTTGTTGTAGCAGGCTTTTTGCCGAAATAGTGATCTATATATGGATGGGGAAAAGTGATAATACTTTTATCAAAGTCGAGTGAGTAAAAGGGATGCCTGTAATATCCTTCGATGAACCAGACATGTGAGAACCCATGTCTGGGATTCTATATGAAATTATATATATATTGAACTTTACGTGAAGGAATATTCGCTAGACGAGGTTAGGTCTAGGAGCCTTCCTATGTATTGGTTATGGTCTGACGTGCCCAGTCAGTAAAGCCAGATGATTTACATGATGGAACGCTGAATGCTTATTTACGAATGCTCCATTATGATATTTGCCAAGCATGAATGCTAACTTAAGATGATATTCCTGTGATCAACATTATGCTGTCTATGTCGACATTTGTTCCTGTAACCATACACGTACTGTCCAAGTGTGCGTCCCATTAAATGTTATAAAAAGACCACCGTAGTTCCAGTACTTCTTGAATTCGAACAGTGTGAGTATGAGTGATGTACTACCAACCTGTCAACTCTATCGAATCATTCTACCATTCGCGTACTGACATTCAGATACACACTCATTGTTTACACTCACATTCTTGTCGGAGCCTCATCACGTTCCAGGACAAGATGACCTGTATGACCAAAACTGTGCTGGGTTTGATGAGTTGACAATCGTTACACTTTACTACACCAGTCCCAACATCTACATTTATCCACTGGTGGACATTCACATCATTTAGCAAATAAAGCATGATTCAACAACTACACAAAGAAAGAGAGTTTTAACAGACAGTTTTGCAGTGCTGACAGACAGTCTTTGCGCAACCATCAACACACGAAACAACAGCATTAAAAATAAGGTTGAAAGCTTTAACAGAACAATATTTCAAGCAGCTATTGAGACTATTCCGAGAGGGGCAAGAAAGAACTACATACCATACTGGAATGAAGAACTGCAAAATCTTGAAGATGAGGTAAAGAAAGCCAGAGACACGGCAGAAACAGAACAAACATCTTGCTCAAAGCAACCACTGCAAACTACAAAATAACATTAAACCAAACAACAAGAGACTGCTGGAAGCAAATAACAGAAAATCGCTACCTAGATAAAGAAGGGAACAAAATGTAGAAACTAGTTAGAGCTTTGAACAACGAAGAACCTTACAAAAATCACATCACAATCAAACAAGGTGAAATATGCTCTCGGGGGAAAAAAGCTGCAAATGCACTCATGGAACACAATGTTAGTGCAAACCACATTGATGTAACTATAGACAGAAGAAAGGCCATAATTGATGAACAAAGGAGTCATGACAACAAAAAGTTTGCACCAGAAGTACACATGATGGCAAAGTTAACAACGTAAGAACTGGAAAAGGCAATGAGGGCGCTAAAGAAAACGAAGTGACCTGGAAAAGATGGGATAACCAATGAAATGCTAACACGCCTAGGAACAAAGGCAAAAAGAAGCTTCTATCCATCCTAAACTGCAGCTGGAAAAGAGGAATAGTACCACAGGCATGGAAAGACGCCATACTGATTCCAATACCTAAGAAAGACAAAGTTCAGACAGAACCAAATGGCTACAGACCTATCATTATATTTAGTTGTGTTGGATAATTGATGGAGCGCATAATAAATACACGACTAGTGTGAAATCTAGAGGAACAATTTCTCCTAGCACAATAGAAAGCAGGATTCAGAAAACACAGATCCACTGAAGATCAGATCACTTAAATAACTCAGAAAATTGAAGATGCTTTCCAAAAACAAAAAGCAAACACTGGTGGTTTGGGTGGACTTAGGAAAAGCATTTGACAAAGTGAGGAAAGATGGACTGAAAAACAAGCTGCAAAGAAGTGAAGTGTGTGGGAGAATGTTCAAATGGAAAATCCACTATATTGAGAATAGAACTGCCAGAGTCAAACTACAAGGACAGACAAGTAGGAAGATGGTATTGAAGCAGGGTGTTCCCCAGGGTGGAGTCCTGTCACCCATGTTGTTCCTCGCAAATATTAATGACATATCAGAGAATATTCCAAGAAGAACCCACAATGTCTCCTTTGCTGACGACTTAGCCCTCTGGATCTCAGAGAAATATATCGCTACGGTAAGCATTCGGATGCAGCAAGCCCTAACATCATTGGAGGAGTATGCCAATGCATGGCTTGTAAAGATATATGAAGGGAAAACATCATACACAGTGTTTTCTCTCTCAAACAAACCACAGATCTCCAAATTGGTGCTAAATGGGAAAAATCTGCATCTGGATGAAAACCCAAACTACCTAGGCATGACCTTTGATCGTCCCTTGACTTAAAAAACCCAGATTGAAAAAACAGGACAAGAGCATGGCGCGGGTTGGGGAGTAGACGAGAGAGTACTAAAGAAGCTATATACTGGGCGAGTGAGACCAATCTTAGAATATGGCATTGCAGCATGGTCAACGGCTGCTAAGTCAAACTTTGACAAAAAAAAAAACAGAACCCAAAACCAAGCATTGAGAATCATAACAGGGGGCATGAAGTCAACACCCATTGAAGAGTTGGAAAAGATTACTTACCTCCAGCCTATGGAGGAAAGAAGATATAGCAGAGCCCCGCAAACAAGCCGAGAAATTCAGGAGGCTGATAGACCACCCAATGTACCAGAGAATAAATGGACTTGGAAATGGAAGACTGAAGCGAAGCAACTTTGTAGAGACAGTAAAAACAAAGACGAGAGCAGACCCAATAAACGTAATAACGACAGCTACGCCAATATGTACTGCACACAAGCTACCAATTTGGAAACAACAGTGCTTCCCTGAAATGATAGAAAACGTTCCTGGTATTGGAAGAAAGAACAGCCAAAATGAAACAGAAAGGCGACTCCTTACCACAAAATATATAGAGAAACATTACCCAAGCAACACCTAGATCCATGCATATGTCCAGTAGGTTTTGATCATTAAATTGCCTATAGCGTCTTCCTATCCTTTCACCCGAATTCTGTAATTTTGTTATCTCTCTTTATTTCATTTTTCCTGTATATTTTGCATCCATTCGTTTGCGAAATATATTTTGCATACTATTCCTTAACTTTACCTGTTTCTTTTCTCAAAACGGAGAATCGCAATAGTGATTCTATTACAGAGAGGTCAGTAGACGAAAGGTGTGATTATGTTTCATACCCAGACTAAAGAGCAGACTTTTGGTCTACCATTTTTCACCTGACACTAGCGTAAGGTGTCAAACCCGGCATCCTCACAGTGCAGGAACGAGACAGCTGTCTACAGTGTGCAGAAACGCATGAGGTTTTTCGTTAGAAAAACCCGGCGTAGCGTGAAAAATCGATCCGCACTGGAGACAGGCTGTCTGAGATTTGCAACTCACTCGTACTCTCGGTCACTGATGGCGATTTCGACACGCGTTTAGCTGACGTAAGTGTTGGGAGTAGGGGAGATAATTTTGCTTGGCGAAATAAGTTGGGGCCCTTTGTCTAATTTTAAGATATTAACCCTAGTTTGAAACTTTATTTCATTTAACTCAGTAACTTCGCAGTAAGACAGAACTAGCCTTCGTTCGATTTCTAAATAATCTCTGTTAATAGAGATGGCCTTTAGTTTGGTCGAAGTGGTTTAAGTTCTTAGTACTTCTGTGTTTGAGGTAAATATTATATATAATAGATATCTAGTATTTTTTAAAGTGTTTAAAGCGTTAAATCGCTCATTTCATGTTAACTAGTTTCTTTTGAACAGAGGGCTTAATTTATAGTTTGTTATATTCTCTAGTCGACGACAGTGGAAATACATAATAAATTATATCTTTAGCTTACTAAACAAGTAGCTATAAGGAATTAAATTTAACTGCTAACTACTCAGTCGAGTATTTTTTTTTTAAACTAACTTATAAATGCTAGATGCGACATCAGTGAATATTGACGGAATACGCATGATATTCCTAATTCATGATGATCGATTTTTTTTTTATATAACTTATTTCCCGGGAAGTTTTAAATTATAAGTCAAGCGGTCTGCTCGCTATTTAAAATGTAAGTCATATTGAGTACATAATATGTAAATGATTTATATGTGCTTTTCCTTTTATACAGTGAAATACTGGGGTGACCCGAACTTTACCGGCATTTAATTCGATTTATTTTGAACCACGTGGGTTTCTCAAGTAACACTGGTCTGACAGTGCATATGCCAACAGATTTAGACAGAAATACTATATCCCACTAACGGGTTTCAAAGACTGTAATGATCAATACGGGGCCTTTGCGCCAGATCTTAAATTCTTTCATAATCTCTACGTAAATTTTCTGCCTGGCGGCGTGAATATTACAAGAAATAGCATTAACATTGTCCGACTAGATTATTTTGTGGACAAATCTGTGGTGTGACCAGAGTAAATCCTATAC
Source organism: Oreohelix idahoensis (assembly GCA_024509875.1). Taxonomy (NCBI): domain Eukaryota; kingdom Metazoa; phylum Mollusca; class Gastropoda; order Stylommatophora; family Oreohelicidae; genus Oreohelix; species Oreohelix idahoensis. The sequence continues at coordinate 24,404 of JAMPIV010019494.1, read as the reverse complement.
TGAGAGTAGACACCGATCTGACATTCCTTAAATTCTAGAAATCAAAGCAAATGACATTGTGCTCTGCTAACTTTCGTGCCTGGACAAATTTTATGTGACTTAATCAGACAATCGAAAAATTAGAACACCCAAGGAATCGTTCCCTGAGACAGAGAGTTCAGTACGTCTTTTGGAACTGGGGATTTCTTGGTCGATGACTGCATTTTCGGGTCTGTGTGAAGGTCCTAGAATTTATTATGTTCCCAGAGGCAGCGAGCAAAGCTGTAAGTATATCTGTGAGCACATGGCCATGGCTGAATGAATGAGTGTACGCAGGTCAGAGTGTTGTTTTACCGTTGTATATGGTCACTCATTTGCTGTCTTAAATTCTTTTAATCTGCAGAATTTGTTGCTATTGCTAGAGTTTTCTTTTTTTTCTTAGGCTAAATCAGATTATTCAACTCTGTTCATACATTTACGAGAAAGAAAGAAACCTCTTAGACTCAACCCTATGTATCTATAACTCTTTGGGCCATCATCTGTTCTCTTAACGGGGCTATGGGCTAAACCTAGAGGGCATATCATAACGGGTCTATCATCATGATAGAATTTCATTGATTTTTTATGTTTATTTTGTATGCTTCCTTTATGTATTTTTGGTGTTGTGAGAAATTTTGATATGATAATTAAAAATTTCTCTTGAAAAAAAAATCAGTGCGTTGGTCAGCTCGATCCCAATTATCTGTATAATCATTGTTATAGATTTTCCAAGTCTGTGTGTTTAACTGTCGTCACGTGTATGTGCGTGCCCGTGAGTAGATAGAATTATATGTAATATATATGTGGTTTAGACTGTCGGACTCTGAAAAAAACCGTCGTAGAGGATAGGTGAGAGAGAGAAGAATTCTTTTCGCTTTCAGCGACAGCCTCTATACCACAGTCTATCATTTCACCTGTGTGGAAATTCTATTGTTCACCAACTCTCACTGTATCTATCACTCATTCTAGGCTATTCAGAAGGGACCAACCCAAGTCTTAATTCCCCTATCGAAAATCTACGACAGCATACACAGACGGATCAACAACTAATGCAACAGAAGATGGGGGTGGAGGAGTCTTCTTGAGCTTAAGCAATGGCACACAAAAAATATAGCAGTCACAACAAGGACATTTTCAAGTAACTTCAGAGCAGTGGCAGAGGCCTTAAAACTGAATTAGAAATTCTAATGACAGAGAGACCAGTAGCTATCTTTTGAGATACGCTGTCAGTAGTTACCATGCTGAAATGTCAAAGTAAAGCTGAACTGGATGACATAAGAGTAACACTTCGCAGACTATGTCAGCAATAAAAAAATAGTCATGATACAGTGGATCCCGTCTCACTGCAACATCCCTGGAAATGAAGAGGCTGACAGATTGGCAAAGGAAGAGGGAAAGCTACCTCAACTTGACACAAATATAACTTATGAGGAGGCCAAGAGTTTTATCAAGCGCAGGTACAGGCACAAGTGGGAAGAAGAGCATCCAGGCCACACAAAAAATGATCCGTATTAACAGCTCAGCAGAAGTGAACAAGTGGTAATCTTCAGACTTTGCACAGGTCATAACAGATTGAAATACCATCTATTCAACAAATTAAAGATATGAACTACTTCAGCTGTGGCACTGAAAAAATGAACATCTGCTTCAAAGGTACCCAACATATGAGGAACAGAGAAAACATATATGGCCATCACCAGTACCATTCCAGGAGAAAATCTCCGGAGATATCAACAACCTCAGGCTGACTAATGCTTTCTTTGAACTTATTCAAATTGACATCTGAGGGTGAACGAAGATGAAGAAGATATGTAATCACTTCCGCTGAACCATCTATGTAGGAATATTACGGATAACCTGTCAGTGGAGACAATATGGGCTGAAGGTACTAGCCAGGAAATAAGTTCACCAATGTGTTTATGAGTTTGTACAAATGCAATCGGAAGTATTGCTACTATATTTGAAAGAGGTCACGAGTTTAAAATGTGAAATTTATATTTTAAAGCACGCGGCAGATAGTAATGATTTAACACCCAGACCCACATAGTTCTAAAGAGTCAGGATTGGTTTAATTTGAGAGCCGGATTAAACTTTAGTTCCCATTGGAACATTTGTCGGAAATACCATCTGGGACTTGGACTGAGAAATGGAAATATAATCTAGCGAGATCGGAGTAGTTATACAATGCATTGGAGGCTGGCAACCTCAGTATAAGAAAATGGTATGTTCATAGACCTCTAAGTCAAGCACTGGTGTTTGCTTTATGCTTGTTTGCCTAAGAAAGCAAAGCAGAAGTGACCCCAGATTCCGAATAGAGCAGTGAGGATTGATGATTACATCACATGTGCATAAAGTGTTTTGTATCATTTTGTGAGATATATGTAACTCATTAATTGTAATTCAGGCATAAGCCATTACACTCGCGCTGTCCAGACACATTTTCCCCATTAAAGTAACCACAAGAATAACGGTTATTTATAAACGTATTCCCCGAGTGTGTATAACTAAATAAATATGGATGAAAGTGACTTTAGAGGGTTTTAAAATTGTCTTCACTGAGACTTAATTGGGCACTGATGGTTATTGTCCGTTGCTTTCGCCTGTTACACAAAACGTAACTGGCTGAGTACTGCAATGGATCGCTGTCAGGTATTTTGTGATGAAGACTCTTATTTAGAGGCGGCTAGATGAATTTAACTCCTAATGTAAAGGTGGGCGTCTTCACAACGTGTCCAATGTAGGTAGTTGGTGTCGAACCAAGCTTCTTGAATCACAAGATAGTAGAGAAGATTCTTATTTCAGATTGGTCTGGTACTAAGAACCGTCTTGTAGCTTCGAACCACAAACTTTAGGAAAAATGCAAGAACAAATGCCTCTGCTAAGTACATTTGTGGGCAGCAGATTAACAGGCGCATTGTCTCGCTGACCATCCATAAATGTTAGCCTCTCTGAATAATTATTGCTCAAATATCGGACACACAACGCAACAACAGTCCTTGTGAGGACGAACGAGGAATGAAGAAGAAGGATTAAAAAAAGCTAAAACCAATAATATTTAGTGAAGAAAGTAAAGACATTTTTAACTGTATTTATTTCGTATATGACTACTGTCAATGAGTGTCATCGGTTGATTGTTCCATCTGTGTTGTGCTTCTTTCATTTACAAGAGAAGTCACTTTCATCCATATTTATTTAAATGTGTTAAAGACTAATGGATTTTTAAATTTTGTATATGCTATTTTACAAATCCATAGTTGATTCAGTTCTTATAGCTAAGATAGCGCATGTATGATCTAAAATCTGTACTACATATACAGATAGTTACATTCATAGAGCCAAAAAACGTATAACAGGAATTTCGCTGGAAAAAAACAGCTGAGGGCTCTAATAAGCCACATAATTGCTTAAAACTTCACAAACGGTGCCGGATCAGATATAAGTTAAAAGTGCTCTGCCCTATGCAGCATAGTTCTTGACTTCTGAATTATCTTGTGAAGACTCCAATGACATACAAGCATCATTGTCCTTCTATCTACATCTCTGCCAAAAGTAATCTTGTGCGAAGGTAGACACCTTTGAAGACCCATGTTAGATACTTTTGAGATTTGGCCACTAGTGGACCAGTACTGCAGATCAAAGGATAGGGAAAATCACGTGACAAGCCCCCTAACAAGACCCGTACGAAATAAAGTAAAAAGTCTTCATCGCAGTACAAATTATTTACCTGAAGGTCATCGCGAATATCAAAACTGGACGCAGGACTACAATAGCTTTATTATCATATTCAGAAATCGTTTATTCAACACCGTGCCTTGACAGATCAGACACAAAGTGAGAAGTGCTATAGAACCATGTGTAGGTTATCTTACAACAACAGAGATGCGGAGCTGACATTGTATGGCAACTGTGATAAACGAGCGCCAAGGCCTTATCGTTCTACATTTTCCTACATCTTTCTTATTTTATTTTCTCAAACATGGTGCTTTTTCATCCCAGATTTGCTATTTCATCGTTTTGATTATTCGCGACCGGTTCTTTTATCGGTGGTAAAATAAATTCTTTTGGTTGAGTCCACTTACCTGGCTCCATCTTTTGAAGTTCACATTGCCTCGTGGTAAATCTGGTGAAACACATCTGGTTTCATCAAAATGAGACATCTTGGCATGCTACAATTTATGTAGACTATTGTTAACATTGGAGCGAGCGCGGCTGACACAAAAGCTTAGTCTTTGTATTGCTCGGCCGCTGTCCATACAAGCGACGGGTCACCACATTCAGGCAATGGCACAGGAGACGCTTAGCTTGGCCAGGTGAAGATGTTTTCTCATGCTGTTTAAACCAACGCCATGTAATACAATAGGCATCGTAACAAAGGAACTTGTTAGCGTGCTGGCGACAATGGAAAGAGGTAACAAAGGCCACCGCCAACACGCGGATCGATAGACACACAGAGAGTGATATGACAGTTGTAAGGCGGGGAACACTTTTGCATTGGCAAGCCAATTATCTCAACACCTGTTTGTCAGGCAAGCCCCGCAACAAAAAAATGGTTTCGAATTGCCCCACCCACTTTGGACTGACAGGGGACAAGAAAGATCATGGGAATGAGTGAACAGAACGACTCTTAGGTATTGGTTGTATGGGCGGAGTTCTACGTCACCAGGTCCAAGGAACCCACATTTGACTTTTAGAGATATAATATACTGCACAACTCGTTAGAGAGAGGAGTCCAGTTTTTCAACATTGTGGTGTAAAGAAAAATCCCTAACGCATAGCCTGCAATTAATTCAGTGTGGATACATATTTCTTATCTGTGTGTATTGTGTTCTTAAAGAATTTTGCGAAGGGAAAAGACGGTTAGTAGATCTTAAACAGAGTATTAATACTTTATTGTTATTCTTTATTTATCTTAACCTCACATCTAAATGTGCGAAAGATAGTTTTTTCAATTAATTCTTCTCATAAATTATTAATACAATCAGATTTTCCTCTAGGATGATAGGCTGATGGAAAGTAATTAATTGTTCATATTTCACCTTCATCTAGCTTGTTGAATTATCATCATAGTCTTCCAAATGCACAATATATTTAAGATCATTAGAATCGAAATCACAGAGATTAATAGTGAGAAGTAGAATAAATGAAAGTCAACCAGTACATATTAAGTGTGAAAATTTACGAAGACTTTTGTGTATCTTCAGTCCATCAGAAGTCTGAGTCTACACGCTACGTGCCTCACGTCTAACAAAAAATAAGTTATAAAAAACGGACATTTGGCAAGCAGGACTCGCCACAGGACATACTTTGTTCCTCACTTAAAAAGGAATATTTCTCGCCCACACTCAAGAAGGTGGACGAAGCATTTTTCGTCACGTGCACACAAGTTCGATGCATAGTTATAACAAATTTAAATCACTCGAAAGCTTACTACAGGAGTCAAGCTAAAGCTCACAGTTGATTACTCATTTCAAGTTCAGCTCCATCGGATGCGTACTATCTGAAGTCAAGCTAAAGAGCTCAAAAGTTGAATCTCATATTTATACCTAAGTTGCGTCAAAAGTGGAATGCAGTCAGCGACCCATAGCTGTCTGCTTGCGTCATGGTCACCGAACCAGAGCTGACCAAGACACTACTCCACCTCCAAGTGGTGATCCTGGAAACAGGTTGCATCACTGCAGTCTGGCTGAGAGAGTAGGGATCAAAGAGAGAAGGCAAACCCGGTCCCAAAAAATGCCGTGCTTAAGTCGGATGTGACGGCCAAAAGGCGCAGATATCGAAGCTACGGCTTAAACAAACACAACGCAACCAACGTCCTTTTCAGGACGAACGAGGAAGAAGGAAGAAGAAGAAGATATTTATACCAAGTCCAACACACTCTTAAGCGCATTCTATGAAGCAGACTTTAAAGTATATTTTATGAATCACGATTACATACGCAAGATAATGAGTCTACATATCACTAACAGTTCGTGAAGATATCCAGTCTGGAGAGTACCCTCCGGAGATTAGACAACAGACCTTTTTAAACGACAACTATTAACTGTTGATCAGTGCTACAGAGATATACTCAAACTTTACACAAGCTCTTTCTTAATTAACTACTACTTTATTAACTACAATATTACTTAGTCCGTTCCCCTTCTAACCGTTAATATCTCATCTGTGTGTTCTGTGTGAATTGTTTTTTACCATCATCATCACGTTCTAACCAGTATTAACACTAGATGTGTAGATATTTAGTTAATAAACCCAAAAATCGTTTGATCATTATCTAGTTTGTTAGTGTATCACTCGTACTGTCGGTGTTCGATATTTACATATACGGAAAAGTCTATACTCAGATGAGGTTGGAGGCTTTTTTCTGTTACGGAATCTAAGGGCAGAAACTAAGGTCGTGGGGAAACATAACTCTTTCCATAATTACTAGAAAACACTGTTTTTACTATATTTTGTCTACTTCCTAGTGGGAATAATTAATATCTCAAAAGCACGAGTGATACTTTAAAAAAAAAAAATTAAGTATCAAACGGATAGCGTAAACAATTTAGAGAACAGAGAACGCGGTAATAAATTTGTGTTCTTCGTAAATACTTGGTTAATTTTTTTTCCGAGGTCACAGCCAATTTTGTCCTTCACAAACCCGTACTGCATATCATGGCAGAAGCCGAAAAAATTAGAACTAGTTTAATGGAGGCAGTGCGTGAATTCGGGTAAAGCGGGAAAGAGCTGATGAAATTTGTAAGCGAGGAGACTAATAAACTTCATCCAAGAGAGATGGAGATACAGAAACTTGCACTGAAGGAGACCAATGCAGAAGCAGCGGAGCGGAAAGAGAAAGCCACAGCAGAAGCAGCGCAACGGAAAGCCGCAGTAGATGCACCGGAGCGGAAAACCGCAGCTGAAGCAGCAGAGCGCAAAGCCGCAGCATAAGCATCGGAGCGAGAGAGAGACAGGGAGCATGCACTTAAAATGAAGCAAATGATAATCCAGGGACAGACCCATCAGATGGAACTTGAAACTTTCCCAGGGCCTATGAGGAGCAGCTTACGAGGTTGTTAAAAAAACCTCCGGCCGGAGAGCAAGATGACTATCAGGCACTGAAAAAAGCTCTCTTGGTGAGACACGAACTTCATTCAGAAGCTTACCGAAAAAAATTTCGAGGTTCTAAGAATGAGGCTGGAGAGACCTTTTCAAGTTCGCAGCCCGTATTGAAGATTACCTAGTGAAGTTGGGTACACTGAGAAACTTCACCTAGGACTATGGCCGGTTGAAAGAGCTGATTGTGAAGAGAAACTAAGGGAGTATATGTCGGTGGAAATGCGTAGATTTCTCACTGAAAACGGCGCTGACCGGTTAGAAACTATTCTTACTCTGGCAGAGCGATTCCAAATTGCTCTAATGGAATCTCAAGGAGCCAGGAAGATGTTTCCGGATCAGGCGCGAAAACGACCAGCTCACTCACAACCAGACTAACAAGCATTATTAGAAAGAGTTCACGCGATGGAATTTTTAAATGTAAAATTTTAAAACACGCAGGGGTATTATGATTTAAACACCCCTATCAATTTAGTGCAAAAGAGATTGGATTGGTGTAAAGTGAGAGCCGGAATACACAAGGGTTCTCATTGACAAATTCATTGGAATTACAATCTAGAATTTTGAACTGAGAATTGGAAATATAATCTAGCAAAATCGTAGTCCCAGATTAGACTGCATCGCCCTGTCATGCTAGCAATTCACCAGAGCCAAAAAGAGATGGAGCGGACAAAGGATTCCACAATTATAAGTGAGAGATAAAAAAAAGTAATCCCGCATTTATAAATACAAAGACAGAAAACTTAGAGGACCAGGATCGAAGTATATGGGCAACTTAAAAACGTAAAAAAGAAGACCCACATTTATAAATATCAAGACTGGAGACCTAAGGAATCAGATCACCAGTCATAAGAGGAATTCAACATTTCCAGACCAAGTGTCTCGAAAGCATCTAACCTAAGTTGCTTGTGTCCATTCTAAACTGTGCTAGGAAAATGAGTTCACAAAAGTTGCTTTTGGTTAGTGGAACGAAGCTATCAGACGGTTCGTAGAACGAAGCTATTAAACTGTTCAAAGAACAAAGCTATCAGACTGTGAAGTGTCATCATTACTGAAGAACTGTTGAAAGCACGAATGCAGTAGTCATCGATGCTAAGATAATTGCTTAACAAAAGGCAACAGCAAAGAACATTAACATTCCTCTATCCAGTCTCTATGAAGATAACACTTTCATCAAAAATTCACCACCATTTCAACCTGTGAAAACTAATTGATTTTGTTACATGTTCTTTTAAAACACAACTATCATAATTGATTCGGTTATAATATGTATGACGATCCGTCAAGGCCTAAAATCCCATCCGCTGCAGACCCAAATAGAACAGTCCCAACTAAGATGGTTTGGCCATGTCTGCAGAATGGGAGAAGATCGGCTACCACGACAAGCATGGGAAACAAAGAGCCAGAGATACAGACCCCCAGGACGAGCCAGAGTCCGCTGGGAGGACAACATTAGACAATCTTTGAAGGACCGAGGACTAGAATGGAACCAAGCCAGGAGGAACACAGCCGATAGGATAGTCTGGCGCTCTCTCTTCCATACCTCTACACCTCACGGTAAAATGGAAACGACTACGTAAGTAAGGTTCTGAAAAAAATCCCATCAAGAATATTCCCTGTACTGGGAACCGACCCCTGGTAACCGACCCAGGTGTCTTTAGAACTAGATGCAGACGCCATTCCTCTTAGCCACTACTGTCTCCGGGATAGGAGAGAACCGACCAAGTAAGAAAATGTGTTTAAAGGATTGTCGAAGTGCGCTATTTGGCGCCGATGAAACATTTCGGTGTGCATTTTTTTTTTTTTTTTTTCCTCGCATGAGGTCGCATATTTTTCCTCGCATGAGGTCGCATTGTCCCCGCCCAAACCCGGCCCCGGTCAAGACTACATGTCCCAACACAAGAAGACCCAGTGACAAAATGTGTCACCTAGTGATCCTCTGTGTTCTCACACAAGGGACCTAATGACACATGAATGTCACTGTACCGGTCCCTGTGTCTAGACACATGATCCTAGCCAAAGGCCGGATTCTAGGCATTGGGTTGTACAGTGTAAAATACACTGTAGGTATCTCCCCCTTATCCATGTCCTGTGTTCCCACCATGGGTGCTGTCGAGGCCAGTCTGCCAACTCGCTCATTGCCACGTGCCCCTTCATGACCAGGGCAGTAGATCTACACCAGTTCTTTAAGACTTGAGGCTTCTATTTTCAATTCCTACCGCAGCCATCCATTCTGAAATTTCCAAAGCATGGCTTGAGAGTCTGACAAAGTAACTGCCCCGGTTGATGGAGTTTCAGACAGCCAAGTCAGTGCTGCAGTAACTGCCTCTACCTCCATTCTCATGCTGGAGGTTGTTGTCATGTAGGCTCCACTCTGTTCAGCGACGACCCTGCCCTTTATTCTCGCAGAGAAGACCCATCCTGATTTCTCACTACGAACTACAGACCCATCAGTGTAGACATTATCGTCATCATCCCCAGGATGATCACTTATCAACTGATCAATCTCCAGCTCTGCTTTTCCATTGCTCCAAGATCTTTACTCTCTGCAAGGGCCAATGATGACCTGGTGGTAGTTTATCCAGATCTCCCCTGACTTACGCCGCTCTTCCCCTTTGGATACATTTTCAACCCTGGTCACCTGACTAATCGTTGCCTTTGCCTGTGCCATCCTTGACATCCCCTTCTTGATTCTTGCTCCTTTCATGTCAGCCACATTCTTGTGAAGGGGTGTCTTTGGTCGGTGGTTATCCGCATATAGGCATTTGCCTGGGCCGTCGCATATCTAATAGCAACCCGAGCGCGTATCTCATTGTCACAATGGGGTATCACGCGTACATCTCAAAACTACTCGCATCCCTTCATTTTGAATGCGTTCCAGCCATAGTTTTTAAAGCTGCCAATCCTCGCTTGCTCTTTCCTATGATCAGTTCGACATAATACTTGAATGATAGCCCACGATCAAACGTTACTCCCAGATACTTATTCTGTCTTGCCTTTCAATGTTCTGCCCACTGAAAGTAATGTCTGCAAGGTCTGCTTTCACTATGAAGTTGTTGAAAGAGCACCACATCACACATGCCTTGTTGGGATTGACCCCTGATCCGCTTCCCGTACACACATTTAGAAACCGCCTCTAGTGTCTCGTGTATGCCTTGAAACATTTCCTGTCTGTCTGAGCCAGTTCTGTACTTGAGTATGTCATCTGCGATAGTTACTGTTCGTCCCAGTCGTGGTATTTACATTCTAGGTGGTCTCTCCATTTCTTTTCTTTTGGGTGGGAAAATGCCTCAAAAAATGAGATGCTCTGGTTACCTCCAACTGTAAAAGGTCAGAGTTCAGCGATGGAAGCAAGACTTATTCTACAGCACATGTAAAACTGACTAATTGTGATGTGGCAAGGGTAAACATATTAGTCATTAATACTAAGGCACAGAGGGTTTAAATGAAGTACAGCGGACACTCTGTTCGATAGGGCCTTAACGAAAAGAATTCAGAGACAGTAAACAGGGGTAAGAGATATGTTTAATGGTTGAAATGAAGAACACATAGCCGTAAGTTCGATAGGGCCTTAAAATATAATTCAGAGACGCATTAAGTAGGGGTAATGCTTACGTTTAGGTATCCTAAACCTAACCCTAATAACGTTGGCGACTTACTGGGAGGACATCAAAGAAGGCGGCCCACTGAGATTCATTTCAACCAGGTTTAAGTATCCTAAGCCTAACTCTAATCCCTAATGCTTACGACTCTGGCTGCTAACTGGAATGATATCAAAGAAGGCGACCCACTCTGCTTCATTTCAACCACCAGGAGTTTACAAGAACTATCTATTAGTAGATGTAGCAGGGGAAGCAACTGATGGTTTTAAAACTAGGACAGTTAGGTATAAGCAGTAAGATAAAGGGCAAGAAGGTTGTCCGAGGAAGGTGCGCATAAAACCTCCCGGAAAGAAGGCTGGATTAGTGAATAGACTTCACGGTGCACGCTCTTAGGTCAGTTGAGAAAAGAAACATTCGAGAAGTGCCAGTTAGACAGGCAGTCGCTCGAACCTCATACAGTGGAAGAGAGTGTGGAGAAGGCTTCCGTCCCCATCACATAATTGATGAACCACAGTTGCAGGACTTTTCTGGAGTAAAGTTGGAGTTTTTTTGTCACAGGCAATAGCAAAACACGGACATTGATAGCGCCCCGATCGAATCTCTGTGAGGAAAAATTTAATTTATCTTTCACACCCATTAAATCCTTATTTTAACTTGTTGAACTAATTGAATATTAAAAATTGTTGTATGGTATTTTAAACTAAACAAATAATTGTTTATTCAGTCATTAACAGTATGAAAGCATACGTATGAGCAAGATTATTTAATAATGTGGCATATATATATATATATATATATATATATATATATAATAATATATATATATATATATAAGTATATATATATATATATATATATATAGATATATATATATATATATATATATATATATAGATCCATTACTTATAAGAGGGCATTCGTTGTATTACACATCAACTGGGGGGCTAAACGGGCTAAACCATTGCTTAAATCTTTCACACAATACGACATCCCAGATATAATGCGTTAACAATTGTGCAATGCAACATTGTTCGTGACTTCTGGAAATATCTTATGAAAGCTCCCTTAAGGTAGAAGTGTAATTAATCTACCATCTACAACTCTGCCAAGAGTAGATAACCTTGCAAGCCAGTATTAGATACTCTTGAGTTTTGTTCACTGTAGGACCACCACTGCAAAGCAGGGGGAGGTAATCCGTGACAACACAATTACGTGGTGAGTACATTCCCCGGGGCTAGCATCCTACAAACATGCAAGTAGGTGTGTCTTATGTAATGTTATCGTCTGTTGGCATCCTACAAACATGCAAGCAGGTGTGTCTTATGTAATGTTATCGTCTGTTGGCATCCTACAAACATACAAGCAGGTGTGTCTTATGTAATGTTATCGTCTGCTGGCGAGCGCTGGCTACTGAGGACCGAGCAATGAATTTATAATGAGGGCTAGAATTGAAATCAAAAGCCAGACTCGCATTGGGTAGTGGGAGTGGGGGGGGGGGGGGAGAAAGAAGGGGGGGTGGGCTGGGCTGGCAAAAATTAATAAGCAAACGGCCGCGATAGATGAATTTAAAAAAAAAAAAAAGTTTATGTTGCCGTTAAGAATAAGAAACAATTAAATAGTAAGGCCAGGAGAGGGGCTGAGACGGAGTGGAAAATTCAAATTTACTGTCAATTCGCGACAGGCTACATGTACTTGATGTCCGTGTAGATTTTTTTGTAAGCTCAATAGTCTTGTTTTGTAGACCAGTTATATTTATCTGTAAAAGTTTAGGGTTCCCTTTTGCTGATTGTTCGCACGGTGCAGAGGGTTTAACTGTTGTGCGCGGGCCTTTTGTAACCAAGGCGACGCCCAAGCTGGTATAGAATTTGTTGTTTTGACTATCATTGGAGGTATTGAGTGTTTGCTGCAGTCATCTCACTCCCAAATAGTGCAATGGGTATGTCTTTCTCCATGAGTGTTGGGCTGATCTGTTTAGCAACTCACCTCTTTAGCTCTAGAGATCACTTCGCTTTGGGGTTCAGGTGGGGTTCATAGAGATCCATTCCTCGCTAGTCACATGCGCTCATTATGGAGGCCTCATTTCTTTATTCTGTGGCTGAGCTTTCGCTGTGGCTATATTACGTCCTGTATCCTATGCCTTCACGATTTTCCCAGCACCGCGGTTCTAAATTTCCATTTAGTTTTAGGGGCTTCGCTTCCCGTATCTCAGGAATCGGACAAATTCTGACTATGTCAATGTCAGGTCGCATGGCACTCTCGCTGCAGCTGGGACATAGTGCAGGGCCCGTATCCCTTCTAGGTAAAGACCTATGTTTTTAACCATCACCACTTCGGGATCCTTGGTGGGGTTTATCGTGGATAGTTTGGACAGAGAAAGTTTAGTGGGCAAGTGGAGACGGGAGAATATAGCATTTAACCCATGAGTGAGGTTTGTGTTGGTGTTGGCCAGAACATGGTCCACTCGCCGGTGGGTATTGTGCCGGCACCTTAGGAGGGGTCCCAAACAGTTCCCGACCCTGTTATACCGCCAGGCACTCGGCCGCCCCCATAGCAACCTCTGTGATAACGGTGTCACCACGTGACGGTGTTGCTATGGACACGTATGTGCAGGAGAGGCCATATGCTGAAAGCTTACTACAAGACAGGAGCTACCGCGGCGATCACTTGCACATGGATATGAGAGGGTGTGTGTTCATGTCCACATCTATTGTAGGAGGGACGTTGGGGTGATCACTGCACCTGGATATGAGTTGGTGTGGGTTCGAGTCCACATCTATTAATTAGGTAGGACGTCGGGTCCCGAACCCTACAAAAGGGTTAATAAGACAGCAATAAGTAGTGTCTCTTACTAGGACAAAGAGAACCGCTTGCGTCACGACCGGAAGGCCTTCGTCAGAGATAAACGAACAAAACCAAAGGAGAAATGAAATGACAGCTAAGTAAATACTTTAAAATGAAAGAACTCGAAAGTTGAGCTGTCTGATGTCGCTGCCACTAAAATCCAGTGAAGACAAGATGACCACACCCTCGGGTAATGATTAGCATGCTTAGATATACTAAAAATGCAGAGGTCTACACAGTCCTAAAATACCACGTTAAGATATGTATGTCTGAGATATTTAATTTCCCCGTCTGTATTTTAAACTAACGGTGAATATTTTAGACATGGAGTTTTTCCATGGAGAAATATCATTCACTCCAGTTCCTATAGACCTTGTTAAAATGTAAATTTTTAAAAATAATAATATATTTGTGTGAAGCATTGCCATCGGAATAACCATTGTTCCAGGTTTATAATGTGGGTCACGTTCAACTGTAGATCATGAAGGTTGACAATAAACTTGTTAACATGGCACCTCATCTTTGAAGCAATGGATTTAGCAGCTAGCGGGTTCAAAAAATCTTTTGGTAATTTGAAGACTCTTATATAAATTATGAAAAGCAAGTAAATAATAGTGTACATCCAAACAAACGTCCATAAGGTTGTATTCATTTGTGATGGTTGTTTCTTTTTGTAATATTTATGACTGTGTGTATCTATAACAACACTGGCCGTAGACACGTTTGTCTAGGATGTTTTGTAGCACAGTCTGTTCAAGTGATTGATGACGAGCGCTTTTCACCGCTGACAGAACATTGTGGTGTGGAAATCTACCATATGAAAGAAATCATGGTTTTTGAGAAGTACCTTTTTTTAAGGTGTATGCTACTCTTTTTTGTAGCAAGCCCCTTAATTTTATTATAGATAACAATCACGAATGTAGCAGACTCATAGCCACTACTTTCAAACGTAAAGGACTCATAGCCACTACTTACAATCTTAATAGACTCATAGACACAACTCACAAACGTACTAGAAGTCATAGACACTAATGTTGACTGAACTATAGCGTAGCTAACTGGGACATATTTGTAATGTCGACAGAACTATAGACAGGTTAACTGGGACATATGTGTAATACTGACAGAACTACAGATGAGCTGACTGAGAAAGATGTGCAATGTTGACTGAACTACAGACTGGGACATATTTGTAATGTTTACAGAACTACAGATGGGTTGACTGGGACATATTTGTAATGTTGACCGTACTACATATGCCCTGACTGGGTAATATTTGTAATATTGACAGAACTACTGATGGGCTGACTGGGACATATATGTAATGTTGACATGTGGGCTGACTTGGACATATTTGTAATGTTGACAGAACTACAGATGGGCTGACTGGTACAGTTTATTAATGTTAACAGAACTATAGGCAGGTTAAGTAGGACATATTTGTAATACTGACAGAACTACAGATGGGCTGACTGTGATATATTTGTAATGTTGACAGTTGTAATGTTGACAGAACTATAGACAGGTTAACTAGGACACATTTGTAATACTGACAGAATTACAGATGGACTGACTGTGATATATTTGTAATGTTGACAGAACTATAAACAGGTTAGCTAGGACAGATTTGTAATACTGACAAAACTACAGATGGTCTGACTGGATCAGATTTACAACGCTGTCACATAGGTTTTTTTTTTAAATTATTAATATATGCCATTTCTTCCTCACGGACGGGTAGAAACAGAAAGTAGACATTCCATAAACAACGAGCCAAAAGCGTAGAAAACGTTAGACAGTTTATCACTGACATATGAAATAAATCAACACAGTCAAACAATAAACAATCCAATAGAAAAATTACCTATTGCTATTTTAGAAACCATACGTCAAATCGTCATTTAATGCGTCATAAATCAGCTGGAGTTAAGGAAGACCATACTATTGGTAGACACAAAAGAAAACAAACAACACATGGATCTTCATTTCAGCTAGAAGTACTTTTAACGACACGTCGGTACACTAGCAATAATAGATATAGAGGTAAAATCATTACACTTAGAAAACATAAATAAATAAGTATATGGATGGAATAAGGAGCAACACTTGAATAAACTTATGACGTGACGGCCACACATCCAGCTAGAAGTCCTACACAGAAATAAACCTTTACACGGTTAATAAAAGTGACCCCTCCCCCGCAATATATAAAAAGAAAAGGACATAGATAACACTACAGCGGTCAAAATGTTATAAAAATGTACACAAAATACCCCGACTTATAACCAAGAAATCACACCTCTTGTCAGGTTTTGACGTTATGTCAAATCTCGGAAATAAGTGGGGAAAAAAAGAACTTAACCATGTGATAAAGCACAGATGTAGAAGTTAGGGGAAGGCATCCAATATTTACTTTCAAAGGGGAACAATTTAACTCTTAATAAAATATTAAATTAAGTAACAGATTTTCATTTTTTATTTCTTTTTATCAATTCATTATACAAATTTATGTAAGGCACAAAAGAATCTCTTTTTTTTTTATTAGTACGTTTGTTAAGTTGTTAAAAAAACGTGTGTTTACTATGTTTAGAATTAAAATACTTTAAATAATATGGAGTTTGATGCGCAAGTTAAAGAAGTGAACTGTTATATCTTCTGCCACTTTTAATGATAGTAACTAACCCCTTTAATTGCATAATTTGTTTCGAGAACTTTATGAAACTTACAACAGATTTACCCACTGAAAACATACAACAACACTAGGAGCTATTAACGAATACTATACGTGAGAGAACACAAATACTGGCAACCAAGATTCATAGAGACAAATACGACAGGAAAAGATAATAGAACAAGCCATCAAACTCACAACTCTAATTGATAAAACAGCACCTCATATCATTACATTGCAGGAAGAACTAGAACAATATCAACACCATAGATTAAGAGGTGCCCTGTTACAGACAAAATTAAACACAATCACATAAGAGATACCCAGCTGTGACGTACGTCTAGTTTGACAAGTGAATTCTCCCTGATATGATGGATGATTTAAAGGGACTTTTAGCTTTTCATAACATTAGAACCCCTGAACATTTGTTGTAACTTTTCGTTTGCCAGAACTCATTCCACCGGGACTCATTTCGTATGCGGCACGAGATCAAAGAGACAGACTGAGGGATTTCAGGGGAGACTATCGGCGCTATCAAAGACAGTAGTGGTCCCTGATACGAGACGCAGTTGCTTGCCGCTAATTTCGCGTCTAGGTGTCAATCGCAACCGAGCGAACGGGGGAAAGCCGAAACGGGCAGCAGCGAGCGGATACGAAGACCAGGGGGCGGCTTCTTCCCTTGATTTGGCGGTCAGATCCCCAAATCGTTCGTGAGATCAAATAAGCTGTCAAGTTTATCATGTCCCACTCAACTTACATTCCATTTTAGCTAAATAGACCATCAAGACTAGACACGTTATCATTCGCTGGCCAGAACTTGATAGTAGCACTAGCGATATTTGAAATCTTGCTAGATTATCCCATGGATTTTCATTTTATTTGCAGTGAATTCTATTTCTGTGAAAGCGATTGATCACCTTTTGCAATCCCAGCAATAACGAAATCTTTCAGAGTTTCCATACTCGGTTCTTAAACTTCCAGACAGTTTGATGAGACATTTTTTTAAAGTAAATCTTGTGGTGGTCCGGTACGGCCTAGCTAACATAATTACATGAAAGAAAGCCTACCCAAGATCATTTGATTATTATCATCAAATTAAATCTGTAAGATAAACTGGAAGATGAACAGTGCCAGTAGCGATAGTTTATATACTGCTCTATTGTGAGAGATTACCGATTTACCTGACTGTGACCTCGCATTATCTGGGGCGGGACATAGAAGGACTAGACAGTTGTCATACGTCAAGAGTTAATTATTGTGTTTATCATTCTAAGGGATTGTCTGATGCTGCAACTCGGTAAGTGTGTGGTGTATATGAGTGTGGATCCGCACAGTGTGTATGAATGACAGGAGATTTAATTTTTTGCAACAAACCATTTGTTAACTTGCCTACCGGGTAATACGTTTTCTGTATACCCGGCATTGTTCCTTTAGTGGGATAATTTGTTAACTCTGTTTCATCCCCCCCCCCTTTTTTTTTTCTTTGCTTAGTAAAGGGAAGACACCAGTTGGGATAACAGTATTTTTTGTCTACCACCATAACTAATTTGGTAACACCTCTTTTCAGAGTAATTAACTTCACTGTTAGGTTAACGTACCCGTGTTCCTGATATTATCTATCTCTGGACTGGGTTTATCTTTGTCTAATAAGCGGGAAGGGCTTAGTCGATACCAATCTTCTTCACCCCTCCCAAACTTGTTATTTGCATTTGTGTACTTATGATAATTTATGTAATACCTGATATTTGTTAGTGATTGATGTTTTAAAGTGAATAAAATCACATAAACTCACTTAGTTCTGTGTTGGAGATACCCAAAGCCCAACTTTTTCCCTATTCGTTTAATATAGTTTGTATCTACATCGTCTGTGTGTGTGAAAAACACCAAATCGGTGTGCGCGCAGATGCGAGTCTGGAAAACTGGCAAATAATTGTTTGACCAGGAGAGCGGAAGAGAAGATCGAGAGAAGCGATTTGTCGTAAATAAGTCTGTCTTTACTCTCCTCCAGCACGCTGTGAAGCAACTATTTAATATTTTCTATCACTGAGCTGTCCATCATCATTTTCCACTCTAAACCGGACCACTATTTCTACGACTCTTTTCTCTCAAAATAAATTTACGACACCAGCAAACAACACATGGCAATAGAACAAAATATACAGCGAAGCAAGCAAATAAGCCAAATAGTTGACTCACATGGAGACATACAAACGCAGGCACAACATATAGCAAAAGCCTTTGATGACTACTATAGAAATCTTTACACAGAAGAAAGAATACAACCACATATACAAGACACTTTTATGCAATACACTAAGAAACTGAGCAACAAAGATAAACAATCTCTTGATGCAGAACTGACCCTAGAAAACATAACATACGCAGTAAACGAAATGCAAAAAGGCAAGTCACCATGACCAGATGGACTCACAGCTGAATTCTACCAACATTTCTTCCCCATGTTAGGCCTTCTCCTACTAAGGGTATATTCAGAATCTTTCGGGAAAAAGGAATTTCTATCTAGTTTCAACCTGTCATACATCACTCTAATCCCTAAAGACGATCCGGACAAAACAAAGCTTAAACACTACAGACCAATATCACTCCTCAACACATACTATACAATTTTAGCCAAAACCCAAACAAACAAACTCAAACCGTTCATGGCTACACTCATACACGAAGACCAACAGTGTAGTGTCCAGCACAGAAACATTCATCAGCACGCACACTTTATAAGAGACATCATCACCTACACACATCAGAAGGATTGCCAGTCGTCAATCCAATCGCTAGACCAGGAAAAAGCCTTTGACAGAATATCCCACTCAAACCTCCATAAAACTTTACTACACTGCAACATTGGTGAATACTTTAGAAAGTGGATTGAAATTATATACACAAAACCTGAAAGCAAGGTTTTGGTGAATCATTCATTTACTGGGGCCTTTGGGCTGACAAGATCTGTTAGGCAAGGATGTCCCCTTTCTCCTCTACTCTATGTACTCGCTCTAGAACCACTGCTAGAGAAAATTAGACAAGACAGTAACATCAGAGGCACTTTTATTCAAGGTAAAGGGGAAACAAAAGTTGCTTGCCTACGCAGACGATACTACCTTCTTCCAAACCCCCCTCCCAATGATAGGTCTATACATAATATTCTAGACACTTTTACGCTTTTTGGTGAAGATAGTGGGTCAAAATTAAACGTCCAAAAGTCTACAATTATGGGTATAGGCAGATGGAAAAACAAAGCACATTTTCCCTTTGATTTAACGTCAACAACAAACATGAAACTGTACGGTATATACTTCCCATCTCACCCGAACCGCACACACAAAGTCACATGGCAGAACTTAGTCGCATATACCAGAGACATGCTTCACCGCTACAAATACATAAATACACCCATTTTTCCAGAAGTGCAATAGTGAACTGCTTTATTATTCCAAAAATAATTTACATTGCTACAGTATTTGACCCCCCCTCCCCCCCCCCAACATACGGTGACAGAGATAAACAAGGAGATTAGGCGTTTTGTTTTTGGGTACAATCTATTTAGCATTAAACATCAAACACTCATGCAAGAGAAAAGATTCGGGGGAGATGCCCTCCAGGATATAGGGACAAAAATAAAGGCACTTCGAATGGCATGTAGGAAATATAATAAAAGACCCAGAACAACACACATTAGCCCATTACTACGTAGGGCTTAGACTTGCTAGACTGAGACCACTAAAGAACAATGTCCCACACCATTACGGCACACTACCACACTTTTACAGGACATGCATACAAGCCACCAGAGGACACGAAATTTTAATTAACCAGAAAACAAACAAAATTTACAAACACTTAGTCAGGTTACAAGCACCACCTTTACACCTAAGAATTAAAAGAGGTTTTTACAATTACTTTTATAACAGATTACACTTAGATTTTCACCGATCTTCACAATAAAAGCATCGCACCAAAAGCCAGAGAAGTCACATATCGATTTGTATATAACATGACCCCAACCACAGAAAGAGCAGCACACAGATTAAAACGAAAATCACGATGCAAGATGTGCCACGCAAATGTACAAGAAAGTGAGTATCACATTTTCTATAAATGTAGTACAATTATACCCGCACAGATAATCTTACAAGACATACTGAACACACATACGACACAAAAAACAGACATTTTCAAAGCCATTATGCTTAATTCAATTCCCAGGACACTACCAGACATCCATTTTAAATTAACTCTTTTGCTCTCGGAATTTTGTTTTTCAATTTGGAAACGTCGCATTCAATCAGTATTTGAGTACAAAGTTATCCGCCCAGCATTTCTCCTAAATTTGTTCCTCCAGCGAGTGACGCTTTTTTAAAAACCTATCCACTATCCACAGCTACCTGTTCCTCGACCTGCCAAATATTCTTATCAATACTCCTATCAATTATTAACTAACAGTAAAAGCAAGTAACCGAAACTAGAGGTGATTTATAATATTTAGTTTGAATATGTTAAAGAAGAGAAAAACACTTATATGAAATTCATCTTGTGTAGCTAGTGAAAACTTTCACTGGATGTGAAACGAGCGATCCTCCCCATATGTCATGGTAGAAGACGAAAGCTGGGGGCGAGGAGTTAGGTCGGGTGCGTAGTTAAAATCTGGCATCCTCAGCACGGATGTGGGCTCTCTGTGCGTCCTTTTGGCAGCTGGTTACCGACCATAGTCTCACTCGATGAGCAGGCCTTATCCTTTGATAAAGGCCTTGCTCAACAAGGAGGGGAGATGCTGGGCCAGTTATCCCTCCCCTAAGTTTAAATGTACGATAGGTCAGTGTTCAACCGGGAGTTCAAATGACTATTTGAGATACCTTTTGTGCAATTTACAGTGTCAAGTCATAGTTTTCTTTTTCCCACCTGAACAAACAGCTGTCATTATAACAGCGCAGAGGTTGTTTTTTTATATATATAAACTGCCTCCGTTTTAGCTGTTCACCCATATAATAATTATGCGACAGTATCAAATCATAAAACATTGTTCCAAACTTTTTACCTGTTCAGTCAAGTGTGACTAAGTATTTGTTCTAGTTATCAAACGGTTATCTACTTTTTTGTCCTGCAATTTTCAAACTTTAGTGAAAACTTTTCTTCCAAGCAGCAAAGATGGTTCAAAACATTCTCCCAGTCCGGCTCAAAGGTTCCAACCTGTAGGTAAATATGTATTAACCTGTTTTTAATTTTGTTATTTTTGCAGGTACCAAATATTTCTTCAAACGTTTCTTGCATGTGTCCAATATTTTTTCAAATGTTTTTCAATTGTCAAATAATTCTTCCCTTGACCTGAGTAAGAACACCATAATCAATAAGGTCTATACTCGACGATAGTTTTTTCGTTCTGCCTCCAGTGCGTTGCCAGGATAGCAACAATTCACCGCGACAAAACACGCCATACCCGTTTAAGAATGGTGCACGGTCGTACGCAAATAATTAAATATACAATTAACCTAGATGCGCTCAAATGTGCGTCCACAAAATACTAGATGCACATGGGAGGATCTCGAACATTTAACTTCCCCGCTATCAATATACAATAACTTAACACACTTATAAAATAAAACAATGACCTAAAAAGCACAACTTTCTTTTTTGTAGTTTCCGATCTAAAATAAAATTATTTTGTATTATCAAAAGAAGAAAATGAAAGACATAAAACAAAACAACACGAACCTAACAAATATAATTTAGTTCCTTGCTGTTACTGTGTCAAACTGAAATTCTTTATGTTTCTAACCAAAAAGTCCAATAAACCAAAACAGGGAGAAGATATACAAATACAACTTCATATTTTTACATTTTTTGTGTCAAACTGAAAGTCTTTTTTATTAACTAAAAACATGCAGTCTAAGAGAGAAAGAGAGAGACACACACACACACACACACACACCGCACATACACACATACGCGCGCACACACACGCACACACACATATATACACACACACCCTTAAAATGCAATTAATAATTTTCATCATGTCTGTGCCAAACTGAAAATTTGTGACGATATCAGTCATGCACTTTTTATAACCCTCATTCACTCCTGCAGTATCTCTTCATTTCTTCATTTTTTTCACTTATCATCCTATTAGTTGGCATATTTATTGCCTTTGCATTCTTGTACTGTGACCGCTATTTACATTCCGCTAGGTGAAGTGTGGTATTATCGTAACAATACCCAGTCATTATAACCGGTCAGCGGTAATACGTTTATCTCTATGAGTCGCCGGCCACCTTTGATAGGAGACGATTCTCGTTTAACACAATTGTAAAGTATCAGTCTGTCTGCTCTGTAAGGAAGAGTGGTGTGTTGTTGAGATCAGGCATGCTCCAGTCTACCCAGCTGTAAATGGGTAACTCACCCTAGTCCTGAGTTAGGGAAGGCAAAGGCTCCAGGGGAAGCAGGCCCTAAACTTGGTCACTTCAGCCGACGCAGGATGGTGTATGTATGAAGTAGAAGTGTAGAGTGTGATTACCGCGAATGGTGTACTGTTCGTGTGCTGACCAATATAACCACTCACACTTGTGTCTACAAGGCACCAATGCAGACTGCTGGAATCTTAGTTTACTCAATTTATTCAGACGTACACACTGGGACATACGAGTACATCATGGTTCGTTGACATATCAATTTGTAGGTATACATAGCAGATCTGAAGTCATGACACATTCAGTAATAATGGGCAGTACATCAAAAGTTCAATGTCATGATACATTATGGCCACATCCCCCTATCTGACTAAACGCGTCAGTGAAGGGCGGATCGATAAATAACCAAAGTTACTTGACGTCCATAGTTTGTAGTATAAATTATGAAACCACGAAAGGGGGTTTCTAGCAAGATTGAGATCTCCCTGTCACTGTCCGATAATAAGATAAATAATCTGTTCTCTTGGCAGTGATCAAAACATATGATGACCGAAATCCAACATGGCTACCTCCCTGAGTTGTCGTTCACTCATTCATAGGAAGGAGAATATAAGCCAGAGTTAATTTATAATGGGTATATAAAGGATTTCATAAATGTTTCCATACAGCTCTACGGTGATCAGGTTAATTCATGTAGCCATAACCGCTGCAGGAAAATCTGTCATCTTCGTCGATACAAAACACGACACTAGCATAGCGAAGCACAAAAGTCAAGCTAGGCCTAACCGACGAGAGATCATCAAAAATAGGAGCTGGGTTTACCTGGAGTCCGAATCATCTATATACTGACATAAGGAGAGTCTCTAACACAAACTATCGTAGAGACACCATCTCCTTCAGAAGAAAAACCACTTCGTGAGACATTTTTTTCTGACGAAAGG
Organism: Oreohelix idahoensis; assembly: GCA_024509875.1. Lineage (NCBI taxonomy): Eukaryota > Metazoa > Mollusca > Gastropoda > Stylommatophora > Oreohelicidae > Oreohelix > Oreohelix idahoensis. The sequence continues at coordinate 817 of JAMPIV010019494.1, read as the reverse complement.
ACCAGCTCTAGAAAAACGTACCCCGCCATTTGTAAGCAGTACATCGGAACTCATCACGACTTGTCAAGACAACTCATACTTCCGCTAGCAAGAATCTAGTCCCTCCTACCCATCCAAAATATACAATATAGGACTGATTCTACTTGTACTAATAATATGTAATACATATGAATTCAGGCCATAAACACAATAAGCAAATTAATATATTTTCTGGCCCTAAAAAATAAGTACAAACGCAAGCGCAATATCCTTGCGCTGGATCAATATCCAGAACGATTACTCCTATAATCAAAAGTGTGAATCAAACATGGATTATCTCGCTTTTACCATAAACAGCATTTTCATACACAAATGAATGCATGTCTATATTTTTCCCATATTAAATAGCCATATCGATTTTTGTAAAATGTGCGTCAAATATGCACGCAACAGATTACCACACCCCTCGGGAAAAAAAAAAAATGGTACTTTTTTTTTTTTTTGAAATACATCTAGGAGCAACATACAATAGGCTCACAACGCACCAATAACAATGCGCAGATGATAAGCATAAGTTTTATGACCTTAGAGAAAGTACTTCTCTAAGTATAAATATTTCCAGAGAGGTGTCACCAACGCATACTACAATATTAGCAATGACACAATTTCCACATTAGTTTATACATAAATTCCATCTAAGATATCTTAACATCATGATCATCAAAGACGAAAAACATTGAAAGATCAGCGGTGAATACATATCAATGAACCGCTAAGTAGTGTTACAATCAATATATGATATATTACATATGTGTACACATTTCAACATAGGAACAAA
>JAMPIV010019493.1:55000-63823 GCA_024509875.1 Oreohelix idahoensis | reverse complement strand
CCTATCATTAATCTTTAAATTTTTTCTATTTATTTTTTATATTATTATTTTATTTTTTTTAAATACTTAATCTTCTATATATTTGTATTACATTATATAATATTCACAAATATTAATTATTACTTTTTTCAAACATACCCCCCAAATTACTAATTATCATAATAAATACTACATCATAAGTACTCAAATTACTCACTATCATATTACTATCTTATATAATTCAAATTTATATTCTCAACTTACAACTTATTATCACTACTTTACCTAAAATTACCTATCCTACTCCTTTTATTCTTGATATCCACTTAATTAATCATAATATCTTATACTTATTATTTATCATCATACCTATAAATTAACTTAATCATACACCTTTTTCTATTTAAAATAAATGGGTCAAAATAGTATAAAACACTATATATTAAACCCAAACAATTAATTATATATATGCATCTACTCATCACTCCCACTACCCCCCCCCCCCCCCTAACATCCCACTTCACCATATATATATATATATATATATATATATTCATATAAATATATATACTATATATTTATATATATATATATATATATATATATATATATATAAAAGTATTTGTTTTATATAACACCCACGCCGCGCAAGTTGCACACCGTGCGTTGCGCACTTTTTTTCTGCCACGAGTTACTATTTTGAGTGAGATCGACCGACGTAACATACAACGGTAATTATGTTAGTTGGGATGTTTAAAAAAAAAATTAATAAAACAAACAAACCCAACAAACAAAAACGAGATAAAACCGAACAAAATCAAGCAGAAACTCCAAACAAGAATAATATTAAAGAGGAGGGGTGTAAAGGACTGGTGGTTCCAGTTATATAACTGCCTTTAATAGATAATTAATTGACTATCACCTGTCAAAAGTCATATGCATTGTAAGAACAGCATCAGACCTTCACATTCCCAATTACTATATATTAATCTTTGTTCGAGTTAAATATTGTTTGACTATATTGTGACGGACGAACTCATTGACCCTGAAGTGTTGGATGATATGGTACGACCCTTCGTAACGACCCCTTTGGATAACATCAGTGCCCCCGAATATTGTAACTTTTCGTCAAACGGGATTTTCTTTTCACCTGGACTCATTAGCTATGCAACCGTTCCACACAGAAGGCAAACACGTTTGCTGATTAATATGTGGACAGTTTATCTACCGTTCATTCTGGTCATCGGATTGATTTAAGGAGAGATTAAATCACGCCCATGGACATCTCTTGAGCAATCATATGCAGTATTTTCATTAACTTGGCCCAGAGGGGGCGGTACCAGAATCAAACAGATAGCAGCGACCACGATCAAAGACACAGACTGGGGGATTTCAGGAAAGACTAGCGTCACGATCAAAGACAGTAGTGGTCCCTGAAACGAGCGACGCAAGTTCCTGCAGGTATTTCGCATCTCGGTGTTAAACACAGAACCGATCGCAGCAGCGAGCGGAGATACGAAGACCAAGGGCGGCTTCTCTCTTTAGTCTGGCGGTCAGAACCCCAAAAGTCCCATGAGATCTAAAAAGGTGTCAAAAATTCACATGCCCCACTCATCTTACAATTAAGTTAGATATATACAGACCACGTAGAAATACACTTTATCACTCGTTGGCCAGACCTTTACAGAAGCACTAGCTATATTTGAAATCTTGCTAGATTATCCCCTGGATTTTTATATATATATTTGCAGTGAACTCTATTTCTGTGCAAAACGGTAAAATATATAATTGTGTAAAGTGATCAGTGGTCTAGTTCATTTATTCTATTTCACTGGATTTTGCGTTAATTTAAATCTATTAAATTAAACCATCTCAATAGTTCCAGTTGAAAATGTAATGATATATCTGCTATATTATTTCCAAAAAAGATAATAGAGGCTGTAATGCTTTAATTAACTTTTAAAGTCGCGAAGGAATTTATAATTAATAAATTTAGTTAAGTCCTATATTTATAGATGTGTGTTTTAACCATTAGAACTCGCGCAGTGTTTATTAAATATATAATTAAATACGCGAATATATATATATATCTATGAATAGTCTTAACGGGAAATTCTTCGCGCTTTAGAACGTTATTTGATGTTTCGGTATATTACATGTCTTTTTCTTTCATACAGAGTGATCGTAACCTTTGCAATCCCAGCAATAAAGAAATCCTCTTAAGAACTTCCAGACATATTGATGAAACATTTTTAAAGTTAATCTTGTGGCGGTTCGATGCGACCTAGCTTATCATATTTACATGAAAGAAAGCCCTACCCAAGACTATTTAAAGAACAATCATCATAATATAATTAAAATTACAAATCTGTAAGATAAACTGGAAGTTGAAACAGTTGCCAGCAGCGATACTATATTTACTGCCCTACTGTGAGTGAGAGTACATATTTTCCTGAACTGTGACGGCTTCAGTTTTTCCTCCTCACTGGGGATTAATAAACTTACTCGGTCAGTTATACTATCATCACGCATTGAAGTAATTTTACCATATGCGGAAGATTAAAGAGACCACTCTCATTTTCACCCTTGTGTCGAACTGTGATCATGTGCCATCCCATTAGACTCCTTTTAATATAATAAAACAACACAATAACTCTTAGGCTTCAATCCGCGATAAGTGAGAATAGTTGCTATCAGCAAACCATCGCAAACATCTGGGGCGGGGACACAGAAGTACCAGACCATTTTCATATATCACCAAGAGTGTAATTGCTTGTTTATAACCCATCTATTGGATTGTCTGATGCTGCAATCGGTAAGTGTGCGTGAATATATGAGTGTGGATCCTCACGCGCGTGTATGAACGACAGGAAATTTAATCTTTTTTTGTAACCATTTTGTTAACTTGCTTACCTGGTAATATAATTTTCTGTATACCCTACATTGTTCCTTTAAGTGGGATAGTTGATAATTAGTTAACTCTGTTTAAAACCCCCTCCTTTTCATTTGCTTAGTAAAGGGAAGAACAATTGGGAAGACCAGGATTCATTCTACCACCCATACCTAATTTTGAAAACACCTCTTTCAGAGTAATTAATCTTTACACTGTTAGGTTAACTTACCTATGTTCCTGATAACTAACTATCTTTGGACTGGGTTTATCTTTGTCTAATAAGCGGGACGGGCTTAGTCGATACAAATCTTCTTCACCCCCTCCCTACCTTGTTATTTGCATTTTTCTGTACTTATGATAATTTTTGCTGTAAACACCTGATTATTGTTGTGATTGTTTTTTTTTACTTTAATAAACAACATAAACTTAATCGTTACTGTGTTGGAATACCCAAAGCCCAAAATTTCCCCTATTTGTTTAAGATAGTTGTATCCACGTCGTCTGTGTGTTTGAAGCATCAAATCGGTGTGAGAGCAGGTGTGTGTCTGGAAACTGGCAAATAATTGTTTGACCAGTAGAGCCTGAAGAGTAGATTGAGAGAAACGATTTGTCGTAAATAAGTCTGTCTTTACTCTCCTCCAGCACTCTGTGAAGCAACTATTTACTCTCTACATTTCTATCACTGAGCTTTTCACCATCATTCTACACTCTAAATCGGACTACTATTTCTAAGACTCTTTCTCTCAAAATAAATTTACGACATATATTATGCAGTTCTCTAGGTCTGTCTATTCTTAACACTGCTTCCATATTTATAGGTAAATTTGATGCCTGCAAATAATCTAATATTGGTATTCACCTGCTCATTAGATGATAACCATCAGTGGCGTACTAAAGGGGGCGTAGGAGGGGGTTTCGAGGGGCGGCCCGCCCTGAGTGACAGCCAGGAAAGTGGTACCATGGGACAGTATTATGATAGTACTTACTGTTAAAATGTACTTGCAAGGATTAGGAGAGGCTGCCAAAAGTAGGATCGGCTCCGGGTGCCAAATTTTGTAAGTACGTCCCTGATAACCACAACAGCAAGTATGACGAAACTGAGAATTGATGATTTTATCAAGATGTTGGAAAAGTTAAAGACTTCAATTGAAAAAAAATTTCTTTGCTAGTGTCGTAGATTTTTTATAGGTATTTATGATCGATTTTGGTCCCGTCTGAATAGAACTAGAACAAGTGGTAACTCAGTGAGAGATAAGGTAAAGAAAATAGATTTCACGAGTGAAATGGTGAAAGGTAGAGTCTTTCCCTGGATTTGAGAAGATACTCTAGTCCAGCCATTCTCTACAACAGAAATTTGTTGATCAGACAGTCTACTTTCTAGATATATTAATATATATATCAACCACTCACATACACCCACACACAGATAAATGACGACAATTAGACGCACAACGTGAAAACTATATTAAATGGAGTAGGGATATTGGGACAAGCTGACCGACACGGTTAATAAGTTTTATGTTAATTTTATTTATCATAAAGAACTTCCCAACATTTATCAAAATATCAAAACATAAAAATCATAGGTTACAAAATTAATAAGGAACAGATCCATAAGTGTAGTCCCCCTCTCTCTGTTGAGACAAGATCTCGTTAGAAGAAGTTATAAAACGCCCCAAAAAGTTCAAAAGGATTTGCGTTATGGTCTAGAATTTGCCTATGCTGTAAAGAACGGAGTTTCTCAGTTAATCTATTCTGAAATGAATAGTCTTAGCAAAACATAAGAAAGGCACAACAAAGTGAGTATATTAGTTATACAAATTTAAGAATTATTCATTCCTTCTTTCTCTCGCTCTGACAAACATGTGATCACATTTCATTCTCACTTACCAAATAAGTGCTTTCACCACATCTGGAACAAATCTCCGTGATGCATCCACAAATGCAAGGTTGGGTTATTTGGCAAAACCAGCCCCAGTTTCTCCAAGACTGATTAATTCCCTTATTGGGAAACGCTTGCTTCGTTACTGTTACTAGGATTCTGTTTATGACACATCAATGAGTCCAGGTAGGAAATTACTTAAGAGATTTAATGGTCACAGTGTCAGTAGCTGATAAATTTGATACTAGAAGGAAATGTCGTATTAAAATCTCTCAGGATCAAGAATCCTCGTCACACCACAAATATTCGATAGTCGGAAAATGTCAATGTTGGATTATTTCGCCACAACGGGCTGAATGTATACAAAAATTGGGAAAAAATAATCTGGATAGCTCTAGGCCCAGTTACAATTCATTATTAATATTCTTTGGGTTGGTACTCTGTCTCTTTCTGAGTGTAAACAAGAGGCCAGACCGGTCCACCTTGAAGACCCGATAGTTATAAAAAAAAGAATGTTCTTTTTGTACTGTAGGACTTAGATCCGTTATTCTCAGATTATACTTTTTCACAGATTAAGGCCACTGGTAGATTTTAGGTTTGTGACCCGTACTGAATATAGGAAGGAAAAAACAATCATATAATCACAATAACCACCACACCACTATTCTATCTTAAAATTAACCCGCGCAGAATTATAAGTTATTATCCACTCGGTTATTTAATTTTGAATAGAAATACACGTGTATAGCTTATCTTATTGTTAACCCCCCCCCCCCCTCTTCCCCGTGAATTAAGCGCTAGTCATTTACAAAATTACTCAAAATGAATTAGAAATAAATATTTATTTCGTCAGTACTCATAGTGAATAGTGCATTTACTAGTTGACCAAGTATCCCTTACTGGTTACTAGCAATTAATTAATCAACGCTACAGCCGGAACAATTTAGCTATAAATTATTTTAATTTGCTAGTCACTTAACACACTGTAAATCCTAGTGAAATATAAATGACGCACTTTAAAAATTAAATCACCCAACACAGAAAAATCTTAGTATAATATTTACCACAGCACAGAAATTAAAACAACTCCAACGAAAAACTAAGAAATTCCAATGATACAGTGGATCTAGAAATCGCAGCTAGATGTTCCAAAACTTCTGTGGGTACTGAATAATCTAAGTTTGAAAGCTGGAATATATATATATTAAATAGACAAAACGTCGCTGACCAGTGTGAGACATAACACCTTTGGGAATTTCTGCGGTTAGATTTTGAATCAAAGTCTATTTTGTCACTTAAGCCGCCCGTAGACGTGGTCCCACGGGCAAATCGTCTCTTTGATCTCGTCGTTCCGTAGCTTAATTTACCTTCACGAACGAACGGATGTGGGGGGGGGGGGGGAACTGAACTGAGATTGATTATCTCCCTTTGACCAATGTCTACCAAAGGTACGTCTTAACTTATCGACCTTGTTTTTCTTCATTAGCTTATCTCCCCCTTTTCTCTTTCTACGTGCATCTATCAAAAGGTACAACTTTTGAATTATCGCTCCTGATTCTACAAATATACGACCCGTCCCTAATATGTGTAAAACGGTCTGATTTTAAACATTCCTAGTGCCTGTTAAGACAATAGAGAAAAGAAAAAAATAGGCGTGGCTAAATTATGAGTGAGACAGATTTCAAGTACAAAGGTTCTGCATTAACAAAACTAATAAGCAAGAAAAGGTGGAAAACAGGTGAAAGTAAAACGTGTAGATATCATGCATTGTTTTTACATACTTCTGTCACAGCTAGTTATTTCCTGTATTGTCAAGTTAATTATGTATCTATTATTCTCAGATGAAGACCGTGATAGGATATTTCCAATGACGAAACAAAAGATTCCATTGTTGTTTTCCTTGTGATTCTATTTCGTGCAAAAGCTTTCTGCAGGGAAGTTAATTTGTTTGTTTAAATTCGTTAAGAATTATTATTATTTTTGTTTTTCATAAGAATATTGAATAATTAAGATGGGTTAACACTTAGTTTTAATTTTATAATTACATGTGCATCCGCGACTCTCTGTTTTGAAAATCAAAGGCGCCATTTTTGAATTTAGAATTTTGTTTACTTACAAAACTACTAAATATTATACTTTATATTTAAAGTTAAATAAGAAATATTATTCAAGAAGACATGCCGGCTCTTACAAGATTGAAAACAGGTAGTATCTCCAGAAAATCATGGGCTGAAATAGTACAAGCTGACTCACAGAATGATGATCAAGGGAAAATCTGGAATACAAATAGAGAAAAGGAAGGACGCAAGATACAAGCTTCAAAGGAAACAATTAAGAAAAAAGGAAGATGTCAGAGTAAAATGATAGAGAAAACTAATAATCTGAAGATTGATTCAAAGAATAATGGTGTTGAGAACCATATGAAAGACCAACAAATCAATAGGCCTACTCATAAAGTTGAATAAAACCTCCCAAGGTTAAGGATTTTCCAAATCAGTGGCAAAGTGGTAAGTATTAGAGCATTACCAGACAGTAAGATCATCAATGTCCTAGAGACAGTTATAGATAAAGGGTCAATAACACACATAAAAAGGACAAATTATGGCATAATACTCACAATGAACATGACTGAAAAATCAAAAGCTTTAATAAAACAAATTGAAGTAAGTCCTGTTCAAGTGGAATTGGCACACAGCATTAAAGCTAGGATAGAATTAGTCAAAGAAACCAGGAAATGTGTAAGTAAAGGAATACCTGTAACAGTTCCAGAGGAAGAAATAAGAACTAGACTACAAACAGAAAATTCAAAATATAGGATTCTTAAACTGGAAAGGATATCACGGCGATTAGGAATTTCAAATGTAATAATAGTTACATTAGAAGGACGAGAAATCCCATCACATTTCTTCAGTGGCAGTACTAAAATCAAAACAGAAGCTTACATACCACCAGTCATTCAGTGCTCAAACTGCGAGAAATTTGGCCACACCAAAAGAACATGTAGAAGTAAGCCTAAATGTCGATATTGTGCAGGGGACCACACCTATGATCACTGCAAATTAGTAGAAGATGATAACGATTACAGTACAAGAAATATAAACAGAAAATGTGCAAATTGTCTAGGAAACCACAGTGCACGTTTCCTAGGATGTCCACATTACCAACAAACAAAACTAGCTCTAATAAAATCAGTCAGTATTAACACACCATTTAAAGTAGCCCTACAACAACATCAATCATCAGTCGCTACATCTACAACTCCGTCACCAAGAGAAATCACAGTCAGAACCAGAAATGCTAAAATAACCTAAAATGAAAATAAAGTCCAAAAAATACTGACAAAAGATAGCAATCTACCAGAAGAAAGTGAAATAATCAAATCATCGATAACAGAAGATACAGTGAGAAAGGCAGAAGAAATCTTAAAAACCATGAGAAAAATACAGCATGAAGTAGCTAAAGATGTGGCTAAATTAGCAGAACTCAAAGAAGAGAATGAAGATTTACTGAAAAGGATTGAGTCAGAAAGACAACTCATAAGGAGTGAGCAAAAACGAACAGATAAAAACCAACAAGAAGAAATTTGGAATGAAAAAATGACAGATTGTCAAAAACTTATTCATTCTGTATCAAACATTGTGAAAGCCTTTATGCTGAATCTTCAAAGTGAACTACAAATTCACTTTAACAGAGAAACCGAAAATGTAGGAGACTTTGTTGTTAACAAATAAATAAGTATATTATACACTTCTCAGAGTAAAAGAGTACAACACTATTTATAATAAACTTAACAATTAAATAATGGACGTACAGAACATTAGAATAATACAGTGGAATTGCAGAAGTGCCAAAAAAATATGCCAGCATTAATAGGCATGTTTAAACAATCTAAAGTAATATTTGCCATTCAAGAGACTAATCTTAATCCGAGTCAACGTTTTACCATACCTGAATATAAAGTCTTTCGAAATGATAGGACAGAAACTCAAAAAGGAGGAGGTGTAGCATTTCTAGTTAATAAAACATATATAATAACTGACTGGGAATCATTTAGAACAGAACATTTTGA
>JAMPIV010019493.1:0-50000 GCA_024509875.1 Oreohelix idahoensis | reverse complement strand
AACAATTCCCTTTAAAATACATTCACAACTCCCAGTATTGACTCTTCAAGTGTTATCCATTCTAGGACCATCGCGTGAAGGTTCTAGCTAGAGGTCGACTTGAGTGAAAAAATGTCAATGAAAATATTACATGTATTTCAATCGTGGATTGAAATAGAATAACTTACTTTGGTGATACAATGGCTATTACTTCTCTATGTAGAAAGCCAATCACAGCATAACTCATATCTGCCCGACCAGAGGGCTGGAAATCTACTCAGACAATCTGTCTGGCTGGGATCCTGGCTTGCTCCATTTTAGCTGCCACGTCATCTCCTTTGTTTGGCAACAAGCGCGCCCTAAGATTCCCATACACAAAATTGTGCGTTTACGTTCGCGATAAATAAAATATACAAAGCCTATTACCAACACCTTAGTTGGTGCGTACTCTCTTAACAAAAGTAGGACCTGATGACTACTTGTGAATGTTAAGGACTCCTAAAGGACGCAACAGTATGTAAATGGATGACAAAATGAGGTTTTCAGCTGAATACAAATAAAACATTGGGAATGATCTTCAGTAAAGGTAGGGTTGTAAAAAATAAAATTATAGATATAAATATCCAAGGGCAAAACATTAATACAGTGCAAACCACTCGATATCTAGGGATGATATTGGACCAACAGCTGAACTGGAATAAACACATAGATAAACTAGTGGAATCTTGCAGAGGATTGACTAACTTATTAAGATATTTGAAAGGTAATGGATGGGGTGCAAGCACTAAGACAATGCTCACTTTTTATAAATCTTTTATTAGAGGAAAAATAGATTATGGAAGTATATGACTCTGCTGCACACAGTAACAAAATTAAATTAGACAGAATTCAACATCAGGCTTTATGTTCAATAGCAGGTGCAATCAGATCAACATCAATGGGAGCTATAGAGGTGGTGTTACGCACAGATCATTTTTTTCTAAAGTCATTGTATGATCATTTTTCCTAAAGTCATTGTATGATCATTTTTCCTAAAGACATTGTATGATCATTTTTTGCTAAAGACATTGTATAATTAGATTGACTGAAATGTACACTTTAATTTTTTTCGGTCAAAGCTACATAACTCTGGATAATTGAGATTATCATTTAATATGATGTTACCTCCTCTTGTGACGAGACACGTTCGGTCCATATTTTTTTGAACGAAGTGTGATCATTCTCCTTATTTGGTAGTATCGGTCAACTGTTGTTGGAATGTCTGAAGCCAGTGTTGAGGTCTCTGTTCATGTCCATATAAGGCTTGATCTAGTATAAATCTTTATCTGGAATGTCCCTAGATCGTCTTGTTTGACTGCTATTCAAGTGGATGCGTTCTGCGCATGTCCGGACGCGAGGCGTCTGGGAAGTTTCGTTTTCTGGGGAGTCGATGGAAAGTTGTGAAGCAGAGAAGACGCGTTTTGGCGTCTCTGTGATTTTGTTAGGAAATTAGGAGCCTTATTGTGAGTTAGTTAGCTTACAAGGTCCTTCCCTTGAGTATTCAAAAACGCCTGGAGGCGTATGTTTTCTGTGGTGTGGATTTTCGAACGAAGGTAATGCCTCATTTACATCCAATCTGTAACTTAACTTTATGTTTGATAATGGTCGATCTCTGCTCACGTATGCATTACAGAAAGGGAGGTTCTTCTATTAGAAGTCACGCCCCAGGTATCTTCATACCTGAGATCTATATGTAAACGGGTCATACTCAGCCCGAAGGACAGTTCTATGTTCTATGAACGTCGCTGTGTGTCAGTGATTACGCTTACGTCAAGGTTAGATTTAGGAATGCCTGTAAAGGTCAGTTTGACCTGCACTCCTGGAATGCCATCCTCGTGCGACTTATGATTTGACTCATTTAGGACATCTGAACAGTAAGAGGATTTTTGTTGATGTACTTTTGTATTTGGAGCCAACCATATAATCCCTTGGCGCCATATCATCATTTTGAGAATATGCCAAATGCATTGATGAACTATGTATGCTGATATTCGTGAATGTCATGACTTTGCTCTATTGTGAACTGGATGTAACGTACCTGTACTTGTGGCGTCAAAATAAATGATGAAAACGTCAAGAGCAGTTTACCCATTTATGACTTCACATGTCGTACCCTATGTGCTGTAACTCTGTGAACTACATCACTACTATAAACAGCAACAACAACAACACAAAACCAGATAAAACACCCTACATCTTGAACTATAATACCTGGTGTCGATAAGGGTGGTATTGTGACAGGGCTAAAGATTGTCCAACGACATCGGACTTATACTTACAACGTCCATGGTGGTCAGTTCTGCCATTATCATTTTTATGGAAGCATCACAATAGCGGCCTTATCACCAAAGAGGAGCGAGCCCTAAATCCACCCTTATCATTTTATGGTGGCCAGATGTTGGTTTAATTCTGGTACGAGCATTCAAGGGAATCAACAAACCAAGACAGCATACTTCATCATACAACATTGCAGTTTCAACTCACTTCCTTCAAGAGATATTTTGAAAGTACCCGGCGCTGCTCGACGGTTTATCGAAGTTTTCCTGATCTAGAAGGACAAGTGCCGTTTGAATCGATTTGTCTGTATCTAGAAGGACAAGTGCCGTTTGAATCGATTTGTCTGCATCTAGAAGGACAAGTGCCGTTTGAATCGATTTCTTTCAATCTAGAAGGTCAAGTTCCGTAGCTTATTTCCAGTATCAGAAGCTCTTTTTCCTGCGTCATGGCTGTTCATGGGAACAGATGTCGATCAACGTTGGATCGTTTATCCTAAGAATGCTGATCACATCCTGTTCTGCACCGTGCTGACGTTTGGGACATATAGAAGTTAAGTGGCCTGTTTGTTTGTGAACTGTGCCCTTATGTTCTAGCTGAGCCTTCTGAATTCTTTCACACACTTTTTGCTATTTGTTTACATGTTTACATGTTATATGTTATTTGTATTTGTATATATGTTTATATTTCAGCGGGTCTGTATGGGTGGTGACTCCTATAGATCATACCACGTGACAGAGGTTTTCTATTGAGAGTGTTCTGTAGGGTATGCACATTTCCTATAGTGAAATTTGCTAAGCGACTTTTGTTGCTATTTCTATTAGTTGTGACGACATGGTCAGTGTCGTTTTCGGTATTTTTTCGCATTCTGTAGTTTTGTTTTGATTTGTTTGTATTTGTAGGTCTCCTCTTTTCTATTATTCAGTTCTTTACACAATTTTTGTTTATACATTGTGACGTCATTTGTTTGTTTACTTTTTCGCATTTTGTCATTCACATTCTTTGTGATATTTTCTTTTAGTTCTGCTGTTTATTTAGTTGACTTATGCGAATGTTTTCGTATTGACTTTGATCTTTGTTATTGTTTATATTGACTTTGATCTTTGTTATTGTTTACATTGACTTTGATCTTTGTTATTGTTTACATAGTTCTTGAGTAATTAGCTTTCACTACTGTTTATATAGTGCACTTATCATAACTAACTAGTGGTTTTTTGCTTATGCACTATTGTAGTGCAGTTATGATAAATAACTGATGGTTATGCACTAATTTGTGTAGTGCCCTGATGAGTAAGAAGTGACTTGTGATATTATTATACATTTGATAATACAAGTTTGGTGTCAAAGACTTGTTTCCCACAGAGACTGGGATAAACATTGGGATTATACAAGTACTTTATTAAGTCTTGTTACTATTAAGGTTGAAATAAGATAATTAATTATTTCAGGTTTTGGACTCATATTTTAGACAACATGTCTACATTTGAGTACTTTATTGAGCAGGGTAAATCCCTTGGAAAGACTGGTGATAAATTAGAAGAATTTGCGACTGTTCAATATGCCAAGGCATTGAAGTCGGAAGAAAAGAAAATGAAAGAACAAACTGAACAAAAGAAAATAGATGCTGAGAATTTAAGACTGCAGATGCAGGTGGAGGAAAAGAGATTCCAAATGGAAATGGAAAAACAAAAAAGAGAAGCAGAAGCAAAATCTGAAGAGAAAAAACTTGAAAGAGAAACAGAGGCTGAAAATAAAAGACTAGAAATAGAAACTGAAAATAAGAGACTTCAGGCTGAGGCTGAAGAGAGAAGGTTACAAAGAGAGGCTGATGAAAGAAAAGCAAAAATGGAGCATGAAGAAAAACTCTTAGCTTTGGAGTTAGAAAAGATGAAATTTTTGAACACTGGTAATGCTAATGGTGCAGATAAGGTGTCAGATAAGACTAATGCTAATAATTTCAAGCTTAATCTACCAGCATTTAATGCCTCTATTGATGATATAACATTTTATCTAGACAGATTTGAAAGTGCATGTAAGGTGCATAAAATAGATAAATCACTATGTTTATCAACTGTCCAAGATACTTAGAGGTGATGCTTTGATTATGTTGGGCATGGTAGATGTGCCTGACAAGAACAACTATGAGGTTGTCAGGGCTATCTTGTTAAAGAAATACCAACTTAACGAAGACGGCTATCGTCTTCAATTTAAAAATATGTTGCCAGAAACTGGAGTGGAATTCTCTGAATTCATCTCAAGGATACGTCTTTTTTTCACGATGGGTTGAGCTGTCTAAGACAGTACATACATATGAAGCTCTTATGGACTTACTACTTAGAGACAAGGTTATGTCTTCTGTCAATGAATCTTTTCTTTCTTTTCCTCATGAGCGTAAGCCTAAAAACATAAAAGAAATGGAAGAATACTGTTGCCAGTATGTCACTGCGCATCCTCACGTAACCATTAGCAACTCTAAAGTAAAAGAAGGTCTGCCAGTTGCTTCGGCAGCACCTTATGGCCCAAATTTCATGCGTAAATTTCAGGGTAGCCAACAAAATTTTAATAAGAAGAGTAACCGTAATTATGCTCAGAATCATAGCGATCAATTTCAGGGTGATTCTTCTTCGCAGAACTGGAGACAACCTGATACTCCACGGTATACTACTCCCTATAATTTTAGACATTTTCGCAAAGGTAGTCAGTATAGAGGAAAATATTTTTCGCGGAGACCTCAAAAACCAATATAATAGAGGTTCTCAACAGTATAGAGATGGTAATGACAGTTATGGAAACTGGAATTCAAACCAGGATAACAATTACAGTAGGGACTTTAATGATAATTGCAGAGGCAATAATGGTCGCGGTAGATCGCAACATAAAAGAAAAAGATATCAACAGACAAACTCTGTACAACAAGAATCTCAGGGAGCAGATAAACAGGTTAATGATAATAAAAACCAGAATGCTATCGGATGTTCATCTTTTGATTTTGGTAGAGCAAATAAATGTATCCAATGCAGTACTTTATTTGACCCGACTACCGTAACTACTTTAAGCTGCGGTCATCCTCTTCCAGCTCTTCCTGCTAATGTTGCGCATGACGGGAGAGGTTCTCTTATACTACATAAGGGTCTTGTAAATAGTAATCCAGTCTCAGTTTTGTTTGATTCTGGATGTACAACTGTTGGTGTTAGGCAATCTCTTGTAAATCCATCCTGTGCTACAGGAAAGGTCATCAAATGTGTCACATTTGGGGGCACTTTGGAAAAGTATCCTACTGCCATAATACATATTGCTACTCCTTTCTTTACGGGAGATGTCCACGCGTGTCTTCTTCCAAATCCTATTGCGGACCTTATTATTAGTCGTATTCACGGAGTTAGGGAATGTACCCCACAGCAAATTGCTGTTTGGGAAGAGCAAAACATGGAAGCTACCAATGCGGTGGTCACAAGAGCACATGCTCTGGATCCACCTCAGACTTCATTAACTGATAATGATGAAGTAGATAGCCAAGATAGTCACTTGATTATTTCACGTGACTCATTTATAAAATTGCAAGAAGAAGATCCTTCTTTACAAAAATTCTTCATTCTAGCAAAAAAAGGTGATCCAAATCAGAATACTAATAGAAAGTCTTGGATTTCTATGAAGAACGGCGTAACTTGTGCGTATGGTACAAGACTCGTCTACGTCCACTCATTCACAAATTCTTGTGTCTAAGAGTATGAGATTGCAAATATTGCAACATGCTCATGACTCGCAATGTGCTGGACATATGGGTTTTTCCCGTACAAAGTCGAGGGTTTTTGCGGCTTTCTTTTGGCCATTTGTGAGCAAGGACATACGAATGTACTGTCGTTCTTGCAAAGTATGTCAGGAGGTCAAATCTAAAGGACCACGACATGCTGCGCCTATCCAGGCTGCTGACATTCCTATTCGCCCTTTTCAAAAAATGGCAATAGATATTATCGGTCCTTTTAGGATTAAGTCGGCCAGAGGACATCGATTTATCCTTACATGTGTCGATATGTGCACACGTTGGCCAGAGGCTATACCTCTCAAGAGCATCTCAACTGCTGATATCGCAGACGCTCTTTGGCTGATATTTTCTCGCTTGGGTTTCCCCGGAGAAATATTGTCAGACCATGGCACTCAACTTATATCAGACACTATGTCACAGGTAATGTCTATGCTACATATTAAAAGGTCTCTCAGCAGTATCTATCACCCAATGTCTAATGGGTTAATTGAGCGTTTGAATAGGACTCTAAAAATTTTACTTGGGAAGATAACTGAGGATCATCCTCAGGATTGGGACAGGGTTTTACCCGCGGCTCTCTTTGCTTATAGAGAGGTCCCCAATGAACACACAGGGTTTTCCCCTTTTGAACTTGTCTTTGGCGCGCAGCCGCGCGGCCCTATGTCTTTACTTCAAGATCTAATCACTGCCGATAATATTAGCGATGAGACTCAATCTTCTTACGAGTATGTCATTGCTCTTAGGCAAAAGATCATCGAGGCATGCAAACTAGCAACTTCTTCATCCGAATTTGCTAAAGAAAAGGCAAGGCAGTTTGCAAATAAAAACAGATGTCTACGACAACTTTGTCCAGGTGACAAAGCTCTCGTTCTACTTCCTTCAAGGGAGAACAGATTTCTAATTGCATGGAAAGGTCCATATGCAATAGTCTCCAAGATTTCCGATGTCGACTATATAGTCGATATTGATGGAAAGCATAAAACTTTCCACATAAATATGCTCACGGAATTTCATGAAAGACCTGACTATTTTCAGCCTATTTTCCAGGCAACGGACAATTCTCAAGTACCTCATGGTCATTACTCATCCCTATCAGTTATACAGGATGAGGAAACTACTTTTTCTGATGTCAATCTTCCACTTCCTATGGTCCAACTTCATTCTACGGAATCTTGGAAGAACGTTACCGTTTCTCCTAATCTTTCCGCTGAGGAACATCGACAAGTTTCTTCGATGTTGCAGACATTTCAGGATGTCCTTACAGACATCCCGGGACACACACATGTCATCGAACATGACATTATACTAACTGACCATAATCCTATCAGAGTCAGACCCTATCCAATACCTGTCCATTTTCAGTCACAAGTCGAAAAAGAATTGGATGAAATGATACGATTGGAAATCATTGAACCATCCACTTCAGCATACTCTTCGTCTATGGTTATTGTTCGAAAGAAGGATAATAACATTCGCATTAGCGTAGATTATCGCAAATTGAACCAAGTTACGAAGTTCGATGCTGAACCTATGCCTTCATTGGAAGAGCTACTAAATAAACTTTCTAATTCTAGATTCTTTACCAAACTAGACTTGTCTAAAGGTTATTGGCAAGTTCCTTTAACTGAACGTGCAAAACCTTTTACAGCTTTTTCTACACCTAGGGGTTTATTCCAATGGAATTTCATGCCTTTCGATCTTATGAACGCCCCTGCTACATTCGTACGCATGATGCGGCGAATTCTCGCATATCGTACAGATGTCATACCATACTTAGACGATATCTGTCCAGTGATTCCTGGGAAGATCACTATTTGGGTTTATATGAATTGCTGTCTACTCTTCGCGAGTATAACTTGACTGCAAAACCCTCTAAAGCCTTTATAGGATTTAGTGAGATTTCTTTCCTGGGTCATCGTGTTGGTCATGGTCTTTTAAAGACAGAGGACCACAATGTTTCAAAAATACTTAACATTTCTGTCCCTAAGACGAAGAAACAAGTACGGAGTCTCTTAGGTTTGATCCAATTTTACGGACGATTCATTCCGAATCTGTCCTCCATTATGGCACCGCTTTCTACTTTATTGAAGAAAGGATCGCCTAATCTGATCCGCTGGTCTCAAGAATGTCAATCCTCATTGGACCAGGTTAAAACTCTATTTTCATCTCCACCTATCCTTAGGTTACCTACTGTTGAGAAGACTTTTGTTCTTCGAAGTGACGCCTCGTCAACCGGGATTGGGGCAGCACTTATGCAGGAGTATTCTGATACTCTGCATCCGGTGATGTATATCTCTAGGAAATTAAATGCTGCAGAAAGGAATTACTCGGTTTTAGACCGTGAATTATTGGCTATGGTATGGTCTATTCTGAAGTTACAAAGATTTCTTCTAGGCGCACATTTCATTGTGGAAACCGACCAGAACGCGCTTACTGCTATTCAGAGCAAAAACTTGAAGAGCTCGAGGTCTACTCGATATGCCATAGCTCTTCAACCATTTCATTTCACGGTGCGAGCTATCCGTGGTTCGGATAATGTGATGGCAGACATTCTGTCCAGGTGCCCACACGATTCCACATAATTCTTCTGTCATATATATTTCCTGATATACAGTTCAATACTATAATGACATATTAGCACATATTTTCTCACTTTTTGGGAATTTATAACGTTGTACCATGTAATTTCCTTTTTTCTGTTACCGATTTGGTCATAACAGAAGAAGGCTTAGTTAGCGATATACGGGCCAAAAGATCACATGGCCACATTTAGATATTATATTTTAATGATTGTATTAAGAGATTTAACATTTGTCTTAAAGATTTGTGTTATTGATATTTTCGCAGCACATCATTGACGTCTGCGAAATTATGTCCATTGTGGAAATTTGAAGTTATCAAGTCCTGTCCTAGGTTGGAGCGGATGATGTCCACATCTTCTTGTATCGATTGTATTTATGTCTACGAGGAACAGCACATGTATTAGTAATGATTAATAATGCATTATATAATGTACTTTTTGTTTGAATATGTATAATTTTATAGTGCGGTATATTAGTATATTACACCACTGTTTGCACAACACTTCATTGTATAATACTATGATAATATATTTAATTTCATAGATTTGTATGAGTATAATTTGACTTGCATTATGATGTTGCCATCACTGTGGCTTGTGTTGGTGGCACCTTCCTGGAATATATACGCGTATACTTAGGGAAATATTTTCTCTAAGGATCTGGGATATAATCTCAGTTTCGCTCCATGCGTCGAGCTAGCCTCATTTTTAGGCAATATATCCGCGCATCATATGTGCGTTAGGAGCCTGGGTTTTTTCCGGCTCCAGGATTTAAAAAAAAAAGTGTTTCATTTTTTTTCCCGGGAGGGTGCAGTAATGTTACGCACAGATCATTTTTCTAAAGTCATTGTATGATCATTTTTCCTAAAGTCATTGTATGATCATTTTTCCTAAAGACATTGTATGATCATTTTTTGCTAAAGACATTGTATAGTTAGATTGACTGAAATGTACACTTTAATTTTTTTCGGTCAAAGCTACATAACTCTGGATAATTGAGATTATCATTTAATATGATGTTACTGTCGTGGTTGAGTTGGAGTGTAGAGTATTTGTCGAGTTGGACAACAGTAGTGAAATCGACAAGGGATAGTGGACTGACAGAGTTATAGATTACACACACAGAAAGGTGTAAATAGGAGATGGACTTGAGACAACCTGGAAGAAGATTTATTCAAAGGATCTCTCTCTCCAGGCCTCAACTCACTTTTACTGTCTAAGCCTCTCCTGCTCTCACTCTTTTCTCTAATCATACATAGAGATTCTAGTAAAGAGCTAAAAATACAAATATGGATGGAAAGGTCGTGAACAGCGTGTTAATAAAGGTGTAAACTTTATTGAAGAAGAAAAAGCATGGAATTAATGCATATCATCATACACAGCATAAATTACATCAATAATCAAATATTCATCAAAAATGCAAATACATACCCACAAACAAACTCACCACCAACACTCAAAAAAAAACCTGTAGAACACGGAGAAAATAACTAAGCTGTCCGACAGAGGGTCCGCTTTCGGGGACCAAAGGCGCTAGCTCCAGGAAGTGTCTTACCGATAAATATCCTTCAAGATGACTGAAGTGAAATACCGAACTTTCCTTGTCGGGCTAAACGTTGGTGACCCCTAATTGCGCGAGGGAACACTGGAAGACGTTGCTTATCTCCTGCTGACCAAATACGAACTGAGCGACAGCCTGTCTGTTGTTTTTCGTGGGACCAAATGTGCTAGCTCCAGAAAGTGCATTACTCGTAGATCCTTCGTGAGGGACTAGCCTACAAAACTTTCTTTGTTGGTGCTAAACGTTGGTGACCGCTACTCGCGAGAGGGGGGCTGGAACTCTGTCCATAGATGGCTGCTCATACGTGCGAGGTTTTAAGTATCCAGAAAAATACACCAGAAGAAGTCACATGAGGACAAAGAGACCCAGGCGCGCTTATCCGGCGCAAGGCTCCGTTTGGCTGTAAATCCTGTTTAAACTGGTTTGGCGGTGGTTTGCTGGGTGCCCCGTTTAGGCACAAAAAAGGCGGGTGATATGGAATTCTGCTATAGGCATGCTGAGCGGGTTTAATATTCTGGAAGCCGCAATGCTCTGGCTGGTAATCCAATAGGCGAGTAGAGAACTACTAATGCATTTGACGATTCCAGATTTTGCGTTTGCTCCGTTGCACTGCGTGAGCTTAACTTGGCGTTGACAAAAAGGGGTTTTGATTCAGGAACGGGGTTGACGATTCGTTGCTAGATGTATACAGAAACCCTCTAGATCGAAGAGTATATGACCTTCTTCGCCTGACTGAAGTCTGCTCTAGCGATTCGGTCTTCCTGAAACCCGAAAAATGACTAGAACATAGGCAAACACATTCTAGTACTGTGTTAAAGTTTGCCTTATCTCATGATGGTCATCTACGGGCCAGGAAAATTTACGAATGTCTTTGTCTATTAAAACCAGTCTACTCTTATAGATCACAAGGGACGCTCCCCCCGGACACCTGGCGTGCGTATTTCTACAGAAGTTCGGCGAAAGACGTAATCTAGAGTAAGACAAAAGAAATCGTGCGAAAGTTCCCCAGGTAGAGAAATGCATAACATTATGCTCTATCTTGTCTAAGGGGCGAAAACCCAAAGACTGACCACGATTGTTATCTTCCCCTGAAACAGATCACACTCGTTACCCAGGCCTCAAAGGGTACCAGCCGCTCGTCATCAAACGTTTTAAAGCGACCAGAGAAATTCCCCTGTTGGGACCACAGAGGGTACCCGCCACTAACGAACCGTTTCTTTCACAGAAACCGTCTTTGGCTCGTTCTAACACTTAAAGCGGACCCGAGAAATGTTTCTCTGGTCGAACGTACCACAGGTGCGTTTAGATAACATTACGTCTAGCGTTAGCTGACCGCAGCTGGCCAGCGTAAACAACCTCGGGTGGGGTTTGAGAGGGTGAGAAAGTTTGGCCACAAAGGTAGAAAAGGAAAGAAAAAGAAATTACAAAATGTCCAGAAAAACAGAACATTTAAAGAAGTAATCAAATTATGGACAAGATGGTAAAATAAATTATCTTTCACGTGACAGTTACCTCCTCTTGTGACGAGACACGTTCGGTCCATATTTTTTTGAACGAAGTGTGATCATTCTCCTTATTTGGTAGTATCGGTCAACTGTTGTTGGAATGTCTGAAGCCAGTGTTGAGGTCTCTGTTCATGTCCATATAAGGCTTGATCTAGTATAAATCTTTATCTGGAATGTTCCTAGATCGTCTTGTTTGACTGCTATTCAAGTGGATGCGTTCTGCGCATGTCCGGACGCTGGACGTCTGGGAAGTTTCGTTATCTGGGGAGTCGATGGAAAGTTGTGAAGCAGAGAAGACGCGTTTTGGCGTCTCTGTGATTTTGTTAGGAAATTAGGAGCCTTATTGTGAGTTAGTTAGCTTACAAGGTCCTTCCCTTGAGTATTCAAAAACGCCTGGAGGCGTATGTTTTCTGTGGTGTGGATTTTCGAACGAAGGTAATGCCTCATTTACATCCAATCTGTAACTTAACTTTATGTTTGATAATGGTCGATCTCTGCTCACGTATGCATTACAGAAAGGGAGGTTCTTCTATTAGAAGTCACGCCCCAGGTATCTTCATACCTGAGATCTATATGTAAACGGGTCATACTCAGCCCGAAGGACAGTTCTATGTTCTATGAACGTCGCTGTGTGTCAGTGATTACGCCTACGTCAAGGTTAGATTTAGGAATGCCTGTAAAGGTCAGTTTGACCTGCACTCCTGGAATGCCATCCTCGTGCGACTTATGATTTGACTCATTTAGCACATCTGAACACTAAGAGGATTTTTGTTGATGTTTTTTTTTTTTGTATTTGGAGCCAACCATATAATCCCTTGGCGCCATATCATCATTTTGAGAATATGCCAAATGCATTGATGAACTATGTATGCTGATATTCGTGAATGTCATGACTTTGCTCTATTGTGAACTGGATGTAACGTACCTGTACTTGTGGCGTCAAAATAAATGATGAAAACGTCAAGAGCAGTTTACCCATTCATGACTTCACATGTCGTACCCTATGTGCTGTAACTCTGTGAACTACATCACTACTATACACAGCAACAACAACAACACAAAACCAGATAAGACACCCTACATCTTGAACTATAAAACCTGGTGTCGATAGGGGTGGTATTGTGACAGGGCTAAAGATTGTCCAACGAAATCGGACTTATACTTACAACGTCCATGGTGGTCAGTTCTGCTATTATCATTTTTATGGAAGCATCACAATAGCGGCCTTATCACCAAAGAGGAGCGAGCCCTAAATCCACCCTTATCAGGTGGCTTTAGGAATTGTACCCTTGGAATTATGGAGAAAGGAGTTAAGACTAAATTACATGAACAGAGTTATATTAGATAAGTCTCACCCTGCATATACAGCTTTTACCAGATGCCAACTAACAACTCAGGCCAATCCAATGAATACCCTAGATACCCTACAGGATGGAAGTGTATGGAGGAAATTGTCCATCTGGATACATTACTTGCATCAATTAATAACAGTTGTGAATACAAGCCAGTTATTCCACCCTGGGAGATCAAGAAACTAGACACGGACTACCACCTAGCAGAAATACTTAAGAAAACAAATAATATAGAAAATATTAAAAACACAGCCAATAAATATATACAACAAATATAAAAAAAAGCCTAACTGTGTACACAGATGGATTGTCGTAGATTTTTGATAGGAGAATTAAGACTTGGGTTGGTCCCTTCTGAATAGGTTAGAATAGGTGATAGACACAGTGAGAGTTAGTAAGAAGAAATAGAATTTCCACAAGTGAGATGATAGACTGTGATATAGAGGCTGTTTCTGAAAAATCGAGGAAATCTTCTCTCTTTCACCTATCCTCTACGACAGCTTTTAAGGCGTCAGACAGTCAAAACACAGATATATATATATATATATATATATATATATATATATATATATATATATATATATATATATATATATATATATATATATATAACATATATTTCTATCTACTCACGGGCACGCACATACACGTGACGACAGTTAAACACACAGACGTGGGAAATCTATAACAATGAATATATATATATATATATATATATATATATATATATATATATATATATATATATATATATATATATATATATATACTAGAACGAGCTGACCAACGCACTGATTTAGTTCAAGAGAGATTTTAATTATCATCTAAAAAATCTTCTCACAACACCAAAAAAATACATCAAGGAAAACATATACAAATAGTCATAAAATTCAAGAAAATGCTACAAGGATGATAGCCCCGTTATAATCTTAACTCTAGGTTTAGCCCACAGCCCCGTTAGGATGACAGATGATGACCCAAAGAGTTATAGATGCATATGGTTTGGGTCTAATATTGTCCTTTTTCTTGAAGGTAAGAACTGACTTATGACAGCAGTATCTATTCTAAAGGAACAATTAAATTAAGCAGCAAGTCTTTCATTAAAAAAAATTACAAAGTGAGTGCATTAAACAACGAACATCCTTCCGTCACTTTCACTCGGTTCTTTCATCAGGGTATCCTGGCTTTCATGCTTACCTAAAAAAACGTGATGTTGATCACCGTCTGGCGCAACCTTAGGACACTTCTCTACAGTGAATCTGGATTCTTTGGATAAAGCGAGTCCCAGCTCTGCAAATACAGGTTTCTTGCACTGTCTTCGGGGAGCGTTCACTTTACCAGTTTAAATTTTAGATTTACTGTTAATGTCACTTGAATCAGTTTTGGGTAGCGATTTTAAACGGGCATACAGAGTCTAAAACACGAGGATTCCCTTACTTTGGAAAAAGTTGACCAGTGGACAACTGCTCTCAACAGATAGTCTTGGTTCACAATCCACTCTTTCGATAATGTCGGAAATGTTAATGGTATTTCTTGAAATTTATTCTCGCCGCCAGGCAGCATGCATATTTCAATCTGAGAAGAAATATGAACTGGCTCAGAAGCCCAGTATAAACATTAGTCTTTAGCAACCGTTAGTGGGATTGGTATTACTGTTTATCTCTGATGGCACATGCACTGTCAGACCAGTGTTACTTGAAAAAAAAAACCCACGTGGTTAAAGATAGGAAATGTCTATGCTTCTCACAAGTATGTCTCTTTACTAAACGCCGGCAAGTTGGGTTTACCCCAGTATTCGCTGAATGAAGAAAAACAACATATAATATAATATACAGAATATGTACTCGTTATAACTTTACATTTTAAACGGCAAGCCTACAGCTTGACTTATATTTAAAGCTTCCCGTGAAATAAGTTATATAAAAAAAATCCCTCATCATGAATTAGGAATATCTGCGTATTTCCGTCACCACTCATGATGCATCTAGCATTTATAAGTTTGTTTAGAAAAATATACTCGACTGAGTAGTTAGCAGTTAAATTAAATTCATTATGGCTACATGTTTGTTAAGCTAGAAATATAATTTATTCTGCTTTCCACTGTATGCGTCACTAGAAAATAATACAGACTTATAAATTAATCGCTCTGCACCAAATCTAACTAGGGAAATAAATAAACGATTAACCACTTTAAACATTTCGCAAAATACTAGATATACTAGATATAATATTTTACCTCAAACAGAACTACGTATCACAACGAAACTAAGAGACATCACTTATAAGTTTAAGTGTTCTAGAACGAAGTGACCACGTCTACTGTAAAATGGAGAATGAGTGAAGTTAGTTTCAAACTCGGGCCAATATCTTAAAATTAGACAAAAGCCCCAACTTATTTCGCAAATGAAATAATCTCCCCTTGTACGTGTAAAACACCTTACGTCAACTAGAAGACACCCATGAACTGACACTTCTACTACTTCACGCCTCACGCTGATCAGCATGCCGTAACTGCCATCAGTGACCGAGAGTGCGCGTGTCAGTTGCAAATCTCAGACAACCGTCTGCAGTGCCTGGGCGATTTCCACACTCCCCCGGAGCTATTCTGACGAAAGCTCTCATAATTGCTGCAAAATGTAGACAATCCGTCTGCCGGCCATGTCTGGCGGAGTGAATTTTCACGCTACAGGCCCAGAAACTAAGCCGAAGAAACACCGTCCCAGGGGGAAACTGTAGACAGCTGTCTGCTGGGACGTGTTCTAACACTAATGTCAGTCCGCCCAGGGACTTCACGTCTTATGCAATAATTGCGTTACTAGTATTTGAAACGAAACAGGTAAACGTTAGGAATGAGGATGAAAATATTTTTCGCAAACGAATGGATGCAAAAAAAAAATACAGGAAAAAGATAAACTGCGATAATAAAATTAGAGAATATGGGTGAAGGAAAAAGAAGAGGATATAGGCAATTTATGATCCAAACTCCTGTGACATGGATCCAATGGAGAGGATGGCAAATTGGGGATAGGAATATATATATTCCAATATGGAAAATGGCAAAAGAATATAGCATCACGGAAAATACATCCATTTTCACTGCAGAGATGGTGGCAATACTAAAAGCACTAAAAATATTCTCTAATAACCCTCCCAAAAAAAACTAACAGTTTTAACTGACTCTCTTTTAACAATTAAAGCACTTAGAAACTTACGAGAATGTAGTAGACCTGATATAGCAGAGGAGATATTTCTGGCTGCTACATACTTATATTCCAGAGGATGTTCAGTCTTAATTGCTTGGATACCTTCACATGTTGGCATAGAGGGAAATGAAAAGGCAGATAAAGAAGCCAAGAAAGGTAGATCTGATAAAAATCTAATAAATGTAGGGACGAGTAAATCAGAGTTTAAAAGCTTAATTAAAGATTTAATAACAGATTAATGGAAAGCAGAGTGGGATAAAAATCTGAAAGGAAGACATGCTTATAAGTTGTTCAAGGCTCCAACAAGAAAATGTCAGATATCTAGGGAATTGAAAATTTCCAGTAATAAGAAACTTCTCAGACTACAGCTGGGAAAAGGCTATTTCAGAATAGAAGAACCTTACTGTGCAGTATGTCTTCAAAACAATAATATAGAACATTTCTTGTTAAAATGTAAGAGGTATGAACAAATGAGAATACCAATATTACAAGTAGATTATTTGCAGGCATCCAATTTACCTATAAATATAGAAGAGGTGTTAAGAGTAGACAGACCTAGGGAAATGCATAATATAGTCAAACAATATTTAACACGAACAAATGTTAATATATAGTGGCTGGGAAGGTGAAGGTCTGATGCTGTTATTACAATGCTTATGACTTTTAACAGATGAAAGTCAATTAATTATCTGTTAAAGTCAGTTATATAACTGGAACCGCCAGGCCTTTACACCAGGGCCGGCTCTACCGACGGTCCAACACGTGCAATTGCACGACGCGGCAAGCTTTGGGGGGCGGCAAAAAATCTTTTTACTTATTTTTACAATCACGCCAAAATATTCCGCCTGGGAGCCGCGCTGGTGTAATGGTTACCACACTGCGCTAGCGATCAGGTGTTCAAGGTTCAAGCCCGGGCGCGGGCATTTGTATGATTTTGACTGAATAACCTGAGCGCCTCCTGAAATAAACCCTCTGTAGGTGGTGTCACGGAGTGTTCGAAGGTTTCGTCTAGATTATTTTAAAATTCCTTACTTTTCTATTCCTTCACATTTTGTCTGTTTTCTTTAGGAAATATTTGCACCCGCGGTCTGTTCTTTAGCTGTTTTTCAAGTTTTCACTAATAGTTCTGCCATACGATCCTAATGCTATCTTCTCCTACAAAGGCACTAAAAGGTATTTCTTTAGGGACGTCAGTACAATTTATTCGCTTGGTCGAAACCACAGTGGTTCCCATAGGATTATATTTCCGTGTTCAGTGGTCAACTGAAGACAGCCACGATAAATCTTCCGGCATGGCTGAACGAGAGACGGGAATTAATTAACTTGGCGTGGGAATCAGGAATTTTTTTTTATCGACCGTTCTAAGTTGGCGGCTCGAATGTTTCAGTTGTTTTCGAGTGTGCATTCAAGGAAGTTGATTTTGCTCAGTGTCAGTGAGCTATGTGTTACAGTGATAAATACGTTTTTAAAACGTCTTATGGAAATTAGTACAGTGCTTCAGCCTCTATTCATTACTAAGTAATACATTTTATTGTAGGGTTTATTAAAACAGTTTTAATATTCAAATAGATATAATGTCCGATAAAAGAAAAAAACTATCAGGTGCCGAATATCGGAAACGGAAACTGGAAAAAGAACGCGATATTCAAAAACATAGCTGGGCTTTACACAAATATGTAAAAACTGAAACAGCTGAAGAAAATAACCAAATGTACCGAAACAAATGATTCTGAGCTCATGGCAAGTACTTCTAACTCGAACCCCAGTAATGTAGATATTACTAACAATGTCGAAAATGAGACTGATTTGACCGTTTCCAATTCCAGAGATATAAGTGATGAACTTGAGAGGTACACTGATCCGGCAAGATGGAATCCTTCTTTAAGCGATAACGAAAGACTGGAAATCGTAAAAAAAAGGCCTGCCAGAGAGACCAAAAAATGAGTTCGTTTTTCCGCGCAGCTCTAATGGTCGGAAATTTTCACTAATTTTTTACACTAGGGAGCTAAGCAATAGAGAACATATTAATCGATCATGGTTAGTGTATTCAAAAGAAAAAGATTGTATATTTTGTTTCTTCTGTAAGTTGTTTTCCTGTAATAAAATGTCACTCACTACTGATGGCTATAATGATTGGGGTCATTTGTATGTGTATCTTAATGAACACAAAAAATCTAAAAACCACTTGGAGTCCCATACAAAGTGGATTGAATTATCGTCCAGGCTTAAATCAGTACAGACAATTGATTCAATGCAACAAAAGTTATTAAATTCAGAAGTTCGACACTGGAGGAGCATAATAGAACGCCTAATTGCTATTGTCCAGTTCTTGAGCCAACAATGCTTGCCATTCCGTGGAACATCTGATAAATTATATGACCCTAACAATGGAAATTGTTTAAAGCTTGTTGAACTGATTGCCAGATTTGGTAGTGCTATGCGTGAACATTTAATGAGAGTAGCTCGTGGATCGACCCAACATTACCTTGGGAAAAACATTCAAAATGAATTGATTGCTCTTCTCCCCAAGATGCAGCAATAGTGAATGCAGTCAGCGACCCATAGCTTGACTGCTTGCATCAGGATCAGCGAACGAGAGCTGGTCAAGACCATACTCCACCTCCACATGGTGGTCCTGGAAACAGTCTGCAGCAGTGCAGTCTGGCTGAGCGAGTACGGATCGAAATGGGAAGGCAAACCCGGTCCCTAAAAAATGCCATGCGGAAGTCGGATGTGTCGACCGAAAGATGCAGATATCACAGCTTAGGCGCAAACAGACACAACGCAACCACCGTCCTTTTCAGGGCGAACGAGGAAGAAGAAGAAGAAAAACCATAAAAAAAAGAAAAAATTGCTATCGTAGAGAAAGCTAAATATTATAGCATAGTTGCAGACTATACTCCCGATGTAAGTCACATTGAACAATTAACACTAATTGTAAGATTTGTTAATACGAATCCAGATGATATCAACATTCATAAGCATTTTCTTGGTTTCATTGCTGTAGAAGCCACGACAGGCTCAGCGTTAACCGAATGCATTCTAAGAAAATTGTCAGACATGGAAACAGTATGCAGCAGTGCAGGCTGGCTGAGCGAGCACGGATCGCAATGGGAAGGCAAACCCGGTCCTAAAAAATGCCGTGCAGAAGTCGGATGTGTCGACCGAAAGGTGCAGATATCACAGCTACGTTGTAAACAGACACAACGCAACCACCGTCCTTTTCAGGGCGAACGAGGAAGAAGAAGAAGAAGACATGGATATTCCAATCGCAAACATGCGTGGCCAGGGGTATGACAATGGATCAAATATGAAAGGAAAACATTCAGAAGTTCAACAACGTATTAGGGACTTGAACCCGAGAGCTTTTTATATCCCTTGCTGTTCTCATTCTCTCAACTTGGTGGTCAATGATGCCGCGATGTCATCTAGAGAAGGGGTTTTACTTTTTGAAACGGTTCAGAAATTGTATGTGTTTTTCTCAGCGTCAACACTGCGTTGGGGAATCCTTAAGAAACATATTACAACTCTAACGCCCAAGCCACTAAGTACAACTCGCTGGGAATCTAGAATCGAGGCCATTCGTCCTTTAAGATATTATATTGAGGAATTTTATGATGCATTGATAGAAATTGCTGATGACGAGTCAGTAGACAAAATGGCATGAAATGAAGCTGAAACCCTTGCCCTAACAGAGATTTTAAATTTTTATGTTGTCTGGTTATATGGCACTATGTTTTAAACGAAATTAATGTTGCTAGTAAACTGTTGCAAAGCATAAAAATGGAATTGACTAGTGCCATAACAACTTTGAGAAATGTTCTCCAAAGCCTTAAGAATATCAGAAATGATGAATCATTTCAAAATGTTTTTGTTTATGCTACAACATTAGCTGAGAAAGTTGAAGCTGATCCTGATTTGATACCAACGTTTGAATGTACTAGAGTGCGTCGGCAGAAAAAGCAACACAACTATGAAGCAAGAGATGAACCTATTTTGGATCCCAAAACTAAATTCAAAATTGAATTTTTCTTTTTTATTATTGATGTTGCAACTAATTCTATTGAAGAAATGTTCGAGAAATTGGAACATCACAGTAACATCCCTAAATTGAAATCTGAGACGACAAATGAGCTCTTAAACAAATGCAAAAACCTAGAAGACATTGATGCCATTGAGCTATGTGATGAACTGAAAGTAGTATCAAAATTAGTACCAGAAAATACACCGCCAATTGAAGTTCTTCGTTATATTATTGAAAATAACATTGCTCCTAATGTCGCTATAGCCTTAAGAATATTACTAACTTTGCCTGTAACCGTAGCTAAATAAATAAATAATAACCTGTAACGGTAGCAAGTGGTGAGCGTAGTTTTTCAAAACTGAAGCTTATTAAAACTTATTTACGCTCAACAATGGCCGAAACTAGACTGGAAGGACTTGCCATGATTTCAATTGAACATGAAATCGGTCAAAAATTAGACTAAGCAGACCTTATTTCTGCTTTTGCAAATATGAAAGCAAGAAAAGTGTCTTTTTAAGCAGTACATACTTCAAACAATATAAATTCAAATAATGTGAAAATAGTGCTAAAACTATAACATGTACAAACTATAGTTACGTGTTTGTGACTCAACAGTTCATCGTTCCACGTGAGAAGAGCATCCCCTATATGTAAGTAATGTAACCAGAGCCGGATTAACGTAGTAGCCAAAGTAGCATATGCTACGGGCCCCGCGCTTTTAGGGGCCCCGCGCCAATAAATATGTACGTACTTAATTTTTTGGTCATCTTCTAATACACCAATGATCTTGTGATTTATGCCATCTTTAGCGCCTTTTCATTTGGTGTCACGAAATTGTGAGAGAAAGAGCATAAGAGGGTGACTTAGTGTGACTCTTCATTATTTTTATCTTAACTGTTTGCGGACGGAAGCCATTTAAGTGGCGTTGAAAATTTGGTCACGTTTGGACGGAAGCCACTTTTTTGGCTTTAGGTGACTGCCCCTCTAATTTTGTTTCGTTCTTTGTGAAATGAATTTGCA
This sequence comes from Oreohelix idahoensis, assembly GCA_024509875.1. NCBI lineage: Eukaryota > Metazoa > Mollusca > Gastropoda > Stylommatophora > Oreohelicidae > Oreohelix > Oreohelix idahoensis. Next base: position 28,699 of record JAMPIV010019493.1, on the reverse strand, counting down.
TTAACAATAAAAACTAGAATTTAGGAAATGGAAACTTCCTGTTTTAATTGAGACAAACGGCGTGCTCGCACTCTCTTTCGATCTTGATTAAAATTTCTTGATTTGTAAGGTTAGAAAACTCAAGAAATGAGCAGTATACACAGAGATATTGGACGTAATTATGCTTCTGGAAGTGAAAAACGTAAAGCGAAGGAAGAAAAAGAAAGAAGAGATCAACTTGTGATATCAAAAACACGTAAGCTGACAGAATATTTTGATGTTCATGATGGTGGTACTCTTACTGCTGAAACTGGAAGTACAGGAACAACTAGTACTACTAGTGCAGGCTGTGCAGCAGAAAACATACAGCAAAACCCAGTATACACTGAGTCTGAATGTGAAAGAATAAGTGAAACGAAGAAGTACTCTAATGATATTGGTGACTGGCCGAACAATGTAGATGACTGTGAGCGTGAATATTGGATATCCAAGGGAAGTGAAAAATGTCAACATGTTGATAGTGCCTTCTCTTCATCCGTGCGATTGTATGAAAAGAAAACTCGATACTGCCAGAAGTCTTATTTTAATCATATTCATAAACTTACAAACAAGCAACATGCAAGAAAATGGTTATGCTATTCAGAAAGTAAAGGGCGCCTATTCTGTTTCCCATGCAAGCTTATGAGTTCAGAATCTTCATCAAAGTTTACTGTGGAAGGGTTTAATGACTGGAAAAATGCAAGCAATCTATTGCGTCGACATGAAGAAAGCTCCTCACATAAACGACGAGAAGGGATAATGCGTAAGCAGATGGTAGCCATTGAATGTAGGCCTACCATTCAAATTCTAGACAGGAGCACAGCGCAGCATTACTTTACATACATGACTAATATGCACACACACACAAACTGCGTTCCTGGAAAAATGTAGGCCTTTTTAGTAGCCCACACCTCAATTTGCTTTGGCTCACGGTCGTGCAAGACTGATTATACTTTCTTTTCTTTTCTTTTTTTTTTTTTTATATTAATGAAGAAAAACATCCCGTTCAACCTCTGATGGGTTATAATTAGGATATATATTGTTTTCAATTCCAGATAATATGAAAAACTGCCGATATTAGAAATTGGCATCACATTTGTCAAATCATTGTAAATAGGGACAATCACAATTTTGCTTATACATTAAATAAATAAACAAACAAACCAACCATCCAACCAACCAACAAACAAACTCTGAACAAGAATAATATTAAAGTGAAGGGGTGTAAAGCAGGGCCGGCCCTAGGAATTTTGCCGCCCCGCGCAATACCATACCTTGCCGCCCCAGCCCAACCTCAAATTAACGTTTGAAATTTTTAAAACCATTATGTTAAACAAGCTTCAACATTAATTTCATGACCATTAGCCTAATTTTAAATAGTACCATTAATAATAATGTATTGATAAATTGATGAAAATACTGTATAGTCATAAAATAAACCATTGACTTTATTAGAGACAATTATATGAAATAAATGTAGTTACATTCAGGGCCGGATTAAGCTAGTGCGGGGCCTGTAGCATATGTTAAGAAAGGGGCCCTATATAAAAAAAAACAATAAAACAACGCAAATATATTTGAACACATACATTTTTAATTTGTATAGTAAATATCATTATCAAAAGTAACAACAAAGTCAACATTATTGTTTAAATATTAATGTTTCTACATTTAGCATGAGCAAATTTGTTGATGATATAGGACGTATCAATTTCACGCAGAAGTTTATGTTCAATGCTCATTAGTGTGAGATTGTTCAATCTCTTTTGACCCATGGTGCTCCTTAGTTCATTTTTAATAAGTTTCAGTTTTGAAAATGATCGTTCTCCACTGCAGTTGGTACACATATATATATATGTGTGTGTGTGTGTGTGTATATATATATATATATATATACTGAAAGATTATGTCATATTTGTATTTAATCAATGGGGGCTCTTTCTAATAATTCAGTACCTTAGGGAAAAGTGGCCTGGATACCTACTAGCTCATAGTCTACTCAGAGGATTCTCAACCTGCTAAGAGACAGTTAATTTCAAGTATCCCTATAAATAGATCTGCCAGTTGTCACGAAATGGATTCAGGACTAAAGGCTGTCTATATATAGTGACAAGACATTAGTGAGAAGAAAGACTGAAATGATAGATTTAGATGGAAAATGACAGTGCAAATGTGAAAGCGAGACCATTGGCTCCGAGGTTGAGAACCGAAGTTAAATCTCCCTCGCCACTTCGGACGTCTTAATTGCTATGGCCTCGACCACCTTTAACTACCCTAAGGGGATAAGGTTCAATTATGATTTCACATACACCACGATACAGACAACAGATAGCTACTGTACGTAAATGAAATGACTGGTCCAGACTATAAAGGTTCAAGTTTTATTTACACCTATAAACAAAACTCATATACATGTCAAATACATAAAATTGCAGTGTAAGCACTCCTGAAACAAACAAATTCAGGAAAAATTACAAATGTTGTATCATCAAAACCCAACCCTTCACCCACAAGTTTCACCTGTATGGAGAGAGAAGGTAAGATTAAATGAAATAAACTACACTGCCCTGGGTGGGGTCTCAGACACCGAGCCTCCACTCCAAACTAGCTATTCTAAACTCTAATATAAACTCTAAGTACACAATCAGCTGGATCTACTACGAAGTGTCCACACCAACTTTGCACAAACTTCGTTTCTAGACAACCTATCCTGAAAAATCTCCTGACCACTGCTACGTAGCTAACTGCACCTCTACACTTCAACAGCTGTTCTCTGCTATGATCTTCACAAAAACGATATCTCTGTTCTGTCTTTCTGGTCTACTACCTGTAGACTACACTTCAGCAGCTGTCCTCTGCTCTAAAATCTGTAGTTGCCGATTTGCGGGTGTAAGAAGATTGAGCATCAGAGCTCCGGATTTTCCACCAAAATCCCTTTTAACTGGAGAATGTCTTCCCTGCCTTGGGAAAACGTATTTTCTTTCGCTCCGTCCGCCACTGGCAATTAACGCACGACTTTGCGTGTCGGCGAATGCCACAACTTTGCCGTGGGAGAAATTTTGTGGTATCAAAAATTCTGCTCTTCCCCACACAAAAAGCCGGTACCTGCTGTTTAGACAAAAAACAAAACAACAGCTAAACACACAGTAATAATATATTTCGAATAACAAATAACTCCCTTACTCTTTAACACGTAACTCTCCTCTCTTCACTCTCCCCGAGTCAAAATAAACATTGGCTGACCCAGATCTTTTGTTCTGCATGACTGGTTACAATCACAACAGTTTTCCACTGAGGACCGAACTGTCTAAAATACTTTGGCCCACTTCTCGCTGACACTGAATGCAGCAAAAATGTTTAACACAAAATAACTAGACCTCACTCTAGAAATCATTACATTCCCGTCAATAAAATAATCACATTCAAAAATGTAATACAAAATAATTTCCTTTAAAAGAAATAATTCATCTCCGTCTTCTGAGTACGCAGAACACCAATACATAATTAATAACGTATAACCCTGTTAGATGCTAGCATATACATACTGCTTAAAAGTTATACATAAACCCAGGTTATCAAACTGAAAACCCCGTAGTTCCACCACGTGCTTACAATTCTACCACCACGTGCTTCTCTCCCCCTCACCCCTCTGAACATCGTCTCGAATAACTATTCCGTAACCTACGCACGTGCTTACAAATTAAACCTCTTAATAAAATCACAAATACCCATGCTCCCGTCCTTCTGTAAATTCATAAATCAGAGATGCGGGTTTCTCTCCCGACCTACTTTGCAATAATACAAAGCACGCCGGTGACATCTCAATACCGCTATTCCTTCAATAAGGAAATAAATGAACCTCTGAAGTTTCTCAAGTCTATCACTAAGATTGAATTGATGGCTCTGGCGTTCAGAATTAATTTAAACTTAAACTTCCCAAAGAAACTTAAATGATCGGCCTAGGTCTAGAAAAATAAATAAAGTCCCACGCAAAATTCATGCTTACCAAATTCGAATTCCCACTGAAGGCGAACCGACTTGTTTCAGGCACGCGGCTGGCAATTACATTTAAGAGAACGAAAATTAAATTACGGCCTTATTTATAATCACTAACAGCACGCTGACCTCGTGACGTCATATGCGTGGCTTTGATTCTACCCAATAATTTTAAACGCCGTTAGCTCTCGGCCAATCAAAACTGTAAACAATTCTGATGCAATCGGTACTGCTAGACAAAGAAACGGGATTAAGCTCTGCCCTCTACTATCTAATGAAGCAAAATGGCCGAAATATATATATATATTATATATTATATATATTATATATATATATATATATATATATATATATATATATATATATATATATATATATATATATATATATATATATATATATATATATATATATAAAATCCCGAAAAATGCGTCTAGCTGCCTGCCATATCTTTAAAAAGACAAACTGGTACCAATCTGATCTAGGCTCTAGAGTCTTTCTTCTAGAATAACACTGACCCAATTCTCTACACCCCCAACTCTAAACTCATAAAGAAGAACCATAAAGCAGATGAGATAAAACTCCACCGTGATCTCACTCTGAAAAAACGTAAATAATAGAAGGAGAAGAAACATGGAGAAGGATTACCTGTAATCCCTCCTAAAAATAGTGAACAAATTGCAAGGAGAAAAAGACATGGACCATTTGAAAGACAGAATCTCAGTACTTTCGTCACACCAGTGATTCTCACTCTATTTCTTCCTGCGTAACTTACATTTTCTGCAGATTTTCCTCGAAAAATCCTCAGTGAGATTATCTTGGACAGTTCTGGTACTTGTTCATTTTCTTCCATCTATCCACCTCGCATTCAATATTATCAGCCAGCCACAATAATACTAAACCATTGGTTTCATTACAATCTTGATGTTAGTGTTATATGGACCACTGTGAAAATATGGAGTCTAAATAAATTATTGTATGGTATATTAACCATGCATACAAGTTCAAATACCATATTTCACTTTCAAGTATATTTAATTAACGATAGGAAGAAACAATTCAATTTTTAAAAATAACAAAAAAACTTCGCCCGATAAGGGACTTGAACCCTTGACCCTCAGATTAAAAGTCTGATGCTCTACCGACTGAGCTAACCGGGCTCACGAAATGTAACTGCTTACGGAAACATAACATGGCTGAACCGCTCAGGGAGTGGAGAAATGGAGGGGTCTTTAACCTAGCCTTCACTCCTCCCCATTATTTATTTTTGTGTGTGTTCATACCAAGAATTCAAAGCGCATCAGATATGGGAATCCTGCGTTTTTGTTAAAGGAGAAACACGAGCACACACATTCATTTGCTCTATGTACAATAAACGACGAGAAGGGATAATGCGTAAGCAGATGGTAGCCATTGAATGTAGGCATAATTAGGATATATATTGTTTTCAATTCCAGATAATATGAAAAACTGCCGATATTAGAAATTGGCATCACATTTGTCAAATCATTGTAAATAGGGACAATCACAATTTTGCTTATATATTAAATAAATAAACAAACAAACCAACCATCCAACCAACCAACAAACAAACTCTGAACAAGAATAATATTAAAGTGAAGGGGTGTAAAGCAGGGCCGGCCCTAGGAATTTTGCCGCCCCGCGCAATACCATACCTTGCCGCCCCAGCCCAACCTCAAATTAACGTTTGAAATTTTTAAAACCATTATGTTAAACAAGCTTCAACATTAATTTCATGACCATTAGCCTAATTTTAAATAGTACCATTAATAATAATGTATTGATAAATTGATGAAAATACTGTATAGTCATAAAATAAACCATTGACTTTATTAGAGACAATTATATGAAATAAATGTAGTTACATTCAGGGCCGGATTAAGCTAGTGCGGGGCCTGTAGCATATGTTAAGAAAGGGGCCCTATATAAAAAAAAACAATAAAACAACACAAATATATTTGAACACATACATTTTTAATTTGTATAGTAAATATCATTATCAAAAGTAACAACAAAGTCAACATTATTGTTTAAATATTAATGTTTCTACATTTAGCATGAGCAAATTTGTTGATGATATAGGACGTATCAATTTCACGCAGAAGTTTATGTTCAATGCTCATTAGTGTGAGATTGTTCAATCTCTTTTGACCCATGGTGCTCCTTAGTTCATTTTTAATAAGTTTCAGTTTTGAAAATGATCGTTCTCCACTGCAGTTGGTTACCATTAGTGACAAATAGATGCGCAAGGCGATTTCTACATTTGGAAAACAAGACTCCAAAGAATTGTCAATTATCAAACGGTAAAACTGTAACTCTACAAGGTCTATAGTGCCAATATGAGAAGCAAGATCAGTTTTCTGCAGTTCTGTAAACTGCACAAGTTCTTCACAAAGACTTTCTTCCAGATCTTCCGGATATGATTTAATAAGATTCGATGATCTCGTTACCACCTCTTCAGGTGTAAACGACTGTAACTGACGAAGGAATCCAAATACATCATTCAACTTTTGATAAGCTTTCTGGCGTTTTGACAAGGCAGAGAGCAAGCTATCAATAAGGACATGAAATGTTCGGCTTTTAAACTGCTGAGAAGGCGTTTGAGATTCAACAAGTGGATCAAGTGTGCTGGAACCACTGAAATCATCATACTCTCGATTTCGTTTGTGTTTTCTTCGAGTTTGTTCTTGATAATGTTCACACTCAGTCAGATCCTTGGCCTTTTGCTCTATGTCTGCAAAAGTAGACCGCATAGCTTGAATATACCCCCGCAGGGATTCATAGAGTGCACAAGCTGTATTCAAATCTTGATCAGAAGATTGCAAAGAAGCACTGGTCATTTGAAAACGCTGTAATATTTGATCCCACAGTATGATCATTATTCCTGTTTCTAACTTCATCATGGTTGAAAGTAGACCACGAGCCTGTTGACGACACTCTGCCTTCTGATCACTGTTATCTGAAATATCATCCAAGACATGTTTTATTGCAGAAAAGCTGTGTAAAAGTGCTTTTGTTGCATCTGCCCGAGCGGACCACCTGGTATCTGACAGTCTTTTCACAAAGGGCAAATGGGACTTATTATGAGTACCGCCAGCACATAATGCAGTAGAAAGGAGACCCCACCGGTAGGTAGAAGCAGAAAAGAAGGTGTATAGGCTTTCAACAAATCCAAAGAAAATGACTGCTTCTTGACAACCTTCAGCAGCACATTTTCCAACCAAATTTAGTGAATGTGCAAAACACGGAATGTAATGCGCAAACTTATTCATCTCTTTAATTCGTGCTTGTAATCCTATAAACTTGCCACTCATGTTGCTGGCGTTGTCATAACTTTGACCACGGCAGTCTTTAATATCAATGTCATTTGCCTTTAAAAAATTAAGTAGACTTTTAGTAAGCTGTTCAGCACTATGACCTTCCATATCCAAAAATGTCACAAATCTTTCAACTGGTCCAGATGGCAAAACATAGCGCAGAGTCAAAGTCAGCTGGTCCATATTAGATATATCTGGAGTAGAATCCAATGAAACGGAATAATACTTGTATTTCTTCACTTCACAGAGAATGTGATCCAGTATGCTGGATCCAATCAGATTGATGAATTCCTCACACGTTGTTTTAGATAGATATGATGTATGTCCAAATCCTTTGTTTGCATGAGTACTTATATGCTCTGCCAGAAAAGGGTCAAACTTGGCCAGTAATTCTAACAACCCTAAGTAATTCCCGTTATAAGGGGACCCAACAATTTCATCACTGCCACGAAATGAAAGGCCTCGTTCTGCTAAAAACTTCACAACTTCAATTATTCGTTCTAGAAGTTTGTGCCAATACTTTTCTTGAATGTCAGTTTGTTTCACAAGTTGGGAATCGACACGTTCACCTTTGTTTTTACGCATCAACAGTGAAATTAAAGCTTGTCTATGTGATGGGGCCGAAAAAGAGACGCCCGCCCCCTACCTGTTTCTAGGCAGATTATTTTCGATGTGCGCGAAGCATTCTGGGTTGTGAAAAGTCTGAAGTAGAAGATATGTAATGAGGCCACAATAAAGCCTTAAAAATAGAGTTGTGGTGTAGAATTGTGTTTTTGCTCTAGAAATAGTGTATATTTCTGTGTTTTCATGCCTTCTAAAGCGATAATCGCGTGTGATATTTAAGTAGCCAGATTGATACGCGTGGCGCGCGGTGAATTGAGTGATTCGACCGCGGTTTATATAAAGAAATAGCGATCAGCAAAAGGCCGATTTGAAGATTCAGCCCACACGAGAGAGCAAACGACGACGTGACCAGTGTAGGTAGCAGATGGACTAGAGCACGTGAGTTGTAATTCTTAAGCGCAGTTTGTAGAATTTAGCATTCGTGTTCTATAAGTCTGAATCAGCACGTGAGTTAATTTAAATTAGAATTAGTTTTATATAATTCTGAAATTATATTCAGCACGAGTCTGTTTTAATGTTTAGTGATATAGATAGATGTGTTTCCAAAGGAAATGTCTTTTTAGGACATTATGATTTAGTCTTGAAATGATAGATGAGTGAAAATAATGTTTGATCGGTTTTATTAGGCACGCAAAGCCCAAATCACAGATGTGAGAGTTTAAGAGCAATTATGTCAGTCATCAGACCGGGCAAGAAAGGCAAATTTAGTAGGAGAGTGTTTTATACATGAAACTGGACAGAGAAGCATCTATTACTTGAATTTAGATGATATTGGCTTGTTAGCAAAATATCAAGATAGCGCCACGTGGTGATTGTATAAAAGCGGCGCCAGCAAGTCTGCATTTAACACTCCTAGTTATCACTTAATGTTACGCAGTTTTAGATCGCGTGAATCAACACGTGGGTGGAAGCAGATTAAGATAATTTCCCCAGTAAAGGAAAGAGATAGTTTTCGTGTTAATGCCAGTTTTGTTAAAGTCAAGAGTAATTATTTTATTTCTTTAATGTAAAAGTAATTAAGTGTATTTCACGATAGCCTACTTATCATAATTCTACTGTATATATTTAATGGGTTACTGTGAGGTGAGAATAGTCATTTAGATTTCTGGAGAGCGCGAGGCCACTCCTTGGGCGTAAAGCGCATTTGAGACATAAATGTTGCTGTTTGCTCCTTGCGGAGCAGGGCGACACCAGTGCGGCTGAATCCTACAGAAGCCTGCATGAAGCATTTATATGCTATGGCAGTGATTTGTTTCGGTAACGATGTGTTTCATGTGATGAGATTCCCAGTCTCATCAGTGGTCATATACGACACGCTTGTTGCCAGGCGCACCAGTCGTCACATACGACATGCTTCCGAATGCAGTAACGAATATTGAGATAGATCAGTTGCGAGGTGGTGGTTTATTCTCGTTATTGAAAGTATTTGTTGTACATATAGTTGAATATTATTTTATGTCCATTTTATGATTATTTAATTATGGTTATGTGAGGAATGGTTGTGAGAGCACGTGGGCTCACTTCAAGGTATATATTTCTCTTCTCCGCTCCTGAGGGAGCATGGGGCCAACAGTGTGGTTTGCCTCCATATTAAGTATTCATATGCTAGGGCAGTAGTGGTTTCGGTGGCAATCTGTGTTACATGGTGAGGTTGCCAGCCTCATGCACAACACCATACTAGTCGCATTGGACGACACACATGAGTGTGTTTGTGTGTGATAGTTGAGTGTGTCAGGTGGCGGCGTAGGACAGTTTGACAGGTAAGAGCGTGGTGTTTCTCATTCAGTATTATATTATGATTTTAACTATTCTGTGCTTTGTTTGCTTCTTCAGATTAGCATCGGGCACTGTTGGGTGTTTTGTTTTGTTTAGTTTTGTTTTGTTACGTTCGCTAGTTTATTTGTTTAATGTTTGCTTTGTCACTGAATGGGTTGTAAAAATAAATATAGCCCTTGCCTCTAGAATCAAGAGTTTTATTGTTGTTCGGGTCGGTGCGAGTGTGACAAGAGAGTGATCACACATCACAACATAATCATCATCATCATCTCGCCCACCCTACCACATATATATATATATATATATATATATATATATATATATATATATATATATATATATATATATATATATATATATATATATATATATATATATATATATATATATATATATATATATATATTAGGGTTCCCATAATGTTTTGTTTAAAAAACCGGGACATTTCCAAATTTTTACCTAAAAAACCCGGGACATTTTGTAAAAAAACGGGACATGTTAAAAATTAAGGTAAAGCACAAATAAATCTATTATATGTTGCACTTAAAATAAGATACTGGTATAAAAATACACACATTAACTAACACAACTTCCACTTTAAAAAAGAATTCTAAATTACAAACATACTTAATTAGAAAAATCGCACCTTTAAAAAATACACAATAGTCAAGTTTATATTTCAGATTCATCAGAATATTTATCAGATTTATGGGCCTGTTCAGGAAGTTTTTTTTTCTCCTGATATTTGGACATAGAACTGAGCACAAGAGAAATCCTTAAAATAGGTCTTTATAATGGTTAAAGCTTTCACTGTCTCAATTTTAAGTCTGTTTTTTTCGTCTGTCCAAAGCTCATTTATTAATGAAAAAACACGTTCAACAGCTGCATTGAATCCTGGCAGTGCCAAACAAAAACTAACTAGGCATTTCAGGTTCTCAGCATTTATATCCTGCTTTGTAAAATGAGCGAACATCTCACACCATTTTTCACTGACACTTTGATCCTTCAGTTCACTCCACACATCAAATTTGCTTTCACAATATTTTTTCACACATGCAAACTCATCAAATAAGTCCTCTTTATTCACAGTAAAATTTGGTGACACTGTCTTCATGAATATGTAGCTTTCTTGGATGTTCTTCCAAGTCACATACTCCTTTCCCTTCAAATTGATCCAATCCATATAATGAAGAGGCGTAAGAAATGATGTACACCCCTCCTGAATATATTCAATGCAGGTGTCATAGAAATCTACTGCATAGCTTTGAAACTTTTCAACTGTTATGTGTCCTTCTTTTTCTAATTCTTGCAACTGATTTCTCACAGTAGTGATAAGAAACTTTTCTGCCTTCCTGTAGTTATGCACCGCCTTGTGGTAAGCGAAGGTTGCTTCCTGTGCTGCCAATGATAACTGTTTTTCCATTTCCTTTTCACTCTGGTTTTTCGCATTTAAGAAATGACGTATACTGCTGTTGGAAGCCTTACTTTCGTTTTCACGTGGTTGACTACGTCTGACCGACCACCATGTGAAATGCAAAATTTAGAGCTGCATAAAGTACATTCCACATTTTCATCTACACCTTTAATGAAGGGAAATTCTCTTGTAATGTTATCATTTATACTGCACTTACGTTTCGGCATTATGCGGATGAAAAACGATAAAAATACTGTATAATAATGCTAATACGCATTAAATCATTTGGTAGATGCTCACTGAACACTGTTTTGGTCGAATTTCGAATTTTTGTTCGAGATTCAAACCGAGGGTCCACTGTAACCGGAAATTGATAAAGTAACACTACTAAAACACGGAATAAAATCCGTTACCCACAGATTTGTTTTTTCAGGAAGACCCTTAAAAAGCGGGACATTTGGAATAAATTCGGGACACCGGGACATTTTATCCAAAAAAACGGGACTGTCCCGGGAAAAACGGGACGAATGGGAACCCTAATATATATGAGGCTGGCAACCTCAACATATGAAACTAGTATATTCATAAACCACTACAGCAAGCGCTGGTGATTTCTTCTGGCTAATCGTGCGGAAAATCGACAGCAGAGGTGACCCCGGACTCCGATCAGTGATGATTACATCGCATGTGCCTAAAGTGTATAATATTTTGTGAGATATATGCACTTTGTTAATTGTAGCTCAGGCAACTCATTATTCGCGCCGTCCAGATACATTTTCCCAGTTAATACCCAGAGGAATATGATGATTTTAATCATCTTCCCTGAGCTACACTGTGCACTTGGGAATTTACGAGTAATTCTTCTGAGAGATTAACATTGGTGGGTGCACACCTCTACACCTCACGGTAGAAGGGGAACGACTAAGTAAGTAAGTAAGGGTGCACAGCGAGAAAGCGCCTGTTAATTGGCAGCCCACAAATGTACTTAGCAGACGCACTTGTTTTCTATTTTGTCTTAAAAAGGTTCGTAGTACAAAACTACTTGTGGTTACAAGCTATCATACGGCTCGAAGTAATAAAGTTACCACGCCACTCGTGTGAGAGAAGTACACTCATCACCAAGAAATGATGAAAACCACGGCGACAGGACTCACCTAGAGTTAAGTTTTCTTGTAAAAAAAAGCGAAAGCAACGGACTTTGATAAATCACAACCTACGTCTCCGTGACGAAAACTTGTATTTACAGCAAAATTCATCATTCTCTCTTTATTTTAACTTCTTCATAGCCCTCCACTCCTAAAGAAGCATAGGTCTTCAACAAACACATGCCAAGTCCTTTTGTCACGTGCCATCATCTCAAATTCTTTCCACGTTCTCCTCATCATTTTCACCTCTGTTTCCAGCTCTCTTCTCCATGTGCTACCTCTGCCTCTCTTGCCCTGGGGGTTCCAGAATAAGGACTGCCTTGTAATGCTATCAACAGGTTTCCTCAGTGTATGGCCAGTCTCCTGACATCTTTTAAGCAGTCTCCATTGTTGTTAATTATGGAGCCAAGATATTAAAAATTTGTGACATTTTCAATTTCCTCATCATTGATGGTAATTTTTGGGTTGGCATCTTGTTTTTTCAGTGGACATTATCTTTGTTTTTTTTTTTTGTGTTCAGAAAAAGGTTTTGATCCTCACTGTGTCTTTTGACAGACATGATTAACTGTTCTAGTCCCTCTGTCAGCTGCATGTTGTTCATGATATAGTGTTTCGATTAGATGGATCAAATGCGCTGGAAACCCCATGCCTCTCACGATGTTCCACAATTTCTGATGTTGTAAGCAGTCGAAGACCTTAGTGTAATCTACGAAACAGGTGTGAAGATCTACATTGTATTCTCTGCATTTTTCGAGGATGTTTCTCACATTAAAAATGTGGTCCCTCATACCTATGCCTTGTCTAAAACCTGCCTGTACTTCATGTATTTCATGTTCTAACATCCTTTTTATCTTCTTCATGATAATCCGCAAGAGGATTTTGCTGGCATGACTTATTAAAGCAAAAGTACAATAGTTGGTACACAGTTTTAAATTGCCTTTCTTTGGGAGAGGGATATACACCGATCTTTTCCATGCTTTGAGCCAAACTGCACTGTTCCAGATCTTCACACATAGTGCATGATAAACGTGGACACTGGCCTCTCCTCCTGCTTGGATTAGTTCAGTTGGTATGTCATCGCATCCTGGTGATTTCCCTTTCTTCGGGCTTTTTATTACTGCACGTACTTCATCTAAGATAGGTTCTGGCTCTCTCTCTTCATTTTCGATCGTCACGTATGGAATCTTCGTACTATCTTCATACATTTCTCTGCAGAACTCCTTCCATCTCTCCAGTATATCCTTACTTTCTGTTAATATGTTACCATTTGCATCATTAATTGCATGTAATGATTGTCTAAAGTCATCTGTTAGCGTTCTGATTTCCTTGAACATATCCCCATCTTTTCCCTGAAATTGCAGATCTTCTATTCTATTGCAGGTGTTCGTTATGCATTGTTTCTTGTCTTTCCTAATCTCTCTCATGATGTTTCTTGTGCAGATTTTGTATTTGTCACTGTTGCTTTCTACCCCTGTTTGCTTTAATTTTCTTCTTTCTTCTATGAGTTTCAATGTTTCCTCCGTGATGTATATCTGCTTCTTGTGCACTTTTCTTGGGATCATGTTTTGTGCTGATGAGATGAGAATATCTCTCGTGTGTGTGGCTAGCTCATCAGGTGTCAAATCCTCTTGTACAGCCATCAACACTTCGAATTTGTTTTGTACTTCTATGTTATGTTCAGGTGGTATGGCGCTTACATCGAGACGGAGAGGTTGAGCTCCTTTTGTCACTTTTTTTCAATTTGAACTTAAAATCTACAATTAGTAGCTCATAATCTGAATCACAATCTGCTCCTGGGAGTGTCTTTGTAGATGATATACCTGACCTCCATCTTTGTTGTATCAAGATTGTCACGAGAGGGTATTAAATTGTTTTAAAAGAAAGATATCCTGGACATAAAGTTATATCAGATGATACCAGGATAGTGCCAGATAAGAGACTGGTCTTATAAGCAATACCTCCTTCTCTGAAAAGAGTAAGGGTGTATAGACATCAAAGGTAAGATCAAGCTGTATAAGTTCCTAGGTATGATGATAGTGTATTATCCTAGGTTCCTAAATGCTCCTCTCCAGATCTTCCTCTGTTTATAATGTTAAGCTCTGCTAGGGGTATTAACTTAACTATTTACCAACAAGAACTGTAATTTAACTTAAATGATCTAAGTAAGTCTGTTGGTAAAATTTACAATTTATTTTGTACAAGATTTCTTTTCTTTGTAAAAATTTTCATTGAACTCAAATTTGATTATAAAACAAAATTAATAAAATTCTTTGTTAAATATTCACAAATAATTACAGTCTTTGAATTTTATAGAAATAGTTCTTCTTTCCTGGTTGAAAATCTGGTTGTAGACTGTCTTTATTTTCAGGACCAACAATGGTTCTCACAGTTACTGAATTTACAGTCAATCCCTGGCTATAAGTCTGCCTATCTAGCTGCAATGAATGGTCATCATTAGAAATAACTGTCTTTGATTGTGGATTACCACTGGAGTATACTGGACAGTAGCCTTGTTTGGCCACTTATCTGTCTTTATTGTATTGAAGCCTGTCACACTTCTGTTCTGGAAGGAAAGATCAACTGAGATTCCTCCAGGCAGTAGGTACTGGGTGGCTGTTTTTCTAAACTCATAGGGCGCTCGCACCTCTAGTTCCTTCAGTTGTGGCTGGCTCTTTAGATTGTACTCTTATAACAGGATATAACCAGAAATATATTTGATTAACCACTATATTCTTCTTCTTCTTCTTCTTCCGTCCTTAGCCAACGACCGGCAAAGCAGTCAGTGGCCATTACGCCTAGTGGCGTCTTAAGGGCAACAGCAAATAGATTTTCTTTGCCGTTGTTCCCATCACGCCTAATGGCGTCTTTAGGGCAACGACAAATCAATCCGTTTGCTGTTGTTTCCGTAATCAAAGTGACTGGCAAACGGGTGATCAGCCCGTTGGGAACCACTATATTGTTTATCTCTATCTCTCTATCACAGATGTAGGGGATGAGAGACAGTGTCAGACAGTGTGCAGATAGACGCTCAGGGCATAATATATCAGTAAAAACACAATCCAGTTCACTGTGAATACAATCTTTCTCCAAATCCTTGATTATAGCTATTTGTCCATGATTCGCCTCCATACAATTATTAGATCTTGTGGAAAATACTGCGTAATATCTTAATCAAAACAGTAATATAATTCCTTTCATCCTTTCCTTCGTTCCTGGTGTGTGTTCCATTCCTACAAGAAATAATTCTTTAAATGCTTTTCTAAAACTATGAACACACTTTCCGCTGCCATTCTCAATTTATTTGAATATACACAGGCTGGGTTTTGCCTCCAATAATTACACAGTGGTTTATAACACAATTACACACTTCCTAACGCACAATTTGATTAATTAATTAGAAATATGTATATTTATACATTCTTTCTTACCCTCAAGTACATACAGTAGAGCTGTTAATGATCACTCAGTCTGCTATCAGATGCAGAAGGCAACAGCAGTCTCTCTGGCCGATTTGCGCTCTCGCTGTAGTTTTAAAATGTCTGTGCCTTCTTCCTAATGAGGGCAAGTGCTTATATAGGTCATGGCCGACCGACATGGAAAGCATTAAGCTGAAGTGTGTTTGCGTTCCAAAATGCAGGCTTGATTCTTGTGATGTGTGCATGTATAGAAAACCAGGAATACAAATATCTTCGTTATTCCTGGACCGATTTCCTTCATCTTAGGCTTAAAGTACGCCCTGGATTATTCTTTTTCTTTCTAGATATTATCTTTTACTTTCCTACATTCGTCTTTTCATAAACGTAGCCTAAGCAGCAAAATTTTCGACTTGCCTGATGTCTCGGTGCATTCCACTCGAGATTTCTCCATTAATATACGACTTCCCGTGTAAATCTTTGCTACTTACAAATGGACATTCCTATTTGTGAATTATTAACATCTTCCATGCTGTACTTCGCTCAAAAGTCTGTAGTTTCACCTCCAATTCCAATAAGGTTGCACATATTCGAAGCCGGCCATGTTAGCTTAATACGTTTGTAAACAATATGAATAAGGAGGCCATTTCATTGGTCCGTCAAGCATACACTGTTACAAAGTATGGCGTGCAGTTGTGGTATGAATGACGTGTTGTGAATCAGACTTCACGACAAGAGCCACCAAATTCAAAAGCGTGAACCATCTGGTGGAGCTTTCATTCTGGATTCATCAACAAGGCATTCATCCAATAGGAGGTTATTCTTCCTTCCTACTTTCCTGGTTTCCTTCTGGTGGGTGCCTACTTATGAAATCTACCCCAACATTCTGAGATCCAGGGATATATTCAACGGTAAACGAGTAAGGTTGGATCAAAAGAGACCACCTTAATAACCTTGCGTTACCATGTCGAGCCTGAGCGAGAAAAACAAGTGGCTGGTGATCACTCTGGACCACGAAATGTCTACCATAAAGATATATCTGGAACTTCTTTATGGCCCAGACCAACGCCAAACATTCTGTCTCAACAGTGGAGTAATTCCTTTCCGCCTTATTCAATTTGCGGCTTGCATAAGCAACGGGGTTCAATTCTCCGGGCTGTGACTGCAACGTTTGCAATAAAGCTGCACCTAAACCTACGTTGCTTGCATCAGTCCTAACCACAAATTCTTGACTCAGATCTGGAAGTCTCAGTATAGGCCTACTTGTGAGTTTCTGCTTCAAATCTGAATAGGCTTCCTCACATTCCGCTGTCTAATCGATTTTATTGGGTTTTCCTTTCTTGGTTAAATCAGTCAGAGGAGCACATACACTATTGAAATTCTTAATATTCTGGTAGAAGCCACATAGAGAAACAAAGGATCTCACATCCTTCTTTGTTTGTGGTTGTGGTGCTCTCTGTAATTTTTTCAAATTATTGGGGTCAGGGGTCATATTACCCTGACAGACTGTGTGACCCAAGAATTCCAATTCCTGGCACCCAATACAACATTTGGTAGGGCGAGCGGTCAAATTTGCCTATCTGAGTCTGTCCAACAACATTTCCAGAGATGATAGATGTTCCTCAAATGTTTCTGTAGCCATGAAATTGGTGATAGCTGGGTTTTGTAAGGGATCCAGTAATTTCCTCATCATCCTGGATAAAACAATTGGAGCATTCTTCAAACCAAAAGGCAACATATTGAACTCATAGTGCCCCTCTGAAGTGCTAAAGGCCAGCAATTGTCTGATTTCAGGCTTGGCGGGAATCTGGTAATACCCTTTACTTAGATCCACTTTAGAAAAATATTTTGCCTTATTCAACCTGGCAAACAGCTGATTGTTGTCAGGTAATGGATCCACTTGTGACTCTGTGATGGCATATAATTTCTTGTAATCAATACAGAGTCTATGTTCACCAGAGGGTTTCGTCAGCTAAACCACACTGGCGCTATAAGGAGAGTCACTGTGGGAAATGATATTTTCCTGCAATAAGTACTCTATCTCTCCCTTTAAAGCTTGTTCTTTGGTGAAGGGAATTGAATAAGTTTTCATACATATCGGTGTTCGGTCTAGTAATCTCATGTCATATTCTAACAAGTTTGTGTGCACCGGTTTGTCCATTAACACATCTATATGTTTTTCCAAAACATTTTGAATCTTCGCCCTCTGCCCTTTTGTCAAGTGGTTACTTACTTTTACCTGCGCAGGAGTTTCACAGGGTCTTAAAGGGTATTCATATGAGGCTACAAGTTCATTTTTCATTTCTGTAGCTATGGCCAGGGTCATTAAATGTGCACCTTCCGAGGCATTTCTATCATGATATTTCTTGAGTAGATTCACATGATAGACCTTTTCTTTTCCCTTTTTGTCTATCTTGTAATTTGAAGTTGTTGCTACTGCCGGGTAACAGAAGAAGCACCTTCTCCCCAACAGCTAGCTCTCTATCCTTCGCCTTTTCGTTGTAATACGCAGCATGTTTCCTTCTGGCTTTCCTCAGATTATCATTTGCTAATTTCCAGCCAGTTTATAAACGAGATGTCAACTCGTTCACATACTGATACGATGAGGTTATAGTCTCTTCTGCTTTCTCATCTGTCCGTGTCCTCATTAAGGCTTCTAATGGACCTTTTATGGGCTGGCCAAATAACAACGTTGCCGGAGCCATACCTGTTGAGCTGTGTGGGACTTCCCGGTAAGCAAACAATGCAGCGGGTAAGTAGAGATCCCACGTATCAGGTTTCTCATGTGCCAGCTTCCGCAGGATAGAAATAAGAGTCCCATTGAATCTTTCTACCTGCCCGTTCCCTTGGGCGTGATAGGGACTACAGTGAAAGTGCCTGGCTTGAAAGATCCTGAATACTTCCTCAGTTAGTTTCCCCTTGAACTGAGAGCCATTATCAGTCAAGATTTGGTGGGGAAAACCTAACCTAGTGAATATTGTAAGAAGCGTCTCTGTCACATGTTTGGAATCTATTGATGACATGGCTACCGCCTCTCCCCACATAGAGCAAGTGTCCACCAGAGTAAGAATATAACTGTTTCTCCTCTTGGTTCGGGTGAGAGGTCCAACAATATCCACTGCAACTCTTTCAAATGGAGTTCCCATGATTGGCATTTCTCCAAGAGTTGCAGGTGCAGTCCAGTGCTTTGGAGCTACCCTTTGACATTCTGGGCAGGATTTTACATATCTTTTTATATCCTCAGTAATACCTGGCCAGAAATAGTGACATGCTATTCGTTGTCCCGTGGCGGTAATGCCCATATGACCACTAAAACGTATCGCATGTCCTAACTCCATAACCTTTTCCCTATATGAAGATGGAAGTACTAACTGTCCATGACCATTGGGTCCTGTTCCAAATTTCCGGTAGAGCAAACCCTTCTTCATATAAAATTCTCCTTTTGTTGTAGGTTATGGCTTTTTTGGCAATTTTTCAAAACAAGGCTTTAATGAGCTATCTTCAGCTTGTGCCTTCCTCATCTCCTCTGGCTGAGTGTTTATTGAGTTGTCTTCCTCCTTCCTAGATTGTGACCTGGTCTGTACTGTCTCCATGATCACATGTCGTTTGGGATCTCCCAAAAACACATATCTACACCCCAATATCAGAAGGTAGATTGGTTCATTTATCACTGCTGCTCTATCACTCCTTCCACGTAGCGAGTCCTGACATTGATCCTTGCTATGGGAAGTGTCACGGTTGCTATGTCCTTGATTGCTCCTTGTATCTCCACAGTTTCTGTGGTATACTGGTCAGGGTGCACCAGGGTAGAACTCACGACTGAGTCAAAATCCAATCCAGTATCATAAAGGCACATGATAGTGGTGCCGTTACAAGTTACTTCTTCACACACAGGGGGATGATGAAGGCTATTCTGACTCGTTGACAGTTCCTTCTTTCCCTTGTTCCCTGTTGCGAGACATGCAGCATGATGAGGATGATTTTTCTTTTTACTTTCCCAAGTAGTGTGGTTGTTCATTTTACAAATTTTACATCACTTTTCACCCTGTCTATAGGGTTTCTTATCTTGTACCTGAGGGTTCCTGTCTCTCTGGTCAAATTTAGGTTTGTCATAGCCTTGTTAGTATTTGTGTTGTTGGTCCCTATTATCAAACTTATTCTGGTTTTGTGGTGGCCTACTACTTTCTCCTTGCTTCCTCTTATTTCCTCCTATTTCTGCATGATATCTCTCAGCAACTGTTAAAATCTCCCCCAATCTCTCTGCTCATTGTTCCATAAGAAATTTTCTCATGTCTGGAGGCATAGACTCTCTCACTTGTTCCATCATGACCATTTCTTTTAGGTCTTGGCATTTTCCCAGAGTAGTCCACTTCTCCAAATAGGTTTCTTATCTGGCAGAGAATTGGTGGTAGGTTTCTCAAGGAAGAAGCTTAGCAGTTCGGAATTTCTTCCTATACCATTCTGAGTTCTTTTCATAACGAACCAGCAATGCCTGCTTCAAGATTTCATAATCTTCCTGGTCTTCTTTTCCGAGTTTTGCATACACTTCATAAGAAACTCCTCTCAGCCCCTGTGATAACTTAAGGCTCTCTAAGCCATAACTAGTGGCCATTCTCTCATACATATCCAGGTATGCATCTCATCCCCTACATCTGTGATAGAGAGATAGAGATAGACAATATAATGATTAATCAAATATATTTCAGGTTATATCCTGTTGTAAGAGTACACTCTAAAGAGCCAGCCACAACTGAAGGAACTAGAAGTGCGAAGGAACTAGAGGTGCGAGCGCCCGTTGAGTTTAGAGGGACAGCCACCCAGTACCTACTGCTTGGAGGAATCTCTCAGCTGCCATACACATACAATAATATCTTGCAGACACTCAAACTCTCTTATAAGACCAAACTAAAATTTAATTCATAAATACAGAACATCATCATCATCATAACCCTCCACTCCCAAAGGAGCATAGGCCTTCAACAAACACATACCAAGTCCTCCTGTCACGTGCCATCATCTCAAGTTCTTTCCACGTTCTCCTTATCATTTTCATCTCTGTTTCCAGCTCTCTTCTCCATGTGCTTATTGGTCTACTTCTGCCTCTCTTGCCCTGGGGGGTTCCAGAACAAGGACGGTCTTGTAATGCTATCAACAGTTTTCCTCAGTGTGTGTCCTATCCATCGCCATCGTCTTCTTCTCGTCTCTTGTTCTATTGGCACTTGTTTAGTTCTTGTCATCAGTTCCACATTGGTAACCTTGTCATACCATTTTAATCCCTCTATTCTACGCAAGCACCCATTTATGAAAGTCTGTAGCTTTTTGGTAGTTGTCTTTGTTGTTCTCCATGTCTCAGAGCCATACAATAGGACTGACTTCACATTTGAGTTGAAGATTCTTATTTTCGTGTTGGATCCTATTTCTCTTGATCTCCATATATTTCCCAATGCATTGAAAGCTCCTCTTGCTTTTTGTATTCTTATTTTGATATCACTGTCTGTTCCTCCAACTTTGTCTATATTGCTGCCAAGATATGTGTACGATTCTACATCTTGTATTGGTGCTTCTTCAAGTTCAACCCTGTTTTCATTACCTGCATTTATTTTCATTAAAATACAGAACATGTGAATGATTTACCAATTTCATAAGTTAACAAAATCAATCTTTTTACTTTATTTCTTAATCTTCTCTTTTCTTTGTATTTGGAATGAAAACAGAGATAAAACAACCATGTATTTATAAATTTACATTAATCAAAATAAGTGACACAATAAATGTTCACTGTTTACTTACTTACTTAGTCATTCCCCTTCTATCGTGAGGTGTAGAGGTTTGGGAGAGTGAGCGCCAGACTATCCTAGCGGCTGTCTTCCTTCTGGCCTGGTTCCATTCTAGTCCTCGGTCCTCCCAGCGGGCTCTGGATCCCTGGCTCTTAGTTTCCCATGCTTGTCGTGGTAGCCGATCTTCTCCCATTCTGCAGACATGGCCAAACCATCTTAGTAGGAATTGTTCTACTTAGGTCTGCAAGGGGTGGGATTTTAGGCCTTGACGTATCGTCTGGTTGAGGACCATGTCTCTTCTTGTTACTTCAACCACCTTCTTCAGATACCTCATTTCTGAAGTTTGGATCTGGCTTTTGTGGGTTGTAGTTCAAGAGCCTACGTTGCCTTCCCGCTACGACTACACCTTTGCTTTTGTGGATTGTAGTCAAACCCTCAGGCTTTTTCACTGTTTACACAATCTACAAACTGTCCTAGTTTACTGTCTTTGTCATCATCTGACTAGCATCGGATTCTGGTATATCATTTGTGGTAATGTTTATTTTATGCACTTCACAAAATTCCTGGTCTGTGGGGCTGCACTGCTACACCCAGTTGTTTTATAGCTGGTATTGACACCCAGTTGTTTTATAGCTGGTATTGACACCCAGTTGTTTTATAGCTGGTATTGACACCCAGTTGTTTTATAGCTGGTATTGACACCCAGTTGTTTTATAGCTGATATTGACACACAGTTCAGTCTATATGCTGGACTACCATTACTATGTGGAGACAGACCAAAAAGGAGTGGTCCAAACACTTTCGTGTTCCGTTGTCACAATACTGTACTTCGGAATGCACTGTTGGATCCACCACCAGATTGAACGTCAAACCCTCAGGCTTTCAGAATACAATATGCAGGACCCCCGTAAGGCTGATTCTAATGCTATTTCTCTAGCTCGAGATGAATTTTGCAGTATCAGCTCTCATACATCTGGTCCGCTCTTGTAAACTGCTGGATTCATTGTGTGTCCCAATTTTTTTTAAAGGTGTTTACTACTTTTCACCAATGTAGACTACTGGCTCGCATCCTTATTTATTTATTTTTATATGTTAGCTTTTGTTTTTGTAATATAGTGTTTTATTAACTTTTGTATTTCTGATGGGGTCTTAGTGCCTATGAGATTTTCTACACTCATTTCTGCCTTGTGGCTACTACAGTATGTCTTAATGTTTTGCCTCTGCTGGTCATATTTTTTGCAGTCCACCAGAAAGTGTCTAATTGTGTTTGGTTCTTGACACTCTTCGCATGTGGGTTCCTCAATCATGGAATATCCAGTTCCAAGCTTGAGCCTCAGCAATGTTTTATTAAGTGGTATTTTTAGTTCATCTTGTCTTTGACATTTTTTGCTTGTTTTTTTAAAATGATTTTCTATGCGTGTCTTGCTTTTTTTTACTTTGGTCCCATGCTCTTATCCATTTTTTAGCAATTAAGTTCTTAATTTCAAACTTCCCTAAGCCTACTTCAATCTGGTTATAACTAGTTCTCCCCCCTTTGGCTTCTTTGTCTGCAAGCTCATTTTCTGCTTTCCCAACTTGTGCTGGTATCCATGTTATTGTGACACTGCATCCTGCAGTGTGTAGATATGTCTTCTTCTTTGATCCTTAGCCGCCGACCGTCAAAGCAGTCAGTGGCCATTACGCCCTGGTGGCGTCTTGTAGGGCAACAACAAATTGATTCCACTTTGCTCGGTCGGCGGCCATCCTTCGTACAGTGCCCCAACTCTGGTTCATTCTTTGCATCTCAGCCTCCAAAGTCCTCCGCCAGGTTGTTTTTGGTCGCCCTCTCTTTCGTTTTCCTTAAGGGGTCCATAGCATAGCTGTTCTTGTGATGGCATCGGGGTCTCTTTTGAGGACATGGCCAACCCAGCTCCAGCGTCTGCCAGCTATGATGGTGTGCATGTCCTCCTGCTTGCTCCGAGTAAGCAGATCTTGGTTGGTGATGGTATTCGGCCAAAAGATTCGGAGATTTTTTCTTAGGCATGTTGTGTGAAAAGAGGACAATTTCGACATTTCCTTCTCTGTAACTCTCCAGCTCTCCGCGCCATAGAGAAGCACATAAAACACACAGCTCTGATATAATCCTAATTTTGTGCTTGTGCTGTACTGAGAGGACTTCCAGATGTTGTTTAGACTAAAAAAGGCTGTTCTTGCTTTGTTCATTCTGTTGTTGATGTCTTTGCTTGCTCCGCCGTCTGGTGTTACTACTGGTGTAGATATGTATTGACCTGTAATATTTCCTGTATAATATCTGGCCTGCTACATTCATTTCTGTTTCTGATAGCTAGTACTGATGAAAGGGAATCTGTGAGAATGGTTGCTTTATTTGGTGGGTTTTCTGCCACTATTTCTAAAGCTTTTAGGATTGTCACTAATTCTGCTGTAAAGATGGATGGATGTATTGCCTGTTACTTTGTATCTTTTATAAATTTTGCTTTTGGTATTCCTGCTCCTAATTGTCCTTCTTCATCTTTTGACCCATCCGTGTATATAGTGAGGCTATGTATTATTTATATATTGTTCTATATGCTCCTAAGTCCTAGTGCTTTAATTTTTGTTGAGATTATGTCTTTAGATTTGCTTATGACATTTGCTAGGTGAGAGTCAGTTTCTGGCACTTTTATTTCCCATGGTGGGATCTTTGCTTTATACAGAGCACTACTGTTTATCATGTTAACTAGGTTTGGGCAATGGACCACTTCTTCTATTGTTTTCCATCCTGACGGGTATCTATTATGGTCTAGTGGAATGTGGCCTATGTATTGGTTAACCTATCAAGGGTTTTGTGTGCTAGGTGAGTTGGATCTTTGGCCAGTTTTGCCCAGTAGATGAATCTCAGCTCTTTTCTCCTTAGCTCCAGGGGTATACTGCCTAGCGCTACTTCTAACGCCTCTGCTAATGTTCCCCTTGAAGTTCTACTTTACTTGCTCGTTCCCCTTCTACCGTGAGGTGTAGAGGTTTGGAAGAGAGAGCGCCAGACTATCCTATCGACTGTCTTCCTCTTGGCCCCCTTGAAGCACCTGCTATTATTGACAGTGCCTGGTTTTGGATTGTGTCTAGTTTTTTCTTATTGCTTGGAGCGGCTGACGCATAGACAACACTGGCATAGTCAAGTTTGCCCCTAATAAATGATTTATAGAAGGTAATCATTGTCTTATTGCAGGCTCCCCAACCACTTCCTTTCACATATTTTAGCATGTTAGTCCCCTACTGTTTTCTACTAATAAGTCTATGTGTTTGTTCCAGTTTAGTTGCTGGTCTAGTATCATACCCAGAAATCTAGTGGATTTTGCTGTGCATACTTTTTTGCCCATTAATGTTAATATCAATTATATTATTTTTAATTACACGCCCTCTAATGAAGATCATTCCTACTGTTTTTTTAACGTTTAGATTAAATCCCTACTTGTGCATCTAGTCGGATACTTTATCTATTTGTATTTGTACTGTTTTATAGAGGAATGGGAGATTTCTTCCCGTTCTCCATATCGCAGCATCATCTGCAAACTGTTTTTTAAGTCTTTAAACTCGCCTCCTAGGTCGTTGACCATAATCGTGAAAATTGATGGTGATATTACTGATTCCTGTGGGATTCCATTCTGTTGTTCATAAACATCAGATCTATCATTATTTGTTTGTACTGTGAAATACCTGTTCTGCAGGAAGATTTCTAGATCCTGATCTTAAAATCTCACCTCTATATAGACTCAAAATGAGGCGTATCGGAGAGCAAATACGTCACACATTTTTTTTAACGACTGAAAATTTTCCAACGGAGGGCAAAAATATGGCAGATATGCTTTTCTCGTAACGAGGATCCCATCCGTTCTGTCCATCCACTTCACCTATCACTTTCACCCTTATACCTTTAGTGGTAGCTTACTTTCAGCTTTCTTTGTGCGAAAGTTTGACTCCAGTTCTAGTATTCTTCATTTTTATCTTGAATTTTATATATGCCTTTGCACGTTTGCTTCTTCGATAATTCACGCAATTTAGCCAATTAGGCTACTCTGCAAATATGGCAATGGGTGATAAACCAACGAAGTCCATATCTGTCTTCCATCTGCTCTTAAGTTGTAATAAAGGGTGAATCCTTTCCCCATTATCCATTTTGGAAATGAACGCTTACTTCTAACCTAGGTTTACATACGTAGTTTGAACCTACCAGTGTCTCGCCATTGTTGAATGTTTCTCAGCGATGTTGGGAAACTCTTCTCTGATTGGCGGAGCGCAATAATCTGATTGGTCGAGTGAAATAATACACAGGGGATTCCCCCATATGGTGAAATGAACCACCAGAAAATTTTCACACAGTTCACGACAGTCCAGTCGAGGTAGCCAATCTTCTCCCATACTACAGACATGGCCAAACAATCGTAACTGGGACTGTTCCACTTGGGTCTGCAGAGGCTGGGTTTCGAGGCCTTGGCATATCGTCACGTTTCCTAGGTATTTGAACTCAGGAACCTTCATCAAGCAGGTTCCCGAGTTCAAATAACCTCGGAAGCATTTCTACTGGAAATAGAAGACTTGACAGAGAAATTGAAACAAGATGTCAAAAAGCCAGTGATGCGACTTACCAACTGTCACCACTACTCAGACATCGTAATATCAGTATGGAAAACTAAACGACAGCTGTTAAATAGCATATTCTTACAAACTCTTTGCTATCAGTGTCAAACATGACCACTGACCAAATCACATCCTGTGAGATGAGATATTTAAGAAATGTTATTAATGTTACAATGAGAGTCAGAATGAGAAATAATGACATCAGAAATATGTAGAAACTATATCCTGCATCAAGTATACAGAGACACAGAAAATCAAGTGGTTTGGCAATCTTATGAGACTGGAGCATGATAAATTACCACTAAGTGCCTACAACACTAGAGGATCTGGGAAGACCCAGAAGCAGCTGGATAGACAACATAACAAAAGAAATCCTACATCGTGGGCTCTCAGGGGTCAAGGTGACACACTTGGCTCAAGAATGCAAACTTAAGCTCCTCACTACACTTTATGGCAATAGTGGAAGTACGAAGTAAAGTTAGCAGATGTATCATCTGGATGTGGACCATGTCCCTTCTTCTTACTTTCATCTCTGAGGTTTGGTGCTGGTTTTTGTGGGTTGTAGTCATTGCTCAATTTTTCCTGTCAACAATTGTTTGTGAAAGACGCTCAACAGAGTGCAAGGATTAGGGTTTTGATAAGCATTAGCCTTTATTGTGTTAACTGTTGCAGCCATTTTTTTTGCAAAAAAAAAAAAAAAAAAAAAAAAAAAAAAAACAAGATGATACCGGACACATGATAACATTTACCAGTTCAGTGTTAGGATTTAGGATTAGGCTTAGAATGCAGAGAGAGAGAGAAAACTACCTGGTAACGTTAGCCTTAACATACATTTGAAAAGTATAAAGAACAAAATTCCCACTGACTCTTTATCACTCTGCACCCAAATCCTTATTTAAGTGTGTGGCGCCTAAATCAGCCAACCTATCGATAGTTATTTTGGCGAAATCAGACATATATCCTTCTCAACCACTTAAAACTTACTAACTGTGACCTGCAATAATGTAAATTATACTGTACAGATCTGTTTGACTACAAATTTTCATATATAATGTTACATATAAATCTTACAGTGTGATAAATATTCATTCATTCTGTGAAGAGATCTGTGACATCCGAATAAAAAAGATTGTTGGCTCTACATTGGATGATCCCAATGTGTGTTCAAGATAACTTTCACTAAAAGAACATTGCAATGCGCGCTGTTTCCATAATTTCCAGAAAAGCTGATGTAATTGTTTCTTGACTTACAGCTGCAGGACATTTCATAACAAGAAATTCTTACTGTTATTTTGGTCACATGACTAATTATGTGACGCTGTTTTTGGCCCATGTACAAGAAAAATGAAGTATCTTCCATGCACGAAATACCTGGTTCAACCCCATGTTGGTTATAATTTGGGTAAGTGGTCTTCTTAATTCTACACCGGACAATACATTTGTTATTCCGCTGTTGTTTTGCCCAGGCTGCAAATTCTGGCATTAGTTATTATGGTGTTTCATAATGTCTGCAGTGTATACTCAGTACCCCTATCCATGTTTTTACATTGACCCCACTTTATATTTTATCGTTCAAAGGCTTTGCAAAGAAAATGCTACAAAAACCACCATGGCAAGATCACATGGTGTAAGCTTCCTGCGAGGGGAGTAAACTGTAGCCGACGAAGACCATAAGGTTGTAATGTAAGCCATTTGCTAGTTCTTTGTCCTAGAACAGTGTTCCTTAACTTTTTGGAAATCCTGTACCCCTTAACAGCTCTTATGGTAACTTTATAATGTTGCATGCCTTTAAATTAATGCTTAAAGCATTATGTGGGAATGAAAGGATATAGTATGCAGGATTAATGAGAGTGGAAGGGCAGAATGTTAGACGGGCCTGCGCGCCCAATTCTTTACCCTTCGAAAATAAAGTTCGTTCGTTCGTTCGTAACTCTTTCAGTCCCAAGCAAAAAAGTGTGTTTGGCCCAAGCAAAAATGGCCACCCCAGTGCATTTTTATTGTTGTTGTTTGGAAATAATTTGTTAAAATGTTCATATGCATAAATAACTTTGTTGTTGTATATGAAACTGAAGGTAATTGGATGTACTTTACTCTTGTGCTACAAGTATAAAAGCTTTCATTGAAAAATGATTAGTTATTCAAGGTAAAATGGAGGATATGCGCTTAAAAAAATGATTAGTTATTCAAGGTAAAATGGAGGATATGCGCTTAAAAAAAATGATTAGTTATTCAAGGTAAAATGGAGGATATGCGCTTAAAAAAATTGCTTTAAAAATCTAAAATAAATATCTCAAAACAGAAACATGTTCACTCTTAAACACGTGCAGTATTTAAAAGAATGTACTTGCAGTCGGAAATGACTTTGTGGGTAGTTATAATTAGAAACAGTCTCAAACAGAGGTACATATACTAAAGGCTTTTTAAAGTCGATTGGGCCAAGCGCGTCTAACCCCTGAGCCTTTATAAAGTAGATTGGGACTTAAAGAGTTAAGAAGCAGAAATCCCGTGCCCCTTAACAGCTCTTAAGAGGCAGAAATCCTGTACTCCTTAACAGATCTTGAGAAGCCTCGCTCAAGACCCTATAATC
>JAMPIV010019492.1:0-28410 GCA_024509875.1 Oreohelix idahoensis | reverse complement strand
CTTTCTATCAAAATTTTGTTGGGATTTACGAGCAAAGTTTTGACCATACGGAGCTGCCGAAGCAAACTGGGTAAACCTTCTTTCACCTTAGAGTTACCCATGGTTATGTGTGGGTGCGCAGTTACGTATTGGCAACAGAAAATCTTCCATTTCTTTTATTGTTTTAGGTTTACAGTTCATGAAGGAAAGCAAGGAAAGACTCATTGACAGACGACATGACTTTGTCTCTAAGTATTAAGTCCATAAGTCCTTCATAAGTTTTTTTCCGTCTTAGATAGTTCAACCATCGTGAGAAAGTAATGCGTATTCTTGCAATAAACTCGGAGAATTCAAACTCCATTTTCAGGTAACATGTTTTTAAATTGTAGACGATAGCCGTCTTCGTTAAGCTGATATTTCTTTAACAAAGCGGCCCTGACAACCTCATAATTGTTCTTGTCAGGTTCATCACCATATTTAATATACTTAGAGCTTTACCTGTCAGTATCCCTGATAACTGATAAACATATTTTGCTTTGTCTATGTTATGAGCTGTACATGCTTGTTCAAATCTGTCCAGATAGACATTATGTCATCGCTGGAAGGACTAAATGTTGGTAACTTAATCTTAAAAGTATCATTATTAGCCTTACCAGAAGATGAACCCTTGTTTGAATCATTACCATTACTCATGCTCGTCAATTTCAATTTTTTCCAACTCTAAAGCTAAGACCTTTTCTTCATGTTCCATTTTTGCTTTCTCTTTCCTCTCATCAGACTCTCTCTGTAATCTTCTTTCCTCAGCCTGAGCCTCTTTTTGAAGTCTTTCATTTTCAGCTTCTTTTTCAAGTCTTTTATTTTCAGCCTCTTTTTCAAGTCTGTTATTCTCAGCCTCTTTTTCAAGTCTTTTATTCTCAGCCTCTTTTTCAAGTCTTTTATTCTCAGCCTCTTTTTCAAGTCTTTTATTCTCAGCTTCTAGCTGTAGCTGGAGTTTTCTCTCCTCAGCTTCTGATTCCCTTTTTTGTTTTTCCATTTCCATTTGGAATCTTTTTTCATCCACCTGCATCTGCAGTTTCTTTTGTTCAGCTTCCATTGCTTTATCATATCGAGCAGTTGCAAATTCTTCTAACTTATCACCAGTCTTCCCAAGCAATTTACCCTGCTCAATAAAGTGCTCAAATGTAGACATGTTGTCTAACATATGAGTCCAAAACCTGAAATAATTAACTAATTTATTTCAAACCTAAGTGTAACAAGTCTTAATTAAGCACTTGTATATTCACATCACCTTATATTATCCCAGTCTCTGTGGGAAACAAGTCTCCAATCAAAGAACTTGTATATGAAATATCAGCACTCAATTCTTGATCATAAGTGCACTTCTCATTCAATAGTGCACGACACTATTCATCATTCATTTATCATCAGTATAGTAGTAACAGTGCATTAGCATAGCCCATTAACTAATTACTATAACTGTAAACAATGACTATGTAAACACATGCAGAATGTAAACATTGAAAATGTAAACAATACAAACAATGTAAACAATAACAATGTAAACAATAACAAAGATCAGCAACAATACAAAAACTTTCGCAGAAATCAACTAAAAATAAAGCAGAAATTAATGAAATATCACAAAAAATGTGACGATATCTGCGATAGAATTAAACAAAATACATGACACCACAGTGTATAAACAAAAATGTTGTATGAAACTAAATTATAGACAAGAGTAGGCTAACAAACACAAACAAATCAAAACAAAACTAAAGAATGCGAAATAATAACGAAAACAATATTAAAACATGTCATCACAGCTAACATAAATAGCAACAGAAGTCGCTTAGCAAATTCCAGTATCGGAAATTTGCAAACCCTACAGAAAAACGCTCACAATAGACGACCTCTATGACGTGGCATAATCTAACGGAGACACCACCCAACCGAGAACCCGCTGAAATATAAACATATAAATATACAAATAACATATAAACATATAACATATAGAATGAGATGATACACAGAAGACTCAGCAGAAGTATAAGGGCACAGTTTACATACAAACAGGCCACTTAACTTATAGGCTTCCAATCGTAGAACAGCAGAAAAAAACGGATGTCAATCAACGTCCTAAAGAGCGAAGCTCCAACGATGATGGCACATCTGAACTGCTTCCACTGCTAACACGATGGTACAAGAGCTTCTGACATACTGTGTGTTGAGTTGTTTCGGCACTTGACCTTCTAATCCAAAAGTAAGTTGATGTAAATCGGTACTTGGCCTTCTTCAGAAAACAACCCGTTTCAACCGGCACTTGACCTTCTCAAAAAACGACAGCACTGGAACCTTGACAGCAGCAACTTGCTTGACTTGCGTAAAAGATAACAGCAGTCCGAGTTATCCGGCAACATGTAACAACGCCGGGTACTGTCAAATTCTTGTTTCCGTCAAAAAATTGAAATTTGACTTTTACCGGGCAACGCCGAGTACTTTGAAATGTATGACTTTTGAAGATGTGACTGTATTTCTTGTTGAAAATGAAGTGGGTAAGGGACCCCGTGTTTGCTGGTACCAGAATCAAACCAGCTTATGGCCACCAAATGATGCGTGATGCCATATAATGATGGATGGTATCCGCATGTCTGGTTTTGTGTAGTGTGTAGATGTGTTCAGTCAAAACAATGTTCATGCAACAATAACAGGGCAATCCACATAGGACGTCAGTAAACTCACGACGTATAAAGTCAATGAGTCTTGAAACAGCCGTTGACGTTTTTCTTCATTATTTATTGTGGACGCCACAGTGACAAAATGGTTACGCAAATGTGTAGGCACATCAAACAGTCATTATCACAGCAACATTCAATACAGCAATAAACGGTAGACAGCATTACAATGATGAGTCAGATGCATGTTATATTTCAAAGTGCTGTAAATGTAGTCAGGTGAACAACTCCATCCTTTTCTATAACAGCCAGGAGATAACCAGATGTATGAGATCAGTTCACTCTCCTTAGTTTGACTTCAGCAAGACGGACACGTCTGCCGAAGTATAAATAATGTCCTCAAAAATATCCTCTAGATAATAAAGGTTTTCCAAACCTAGTTCATTTAACAAAGTAGCAAGTAATGGTCCTTGGTACCTGCATCAACCGATGCAGTACAATGCAGCGACATGTGAGCTGGGAAAAAACATCTCGTGACGACGACTTTCGCAGACAGGCTATGAACCAGAAATCGTTCACGACCAAAAATCGATAGAGTTAATGAAAATGTTAATTTACCTTGCTTTCATGAAATACACAGAAATATCACGCCTCCCGACATGTGGGAAAACACTAGAGGTATTATCTCGAACAAACGAAATATCCATTAAGAGGACTACACATCCCTGACAGAACAAAAATAGCGGAGATCCCCTCTTCAACGAGGCATCTCTTTCGCCATTCCAAATCGCTCACTCCCACTAGTGGTGGGCGGAAACCGATCGACAAAGAAGCAAGACAAGTCATGCGCAGTCCAGCGCAAAACGACCACAGCTCAAACTTAACTGCATTCGATACCAACGCGAGAAGAC
The DNA here is from genome assembly GCA_024509875.1 of Oreohelix idahoensis. Lineage (NCBI taxonomy): Eukaryota > Metazoa > Mollusca > Gastropoda > Stylommatophora > Oreohelicidae > Oreohelix > Oreohelix idahoensis. Next base: position 24,848 of record JAMPIV010019492.1, on the reverse strand, counting down.
AAATGCTTACCGAGAAAAGTGACTATAAATTCCAAGCAGTTGTTGCCCTTGCGTTATAAAACAGATATTGAAATAAAACGATGTTGCGAGAATTTATCACGCAACAATATTCTATCTGTACTATTAACTTTTTCATTTAAATGTAATATAAAGCTAAAGTTATTCAATTTAAATGTAAAGAAAGTTTTATCCCGAGGGATTAAATTTAATTCTCATCGAGGGTAAATTCTAAGATAAATTAGATGATAGATTAGAAGAAAGGGGACACATAAGTATGTGTCGGGAAACGCAGTACTCAGAAGAGCGTTTCGTTTCTATTCTTTATCATAATTATTGGTGGTATCAGCAGAAAGTACTATCTCTGGAACAAGAAGGGAACAGTGGCCTAAGCTTTAAGACGAGGGACCAACTTTGTAGACTTTCCTTGACATTTTTGGGAAACCAGCTACACCCGACAACCTTGACGAGCGTGAGCAGTGTAAAAAGAACCCATCAGCGGGAGCAGAAACTACTATTGGCAGCTAAGTGTAAAATATATGCTACCAAAGTGAACTTTTCTTTCATCGTCTCTGTTACCAATCAACGATGAAACCTTACTTCTATACTATTCAAATTATTTTCTAACTGTTAAAACTTGAGTGATTGTTAAATTTTGTCATTTGTAATTTTACGAATTTAACTTCGATTTAATCATTTTAAATGTGCTGCATGTTTGTCTCAGTCAATTTACTACACACACTCTAAACAGAGCTATACCAGAATAATAAGAATTCCCCTGAGTTCATCAGAGGTGGGGGCTTAAACGAGCTAACATAAACCATTGCTTAATCCTTCACAAAAGTTGTCGGCAGATTCTAGAATTAACGTGCTCAGCCAAAAGCAGCATTGTTCTCGCTTATCTGAATATCTTGTGAACACTCCCTTTGTGATTGGTGTCATTACCCTTCTGTCTACATCTCTGCCAAGAGTAATCTTGCGAGAAGGTAGACATCTTTGAAGCCCATATTAGATTTTTGGCCACTGTTGGACCACTATTGCAAAGCAGGGGAGGCAATACCGTCACTCTTTGGCATTCATCTAAGAACGTTTTTACCATTAAATGAATACAAACCGCTAATAAACCTTAGCTCAAGTTTTCAGAATGAGAATCAAACGATTACAACAATAATAACACTAGAACTCAAGAACAGTCAGAACGAAGTTATTTAATAAATAATAATGGTCATGATATACTTTCATGAACGTGTCTGTCTGCCTGTCTGTGTCTGCCTGTCTGTCTGTCTGCATCTGCCTGCCTGCCTGTCTGTCTGCCTGCCTGTCTGTCTTGAAGCGGTGATTTCTGTATCAACTTATTTTACATAATGAGATAGCCAGCCCCTTGTACAACCTCATATTAGTTTTCTGTCTGTGAATTCTATTCCAGTCTGTTCATATCTCTGTCCCGTTTTTATCGTCTCCATCACTGTGTAACATAATTTAGTCCCGTACGTACTCTTAATTTTGCTGTCGACAGAGCTGTACAATTAATCATTCATTCGTGACCTAGCAGCTGGCCTGTAGACACGGGCCTTACGCAAATATCCCATAAGCCTTCCTGTCTTGAACTACGTGTTCTAAATCTACATCACTTTTTCCAAGTCTTCTTTAACCCCTTACATGTCTGAGCTTAATTCTGTTTTCGGTATGTGTGTGTATTTTTGTTTGTTTGTTACATTTTTCTGTTAGTGTTTAAATATTTGTTATGAAATGTTATTTAGCTTTATTGACAAGACTTTTATTGTATGACTGAAACATAAAGAAGATTATCCCATAGCAGGTACTGCCGTAGAGGAATGAAGTGTTAGAGACTGTGGTGGGTTTTGATGTTAAGAAGAATGGTGTGCGTATAGTTGTACTTAAGTGAGATCAACTGTGAAGGTCTCTGAGGTTAAACAATGGACAACTGTGTTACAGAGTACCTTTCTTGTTACCACCCTACGATCTCACTCTAAGTTATATTCTTTATTGACTAGCGTGACTGAAAGCTACATAAAGTGTCTAGGGTATTGTAAGAGTGTTGTTAAAGAATCTCAATACAAAAACATATACCAACATATACTAATTACTATGATAAACTCAACTAACTCCAGCTGTTAAATTTTATATTTAAAATTTCTTTTGTTAAACTTTATTGGTCCTGAGCCTAAAGTTGTTTTGGTCAGGACTTCAGTTCAATGAGAATCAATTTAGATGGATAGATATATTTACAAATATATTTAAAGATATTTACATACAACAGACAATATGTCCATAGTACATTGTTACAAATTTTCAAGTTGATGTTAATTACTCTATTTACTACTGGTACTAGAAGGCAGGTTGGGGATTATCATCATCCCAATGTTCTTTTGTTTCACTAGGATTGTTTATGTTAGTCTTTTGGAGGAACGTTTTTGTCTATACAGGAGATTTTTCTTTATTCGTGATAAGTTGTCCCAGGCCAGATATTGCACTTATCTGGATCCTGGAATCACAGCAGTTGTAGTTGGTTAGGCCAAACACTTCAGTCTCCTCTGGTCTTGAACTTCTTTAATACAAGCAGGTACCAGAGACTCTTAGAAATCGTGCTGAATTTCTCTATCATCGAGTACCAGCACCAGACAAGTGCCAGCAGGAACCCCTGTCGATGCAAGTTATGGTTCTGTCTTAATATCAAACTAATTCCTCCTAATTTACATGTAAACATACATTCAATACAAAAGAACATGGTCAGCTCTCTCTGACAACTCTGCTTCTCCACTTTAGTTTGATGGAACAAATTGTACCAGTTTTCTTTTCTCTTCCCTAATGGATGCTACGCCTCTGTCATTCCTGCAGTAATCTTTTCCATGCAATAAGATAGGTGTAATGTTCCTGTATGACCATCATATATATATAGTCCTGTAGTTTTAAACTTCTTAGATAGTCCCTTATATGATGGATCGACATCTAGGCTATGCCTAAGTCTGCCATGGAACCATTTAATTACAATCTTTTACATGGCCTTTTCTTTTTCACACAACCCTTTTTTAATTAAAAAGTCAATAAAATCAATCTTACCACATATCAAGGAAATATAAACAAGTAACGATGAATTAGGCAATAGAATATGGCACACTTTCATCACTGCCTCTGTTCAGACTGCTTTCTGTTGTTAATTATTTTAAAACAAAGCACAAGTCTGCTCATCGCTGCTTGTTCCTCGGAATATTTTGAAAAAATGGCAGCGAGCAGCTTTCTATTTCGTTAAAGTAAAAGGCTTTGGCCAATGAGACCAAGCATCTCTTTTTTTTTTTTTTTAATGAAACTTTATTTTTTTTTTAAATATCTCAAACCTCTATGTGTTACTATTACCAACTAGATTTGTATATTTAGGTTAGCCAATAATATTTCGGCTTCCTTCAAATTTCATCCAATCCACTTCATCGTACTATCTTAGCCTTTCTTTCACCTAAATTTTTCCCAAAATAATATGCTATCCAATCTAAGCAGACATGACTTGACCTGACAGTATCTCCGATTCTCTATGTATTATTACCAATATTTGATTATTTAATGGTCTATTTAGATAATTAACAACATATTCTTGGTCAACAAGTCTTCAGGTACACGGATATATGATTTTTATGGGGCTAAGTGGCTTGGTTCAAAATTCTATCTTTTTTCTATGTTAGTTGTTTATTTTTAAACTACCTCCTGTTCAATTCTTTTTCCATGTACTTTCAAGCTAAATACGAGAGTCTCTCGTAATACACGAGAATTACGTCATTCGCAACAAGAGCTAAGCGTGTTTTCATGACCGTAGTGTCCACATTTTCTAACGTTTACATCGTAATTTGAAAACCGCCTAAGGCAAAGCTAGCAAGTTGGTTTTATTTTTAGAAACAATGTGAGACGTGATTTGCGTTGGTTATCTATCCGTCTCCCTCCCTTCCACAATGTATTTTAGGCAAATACTTCATTTGAACTTGGAAAAGTGGTACGTTTGTCTCAAGGACGAATTTGAAAAATAGGGTACCCTTTTTGGTTCGGCCAAAGCGTTATCAAATAATACGCTGAAGGCGTAGGCGACGATTACCATTCTCGCCGAAAATTTGTAGTACTATCCTATCTTTGACTTTACGCACTATACTGTTATATTCTAATTTAGATATTGTATTTAGAAGTTCACCACAGAGACCACTATTCTAGGTCCCGCATCGAAAGGTGGGGGTAACCAGTTCCATTCCTTGCTGCTTTTTCCTTCCTTAACTCAAGTGCAAAGTCAGGTACCCATTTACAGCTGTGTAGGCTGAAGCGTGTGGATACCTTGAATCGCACCCGGCACCTTTGTTGCGAGAGACCAGCGCTCTAACCACTATGTCAGTTGGACGCTCTGAAACATAGAGAACAAGAAAAATAACCAAAAAGCTTCAGACTTTCATAAATGGGTGCTCGCGTTGAATAGGAGTGAAGTGATTTGACAAGATTACTAATGTAGAATTGATGACAAGATCACTAACGTGGAACTGATGACAAGATTACTAATGTGGAACTGATGACAAGATCACTAAGGTAGAATTGATGACAAGATCACTAACGTGGAACTGATGACAAGATTACTAATGTGGAACTGATGACAAGATCACTAAGGTAGAATTGATGACAAAATCACTAACGTGGAACTGATGACAAGATTACTAATGTGGAACTGATGACAAGATCACTAAGGTAGAATTGATGACAAGATCACTAACGTGGAACTGATGACAAGATTACTAATGTGGAACTGATGACAAGATCACTAACGTGGAACTGATGACAAGATTACTAATGTGGAACTGATGACAAGATTACTAATGTGGAACTGATGACAAGATTACTAATGTGGAACTGATGACAAGATTACTAAGGTAGAACTGATGACAAGATCAATGAGATGGAACTGATGACAAGATCACTAAGGTGGAACTGATGACAAGATTACTAATGTGGAACTGATGACAAGATCACTAAAGTAGAACTGATGACAAGATCAATGAGATGGAACTGATGACAAGATCACTAATGTAGAACTGATGACAAGATCACTAATGTAGAACTGATGACAAGATCACTAAGGTGGAACTGATGACAATATCACTAAGGTGGACCTGATGACAAGATCACTAAGGTGGACCTAATGACAAGATCACTAAGGTGGACCTGATGACAAAATCACTAAGGTGGACCTGATGACAAGATCACTAAGGTGGACCTGATGACAAGAACACTAATGTAGAACTGATGACAAGAACACTAATGTAGAACTGATGACAAGAACACTAATGTAGAACTGATGACAAGATCACTAGGGTGGACCTGATGACAAGATTACTAAGGTGGTCCTGATGACAAGATTACTAAGGTGGACCTGATGACAAGATTACTAAGGTGGTCCTGATGACAAGATCACTAAGGTGGACCTGATGACAAGATCACTAAGGTGGACCTGATGACAAGATCACTAAGGTGGACCTGATGACAAGATCACTAAGGTGGACCTGATGACAAGATCACTAAGGTGGACCTGATGACAAGATCACTAAGGTGGACCTGATGACAAGATCACTAATGTAGAACTGATGACAAGAATAAGACAAGTGCCAGTGGAGCAAGACATGGGAACAAGATGCTGGAGCTGGATAAGACAGACATTGAGAAAACCTGTTGATAGCATTACAAGGCAGTTCTTGTTCTAAAGTCCTCAGGATATGAGAAGTACAGGAAGACCAAGGAACACATGGAGAAGAGAACTGGAGACAGAGATGAAGGGTGTGATGAAGACATAGAAAGTCCTGGAGCTGATGGCGCGGCATAGGAAAACTTGGCATAAGAATGTTTGGCGCCTATGCTCCTTGACTAGCTGAAATGTGATTAATGAAATTAGTTTTAATATATAATACGCATATAGAACAGTAATATATTTTTGAAGTCGTGACATAATAAACCGTGTCAGCCCTATGTCAGACACCGGGAAGAGAAAATTTTACATATTCGAACAAGATTACGTTTTCAGGAAGACGCTTTTTGTACAGGGTGCTTAAAAAAAAAAGTTTATACTTGTAAGGAAAAGAATCCCGTTACACGCCGATTGAGGCATATTGGGAATATGGTGTGAGGCCCATAGTTTCTTGACCATCGGCACACTAAGGGTGATGTGGTCAGCATCACGCCGGCCGCCTTAACCTTCCCAGAGTTGCTCTGGTACCCAATTCATGAGGCTGGGTCGGCCCCGGAGCCGTTTGTGGTCTAAAAAAAAAAAATCCCACCTCAACCGGGGATCGAACCATGGACCACCGAGCTAGGAATCCAGTGTACTAACCACTGTGCTACAGCGGCTCCCTATATAACTTGTGCCACCATCATTATCGTTTTTCTGGTTGTGGAACATGAGTCCACCACAGCAGCCCCGTCTTCTTACAGGAAACCTGCACCAGATCGTTCATGTGGTCCAGCAGTGGTAGTCTCTGTAGCACGATACAAATCTCTCGGCAGTTGGAAATCGTAAACTATTTTTAGAATGTGTGATTCTTGTATACACACATTGGGATCCTCGCCAGTGCTACGGAGTTAGTGCACTGGGCTGAGATCCTCCTTAATGATCTAAGAAGCATGATATATAAATAATATAAATCAAGAAGCATGATATATAAATAATATAAATCAAGAAGCATGATATATAAATAAGTATATAGCTTCTTTGATATATCCAGATATAATAAGGCGGTTTGGTAGCAGATCGCTTTGTGTGTGGATAAATGGTATTAAGCGCCGTCAAGAAGGCAAAACTATGATATATAAATAAGTATATAGCTTCTTTAGTACTCTCTCTTTAGTACTCCCCAACTCGTGCCAGCAAGTTTTTTCATGATTGCCATTCTCTGCCTTGCTCTTGTCCTGTTTATTCAATCTGGGTTTTCCAAGTCAAGCGGCGATCAAAGGTAATGCCTAGGTAGTTTGGGTTTTCATCTAGATGTAGATTTTTCCCATTTAGCACCAATTTGGAGATATGTGGTTTGTTTGAGAGAGAAAACACTGTGTATGATGTTTTCCCTTCATTTATCTTTACTAGCCATGCCTTGGCCCACTCCTCCAATGATGTTAGGGCTTGCTGCATCCGAATGCTTGCCGTAGTGATATATTCCTCTGAGATCCACAGGGCTAAGTCGTCTGCAAAGGAGGCATTGTGAGTTCTTCTTGGAATATTCTCTGATATGTCATTAATATATGCGAGGAACAACGTGGGTGACAGGACTCCCCCTTTGGGGAACACCCTGCTCCAATACCATCTTCCTACTGGTCTGTCCTTGTAATTGGACTCTGGCAGCTCTATTCTCAAGATAGTGGCTGATCCATTTGAACATTCTACCACACACTTCACTTCTTTGCAGCTTGACTTTTAGTTCATCTTTCCACACTTTGTCAAATGCTTTTTCTAAGTCCACCCAAACCACCAGTGTGTGCTTTTTTTCTTGGAAAGCGTCCTCAATTTTCTGTGTTATATACGTGATCTGATCATCATTGGATCTGTGTTTTCTGAATCCTGCTTGCTGTGGGGCTGAGAGATGTTTTTTCCTCTAGATGCCACACTAGTCGGGTATTTATTATGCGCTCCATCAATTTTCCAACACAGCTAAGTAGACTGATAGGTCTGTAACCATTTGGTTCTGTCTGAACTTTGTCTTTCTTAGGTATTGGAATCAGTATGGTGTCTTTCCATGCCTGTGGTACTATTCCTCTTTTCCAGCTGCAGTTTAGGATAGCCAGAAGCTTTTGTTTTGCCTTTGTTCCTAGGCCTGGTAGCATTTCATTGGTTATCCCATCTTTTCCAGGTGACTTCTTTTTCTTTAGCGCCCTCATTGCTTCTTCCATTTCTTGCATTGTTAACTTTGCCATCCCGTGTTCTTCTGGTGCAAGCTTTTTGTTGTCATGACTCCTTTGTTCATCAATGATGGCCTTTCTTCTGTCCATAGGGGCATCAATGTGGTTTGCACCAGCATAGTGTTCCATGAGTGCATTTGCAGCTTTTTATCCCCGAGAGCATATTTTCACCTTGTTTGATTGTGATGTGATTTTTGTAAGGTTCTTCGTTGTTCAAAGCTCTAACTAGTTTCCACAGCTTGTTCCCTTCTTTATCTAGGTTGAGATTTTCTGTTGTTTGCCTCCAGCAGTCTCTTGTTGTTTGGTTTAATGTTCTTTTGTACTCTGCAGTGGTTGCTTTGAGCAAGATGTTTGCCTCAGTTGTTTGTTCTGTTTCTGCCGTGTCTCTAGCTTCTGTTACCTCATCTTCAAATTTTTGCAGTTCTTCATTCCAGTATGGTTTATAGTTCTTTCTTGCCCCTCTCGGAATAGTCTCAATAGCGGCTTGAAGTATTGCTCTATTAAAGCTTTCAACCATATTTTTCATGCTGTTGTTTCTTGTGTTGATGGTCTCGCAAAGACCGTCAGTCAGCACTGCAAAACTGTCCCAGTCAGCTCTTTTGTAATTCCATCGGGACAATGGTTTCACTTCATGGGGAACATACTCCATATTAACCACTAGCTTTATTGGTCTGTGGTCGCTTCCTGCTAGCTGGCCAAGTAACTGTCTGTCAATTTTGGGAAGGATGTCCCCTGTGGCGAAAGCTAGGTCTGGAGTGGAAGTGATGTGCCATCTTCTAGAGTAGAAACTGGGTTTATCATCTGGCCTGTTGATAAGGTGAAGGTTTGTGTCTATCTCCCAGTCCTCCACTTCCTCTCCTCTACTGTCTGTAACCGGATATCCCCATCTTTCCGAGTGGCTGTTGAAGTCTCCGACCACTATGCAGTTTGAGCTCTTTATTTCCATACTTGCAAGTGACAGGTCTTTACTCGGTGGGCCATACAAATTGTAGATCCGCATGTTCGTGTCCTTTATTTTAATGTCAACCCCTAAAATTTTCGTTTGGCCGTTGAAGTTCACCAAAAAATAAATTACCATTTAAAAATAAATTTAAATGGCTTGAAAAGAAATAGTTTGTGGTAATTACGGAAACAACAGCAAATGGGTTGATTTGCCGTTGCCCTAAAGACGCCACTAGGCGTGATGGGAAACCATGGCAAAGAAAACCTATCTGCTGTTGCCCTAAGACGCCACTAGGCGTAATGGCCACTGACTGCTTTGACGGTCGGTGGCTAAGGACGGAAGAAGAAGAAGAAGAAGTTGAAGTTCACGGATACCTCGCTACTTAGTATTGAGTTTCGGGTACGTAATAGCACACCTCGTTTGTGTCCTTCTCGATTGAGTCGGAAAGCCTGGTATCCTTTTATTGAGAATCTGTGGTTGCTGTTGAGATGTGTTTCTTGGATGCAAGCCACATTGATTTGATCCTCATAAAGGCGGGTTTTTAGGAGGACTTTTTTGTTGAGAACTCCTGCATTCCACTGCAGAATGTTGAGTGTTCTTAGTGTTTGGTCAATAGCTTTTGCCCTTTCCCTCTGTACCTTGACTCCACAATTCAGGGGAAGGTGACCATCAGTAGTATTGGTTGGACCCCTTCGAGGCGGGTGGTCCGGCACTTTCGCCGCCTGGCGGAATTCCACGGGACGAGCACCACAACGCTTAAATTGTATTCGTGACATCTTCATTAGGCGAAGTACGTTGCACTGTTTCGTTGAGCATGTAGCCCAGTGCATCCGATTTCAACAGGCGTTTCTGTAGGGTTGCGTTCCTTAGCCCTTGACTGTCCCCAGCCTACCTGCAAGGCAGCAGGGGATTTAAAATCAGAGTTTTCCTTCTCCTAGACGAACTGCCTTCCAAGGCTTACGAGCTTCATCTACCCGGGATTTAACCCATGCCTAGGGTTTGGGTTGGTGCTGGCCAGAGCATGGTCCACTCGCCGGTGGGTACTGCGCCTACACCGTAAGGGGTCCCAAACTACTCCCGATAGACGACAAACAGTGAAGAATGAGGCAAGAAAGCAATTAACCCATGAAGTGGGGGTGGATTGGTGCAGACCAGAGCATGTACCAATCGCCGGTGAGTTCTGCATCTACACCTATAGGGTTCCACCTACTCATCAGCCCATTTAGTTATATCATAGAAATCAGTTATTTTATGTGTATAAAATTACGTCATATCATAGAAATCCGTTATTTTATGTGTATAAAATTGTCGTATTATAGAAAGCCGTTATTTTATGTATATAAAATTATGTCGTATCACAGAAATCCGTAATTTTTTGTGTTTAAAATTATGTTGACGGTGTACTCTCCATAGAAAAAAAGAAAAGCGAGTTGCGTGATACTGTGGTTTCCGGTGCGCCTTCTGGCCCAGTATCTATGACTTTAGCACCTGTTCAACGGGAGAGTGGGCTCATCCCTAATAAAATTATGTTAAATCGTATAAATCAGTTATTTTGTGTGTATAAAATTGTCATATCATATAAATCCGTTATTTTATGTGTATACAATTATGTCATATCATATGAATCAGTTATTTTATGTGTATATAATTACGTCATATCACATAAATCCGTTATGGTATGTGTATAACATTACGCCATATCATATAAATCAGTTATTTTATGTGTATAAAATTATGTCATACCATATAAATCTGTTATTGCAAGTGTATAAAATTACGTAATATTATAGAAATCTGTTATTATATGTGTATAAAATTACATCATATCATAGAAATCCGTTATTTTATGTGTATGAAATTATTTCGTATCACAGAAATCCGTTATTTTATGTCTATAAAATTATTCCGTTTCACATAAATCCGTTATTTTATGTGTATAAAATTAGGTCATGTCGTGTAAATCCGTTATTTTATGGGTATACAATTCTGGCATATAAACCAGTTATTTGCTTACTTACTTAGTCGTTCCCCTTCTACCGTGAGGTGTAGAGGTTTGGAAGAGAAAGCGCCAGACTATCCTATCGGCTGTCTTCCTCCTGGCGTGGTTCCATTCTTGTGGCGTTAAAGTTTATACTATTCAGTTGATTCGTATGCTCGTTGTCAACTGTGTCTAGGATTATTAGATATAGTGTCCTCAAGGTTCATATCAGCCACAATCTAACTATGTAACCGTAATTCCAATGACTCAAATCAACAGGAATTATATCAACTTGAAAACGTTTTTGACAGTTCAACATTTAATCAACGCATACTGGACATCATCACATGGCATTGCAAGACAGGTTAATTTCATCCAATTCTCAAACCAGTGTTTCCACGTAAACACTATCTGATCACATTTCATTTGATAATTTCATTTCGGTAAACATGGATATATTTGAATACATTGTCCATTGAACATTTTCCAAATATCTACCATCTGGTAGAAAACACAAGCCAACCCTTCAGGGTAAACACTAGCTCTGTACGTTTCTATCTCCGAACTGTCTACGTCATGTGCGCAATACACATAGCGATAACTCTTTTTCGTGCCGCGCTCACCAGCACCAAACTCTTGGTTGTTCTCTGACATGGGGCGTGCATTAGTCAACGCCACAATTCTAGTCCTCGGTCCTTCAAAGATTGTCTAATGTTGTCCTCCCAGCGGACTCTGGATCGTCCTGGGGGTCTGGATCCCTGGCTCTTAGTTTCCCATGCTTGTCGTGGTAGCCGATCTTCTCCAATTCTGCAGACATGGCCAAACTATCTTAGTTGGGACTGTTCTACTTGGGTCTGCAGGGGTGGAATTTTAGGCCTTGACGTATCGTCTGGTTGCGGACCATGTCTCTTCTTGTTACTTCAACCACCTTCCTCAGATACCTCATTTCTGAGGTTTGGATCTGGCTTTTGTGGGTTGTTGTCGTGAGAAATTCTAATCTACATATATAAATTATCAGGAAAATGTAAAGCCTAACACATAAATTCAATAAACGGAAAGAAGAATGGTAAAGAACAGTGCTGTCACAATGACTGTACTCGAAATCCCCCTTGTTTTCTACTTCGTCTGCAAATTGTAATGTTTCACGTTGATAGTAAAAGCCTACTGCTTCAATACCCGCTTTCTACGATAAAACGTGTACTGCCTTTCTAAGAAAAACCTTGAGATACGCAAGTTGACCTAGATTTAAAATTCCATTCATGTCATTTTATACACTACGTTACCAAAAACGAAAGACAGATGGACTAAAGGATAGAGAGAAGGGAGGGGCTGAAAGCCGGAACGCAGGCAATACTACCACAGTCGCGCGATACACAATTACTACCATCACGCGTGTAAGGCCACATGCACTAGCTTTTTTCAAATCGACAGTGATAAAAAACACTACCCATACGAGAGTTAGTTTTTAAAAACATGAAAATTCTTATTAGGAAATATGACATTATACTGGTTTACGTTTGAAAACATTACAGTACCCAGACACCACATCGTATTCGAAGTAAACAGGAGGTAGAAGAAAGTGCATATTTTGAACGCAGCCACTTCATCATCATCATCAGTTGCCATCTCCACAACGGAGGTTGGCTGTAATGGATCTCCAACGTCTTCTGTCTCTTGTCTTGGTGGTACACTCTGATAGACTCTTTCCCGTCCATCTCTTGATGTTATCTTCCCACTTATAGCGCTGTCTTCCCCTTGCACGTTTACCTTCAACTCTCCCTTCTGTTATGGTCTTCTGCAAGGTGTTATGCCTTTTTATGTGGCCAAAGTATTTTAGCTGCCGAACTTTGACCTCTCTCATTAGTTCTCTTTTCATACCTAGATTTTCTAGGACCTCCTTATTTGTTTTCATCTCTTTCCATGAGATACGCCCCATTCTTCTATATATCCACATTTCAAGAGCCTCAATTCTTTCTTCCAAATGCTTATTCATCGTCCATGTTTCTGCACCATACAGAAATGCAGAATATATATAACACTTTATGATTCTCAGTTTTAATTTATGAGATAACTGTTTGGATGTCAGTATATGTTTCATGTTGTTGAATGTAGCTTTGGCCATTCCTATTCTCTTCTTGATTTCTGTTTCACATCTGCCATCTTCTGTTATTATATGACCAAGATATACGTAGCTCTTGACTTGTTCCAGGATTTTCCCATTTACGCTTATCTTTAATGTGGTTTATCGTCTGTTTTGCTAATTATCATAGTTTTAGTTTTCTCAATATTAATGTCGAGTCCATATTCATGACTTATACTGTTCACTTGCTTCACTAGTTCTTGTAACTCCTGTTCGCTTTCAGCTAACAACACGGTATCATCTGCATATCTAAGGTTGTTTATTGATCTTCCACTGATGTTCAGTCCTGGTATTTCCTGTATCTGTTTGAAAATTTTTTCGGTGTATAAATTAAATAGGCAGGGGGACAGCACACAACCTTGTCTGACACCTCTTTTTATGTCTATGTATGGTGAATAATTCCTTCCCGATCTTACTGTGGCAGTTTGCTCCCAATAAAGGTTACTGAGTATTCTTATATCTTTTCCATCAATACCTATGTCTTTGAGGCATTCAATTATTTTCTCATGATGGATTCTGTCAAAAGCCTTCTTATAGTCAATGAAGCACATATACATACTTTTTTGGACCTCTGTATATTTTTCTGCTAATCTTCTTAGGCAAAATATTGCCTCTCTTGTTCCACTGTTCCGTCTAAAACCAAACTGTTCTTCTTGGATTTCGCTGTCTACTTTACTTTTTATTCTTTCCTGTATGATTTTGAGCAGTATCTTAATTGCATGACTCATCAGGCTGATTGTTCTGAAGTCTGAACATTCTGTTGCATTTGGTTTTTTGGGCAATGTTATAAAAACTGATGTCTTCATGTCGTGTGGTAAATATCCTGTATTGTATATATCATTGCATATTTCTGTGATTGTATCTATACCAAAGCTCTCCAGAGCTTCTATCATTTCAATGTTTATGTTATCCATGCCTGCTGATCTTCCTTTTTGTATCATATGAATGGCATTCTCTACTTCTGATCTGAGAATGTGTGGGCCTTCATTAGAATCTGGTGATGGTTTTTTACCTCTGTTGTCCTCGAATAGTTCTTTTACGTATTCTGCCCATCTGTTTGATATGTCTTTCTCATCAAGTAATATTACACCATTTTTGTTCTTGATACAGCTTCCTCCTTGTGCAAACCGCGACCGATTTGATAATTTCTTTATTTCTTCATGCATATCTCTTGTCATGTGCTTCGCTTCCAAGTCTTCTATTTCCTTACATTTTGTTTCTATCCACCGTTCTTTTGCTTCTCTACACATAGTACGTATGTCATTGTCTATTGTTTTATATTCTGGAGTATTTTTTGCTTTCTTTCTTTCTGCCATTTTATTCAAGATGTCATCTGTCATCCAAATTTGATTTTTCTTAGACTCCTTTTTAGGTAAATTTGCATTTGCTGATTGTATGCTTGTTTTTAAGCATTCCCATTTTGCGGTTGCTTTTTCTTCTGGGTTTTCTCTTCTATACTGCTCCATGCTTTCTGTCAATAACTGTTGGTATTTATTTTTTGACTTCGATTAAATATTTCTGTTTTTATATCTGGTTGTTTCAGCGCTGATATTTCTATCTGGGGTTCCTCCTGTCTTCTGTTTCCTGCTCTTTTCAGCTTTATATTTACTTTGATGACAACTGGATTGTGATCTGAATTTATGTCGGCGCCAGGATGTGTCTTTGCACTTGTGACACTGTTCTTAAATCTATGTTTTATCATGATATAGTCGATTTGATTACGTGTTACATCTCCTGGGCTTTTCCATGTGTATAATTTCCTTGGGTGATGTTCAAAAAAGGTGTTACATATGACCAGCTGGTTTTCTTCACAGAACTGGATAAGTCTGTCTCCTCTATCATTTCTTGTCCCTAATCCATACTGTCCTACTATTTTCTTGTATTTTCCTTTTCCTACTTTTGCATTCATATCACCCATTACTATCAACACATCTGTAGATTTGACTGGTTTAAGTGTGTGTTGTAGCTCTTCATAGTATTCTTCTATTTCTTCCTCGCTGTGATCTTTAGTTGGTGCATAAGTTTGTAAGATTGATATGTCGAATGGCTTTGCTCTCATCTTTAGTAACATCATTCTGTCATTGTGTGTCCAGTATCCACATACGTATTTTTCTAACTCCTTCTTTATCAACATTCCTACCCCTCTTTCGTGTTTTTCTCCTCCTGAGTGTATAAGCGTGTACTGGTCTTTTGTTAGGGATGTAGGATAAAGAGAGAGGGATAGTACCTCACGGTGAGAGACAGCCATGTCCTTTTTAGGATAGTCAGGATCCTATTTGGTTCTCCTCTCTTTGTCTAGCTCATGTATGGCTCCTCGAATACCGCTTGTGTACGGCGGTGGCCACATCCCGGGCAACAGTCTTTGCTGACTGGCTAAACTACATGGGTGGAGTAGGAGCAATCTTACTCAAGGGAATGTCCATCCCTAGTACACAAAGACTGAGACGGTGAGTGAGGCGGAGGAATCTGAGAAGATCAACGGCTCGCAAAGCGAAACAGCAAAGTGTGTGGCGCACTAGAGGCATGTCGGACATAGAAAAAGACAATGGCTAGCCACCGTGGAAGAGATTGGGGCCTTACCACGTACTTCCTACAGAACGTAATGGAATCACAACAACAAGATAAGAACCGATATGTAGAGAACTCTCTGTCCCCTGGGGAAGAATCTACTGTACAAATTAACAGGGAAGAGGCAACTCCTCTAATGAGTAAGGAAGTACATAATGACGAGTGTTCCTTAAATTCTGTTGAAAGGGAGCATTCTGAGAAAGACCACATAAAAACTAGTAGGAGAAGCCTAAAAATAGGAACATGGAATGTTAGAACTTTAAACGGAGAAGGAAAGCTGGACAATCTTATATTAGAGGCAACCGACATGAAACTCGATATACTGGGAGTTGCAGAGGCAAGACTTTTGGATGTTAAATCCGATGTGATTGGAGCGCAATAAATGTAAGGCTAAACACGATTAGTCGGGCTATAAATACTATCTTTTGTTGTCAGGGGAAACGGGAGTAGGAGTACTTTTTTTCAAACGATTGGGTAAACATGGCACGATTGGTTAGACCTGCGAATATAGTCAATTAGAGGCGTCAGGTCAGCACCACATGTTCAAATAAACTTACTACAGAACCAGTGCGTTGAGCACCAGTGCATATTTTTCTAAATAAAAGCCTGGGACATCGGCAGATCGAAATTGTGCTATATTCAGTGCCAGTCAACGTAATTCTGTATTATTTCCATGAATTGTGGTAAGCTTGAAATATTTGATATCTTTTAATGAAAATTGAATGTAAATTGATAATTTATGTCTGTATATATGTGTGGTTCAGTAGCGAACATGAGGTGAAGCCTATATAGTGCTCCAACCTGAACAGAAGGTGTCGGAGGAAAGTAAAACTACATGGAATTGCCAAACAGTACACTGACACCTATTTTATTGAATAGAAAGAAATAATGCTTGAATTGCAGAGGCGTAGTAACCATTAGGGAGGAATATACTGGTGAAAATTGTTTCAGATGAAGATAGCAGTTGGCCTACCGCTGTGAACTCAGTGTTTGTTATGTATTGTGCTCAGTGTAGAAATAGAGTATAAATTAGTTCTGAAGTAGGAGGTACAACCTTCTTGTTTCAGGGACTGTGGTCCTAAAGTTATTGAGCAGCACCTGGTCAGAGCTTTGCTGAATCCAGAGGCGGACAGCAGACTCCTTGGTCCATATAGCAAACAGTGAGGTGTCTCCAGAACACAGGGGAGCAATCGAGCAGAGGAGTCTTTTCCTGCCGCCATCACAAAAGATAAGCCTATGTGGCCAGCGGAGCTCAACATTATGTAACCCCATCTTAAACTGACATTGTATAAAAATAAGAGGGGAAATTAATTGTTTTAATGAACGGAACTGAGAACATCTCCAATACTAGTTCCAACAGAAACAAACACTTGAAGTCATGATGACAAATGACAACATAGCTTGAAAAAACAAAACCAGTATTATCTCATATTACTACTACACAACTGACACACATAGGATAATATTAATAAAATATGTCACTACAAGATTCATATTGATAAATTCTGTACATATAACTTATAATTAAAATTGATTGTGATTCCTGGTTCACTTTGTATTTGAATCAGGACACATATATATTAGTGACAGTAATTAATACATAATTATATTTGAAAATTTACCAGTGCCTCATTTAAGAATAGTCTTATAGAGTGTTAAATGTGTGTGAGTGTCACAGTGTTGTCACGTGTGGTAGAATAAATTAAATTGTTTATCTGTCTGTTGTTGTTGTGACTTACACTTCATCATATACATACCCTAGACATTCAACGTAGTCATCACAATATTCCAGAATAATTCTGACTGAGGTATAAATATGTGGTAGCAAGTAAGGTCATCTGTAATACACTACCCTTATTAGATACAGATACCTTCACAGCTGATCTCAGTCAGTACACTAAGTCCCCTATAAATATTTATAATATCCCACTTTACCACAGTTGTAGTGATTGCCTATGACTCGCATCCATATGTCAATACTGGAACATAGGTGGAGCGGTATACAGCCATCTTCGTTTTCTTACCAACCTCTCTCTTGCTGAGGAATCCTCGATTTATGGCCTGAAAAAGTCTCCCAGCTGCTGCTTTTCGAGTGACCAACTCTTCTTTGATGCCTCCCTTTCGGTCTATAATAGCTCCGAGGTATTTAAAGTGGTCGACCTGCTCCGGGACCTATCTCTCCCAGCTTAATCTGATGCCTTCTTTCTTCTCGTGATATCACCATGGTTTTTGTTTTAGAGCTGCTTATGACCATCCCTCTCTTCTCCAGCTCTTCCTTCCAGACTTGCAGGTTGGGCTGGAGATGTGCCTCTGATTTAGCAATCAGGGCAACATCATGCCCTGCTGCTTTGCCCATCTTGATTTTCTCCAGTGCTGCCTTCAGTTCTTCCATCTTTATGTCATCTTCACCATCATTGGTTTTCTCTTCTGTGCTAGTGGTTATCATTTCTGATGCTTCACCATGCTCACCATCCAGGAGTTCTGAGAAATGTTCTTTCCATCTTTCCATTACTTCCTTCGAGGCAGTAAGCAATTTGCCTTGCTTGTCCTTTATAAATTTGAAAGGGCATTGTATTTCCTTCCTCATGTTCTTTATGGTCTTATAGAACAATTTCTGGTTTTCTTGCGCATCTTTTTCTAGTTTTTTTTCAAATTCTTCCCAGGACTTCTGTTTAACTGCTAGCACCTTGTTCTTTGCTTCTGTTCTGAGTGTCACAAATTCTCTATATTTCTCCATTTGTCCTGTTGTGTTTTTAGCTCCTAAGTATTGTTTCCATGCCATTGTCTTCTCCCTTTTTTTCTCTTTGACTTTCTCTTTCCACCAAGGTGTCCTCTTTCTCTTGTTCCCAAGTCGGACTTCACCACATGCTTCTGCAGCAGCTGTCTTTATGATGTCCTTGAATTTAAGCCAGATGGTTTCCAAGTCATCAGGTGTTCTTCTGTGTGGCTCACCGCTGCAGCAATAAACCCCTGATATCTGATCTTAATTTCTGGCTCTCTCAGCTTGTAGGTCTTAATGCTCATTTCTCCCGTTCGTTTACTTAGTTTCTTGCGTGATGTTGGGCAATTCCTAGGCTGAGCAACTCTTTCAGTTGTTCTTTTGATTGTAAGCAGGTAGTGAACACTTCAAATATCTGGCCCCTTCCAGACTCTAGCATGCCGGACATATTTTAATGAACTCCTCATAACAATGGCATAGTCGATCACTGACTTCTCATTCTTTGTTGAAACCAGTTATTTTATGTGTATAAAATTCTATCATATCATATAAACCTACGAATGCAAAACAACAGAATACCACTACAGCGCTCACTTGGGTTCCTGAGGGTAAGAGGAAAAAAGGAAGACCAAAAGAAACACTCAGAAGAACAATAATAAGAGAAGGAAGAACGTTGGGCCTAAATAATGTGCAAGAGCTAAGAGGAGTGGCGTCACAACGAACAACCTGGAGAGCACTGGTTTCTGCCTTATGCGCCGTGTTTGGTGCTTAAAGAATTTATTATTATTATTATATAAACCAGTTATTTTATGTGTATAAAATTGTCATATTATAGAAATCCGTTATTTATGTGTATAAAATTGTTTTATATTAAAGAAATCCGTTATTTGTGTGTATAAAATTATGTCATATTATAGAAATCCCCCTGTCCCAGTTACTCTCCCCTCAACAATTACTTCCTCTTACGCAGGGCTGTTTTTGGCTAAAACCCAAACCTCCTGGCTAGATTGCGGTGACCTGTAATTTTACCGTTACGTTTCGAGGTCACCCCGGACAAAGGTTGACGCCCTCTAAGATAATATCACGTTGAAGGGATGTTTGATAGTCTTAACGGTCTAGATCAGGGTTTCTTTCTTTTATGTGTGTGCCAGGGACCCTTTTGATTGTCCAGCGAAGGCTACGGAAACCTGTGAACATAAACCAAAATAATACATTTTTTGTTTCAAGGAACATTCTTACATATACAGCGCAGTCTGCTTAAGTGGGGCTGCTTTAAATCGAATTTCGCAAGCATTTCTGAAGGGCCCTGTCAAAAATCTTCTTTGGCTTTGTGTTACGTGCAGTCTTTGATATCTTGCAATATAATACATTTGTATGCTTGTTATGTTCGCAAATATTTTGTAAACAAAATAGATAGTTTTGTAAACAAAATAGATACTTTTTAGTGCTTAAGGAAAAGTCATTATTGAGTTACTTCCCTTGAAAGGAGTTTCGCCACTTTCGATCGAACTCCGCGGATGAATCTAGTTTTACTACGATTTATTCTTTGTTTGGGTAGAAATAGATTGTTCTTGCTTCAGAATATCTATGGCCTGAATTTATGTGTAGTGTTTGTCTAGGTAGGACGAGTCTGTCTTATATCTGTATATCTTTACATATCTAAGTCGAACTATATGTTCTTTGTCGCTAGAAAGGTCAAAGGCTGTCCAGCGGATGTGTCGCTAGTAAGTTGTGATTTGGCTTCGCCCTGATGATGGGGGGCTGTCGTGTTTTTCTGTATCGGCTTGTCGCCGGGAAAAGTGATCTCAAGATTGATGGGGAAAGTGATAAACGTTAAGACCTATCCTGTATGCTTTACCCCAGTGTTTATTCTTATTGCCAAGGAATGGCAGAATCATATTTCTGATACCAAGGTAATAAAGGCACTTCTTATGAACTCTCTTACGAAGCCATCGTTTTCGATAAGCAGACGCACGATTTGTACGTCTGAGAGAATATTTAACTAGATGAAGAAGACATTCATTTCTAGCAGCACTATATCTTGTATGATGAAGTCAATTGTATCATGATAGAATCTACAGAGCCATGAGAACATTTAATGAATGACTAACTTTAATACAGATTCATTGTCTGTATCCAAACGTGAGTGACAGCTCACCAGAAGCCATCTTGTATCCAAATATTTTGTGACTTTCAAGAAGAGAAAAGGGATGCCCCGTACTATCGCTTGATGAGTCCAGAGATCACTGCTACAGATGAGAACCCATTACTAGCGGTTCAAAATGATTATATGAAAAATATGTGCTGAACATTATTTAAAGGAATCTTCGCTAGACGAGGTTAGGTCTAGAAGCCATCTTGAATATTGTTTATAAACTGACGTGCTTTGTCAGTAAACTCAGATGATATATATATGGGCAATACTGAGTGCTTGTCTACTGACATTCCATTGTGCTATGATTCAACGAGTGCCCATGTATCATTGCAAGACCATTTATCAATTGTACCATGATGTATTATGCCAACCTGTGATTTGTCACTGTATCCGTGCTGTCGAATGTGTACGTCCAATTAAACTGTAACAAAAAGTACACAGCAGTTGGCGTCGATGACTTCCAGCCATACATGAGTGAGAAAAAGAACATTTATCAACTCTTCGAACTCTTTCATCATTCGCGTATTATACTCTCACTCTATGTCTACACACCACTGCGTAGGTCGAGTTGATATTCCTATTCCTAACAACCACTCTGACGAGCAACGCTGGGGCCAACAACAAGTCTTTAACATTGGAGCTTCCACAGACCACCATACCTCTTAACACTGTGGTCCTGTGAATAGTTGATGTCAGTGTGAACAAGGAACAATACAACTTCATATCTATACACCATTCAACAGTATATATAGAAACAGCATTTAACTCTGGTGGAATTAGAAGAAGCATATTTAACACTGATATGCTCCTATTATTTAACACTGGTGAGCCAGCTTTCTGGGTTTGACCTCGCAGAAGTTGAGAAGTCAACAGACTACCGATACCAGACCGTTTCCTGTGGCTGATACGACACACTTGCAGTATTAGTTTGCTCTTTGTCAACACTTTGTCACGTGACCTATCAAGTGAATGCAGTATCTAGGTCAGCGTTGTTGACATTTTTACGCTTAGACATTACAGAGTTTCACAGTACAGAGATGATACTTTGAAGGCCATAAACTGTTCTATTGTTGCAGTATTGTTGAACATAAGTGCGTAAATTTCATCGTTGGACCTTCTGATACTCATATTGTTGAACATTATAATAGATTAAATCAAAAATCTAGTATTGATTAAAGTGGCAGTTTACTTTGTTTATTCAGAAACTGTGCCATTATATTTATGAACTGAAACTCTTTCCAACACATTTCATTATTTAATGTATAACTGAGCATCCTATCTGCAACACAGTGCTTTATATATTACACACATGATATATGCATTTATGATTATATGTTATATGTTATTTGTTTGTATAGTATATTAGTTTATATGTCAGCGGGTTGTGTTTAGGTTGGGCGGTGTCCTCACAACAGAATATCCCACGTCATAGAGGGTCCGTTGTGGGGGTTTTCTTTAGGTGCAATTTCCTTAATTGGAAATTTGCTTGCAACAACTAGTTGCTATTTGTGTTAGCTGTGAAGACTGTAATTATTGTTATTTTTGTAATATTTCTTTGTTCTTTAGTTTTGTTTTGATTTGTTTGTAATTTGTTGGTCTACCCTTTTCTATCTTTCAGTTCTATTCACAATTTATATTCATATACTGTGACGTCATTTGTGTTGTTATTCCTTGCAGACTCAGTGATTATTTTCATTGATTTCCCTATTTGATTTATTTGATTTCTGCAAACGTTTTCGTATTGTCAGTCTTATTTGTACTTTATGTATGCTGTTGGTTGACATATGTTTTATATAGGTATATTTCATAAGACACTATTGCTTGTGCACTGCACTTGGATTATGGTATAAACCAGTACTTTATTATTATTACTGGTATACAAGAAATTATACAAGACCTTATTAAGGCTTGTGACCCACTGAGATTGAGATAGTGTACTGATTAATCAAGTCATTAAGAACTTGTGGTATTATTATTGTTTCAAGTAATTAGTATTATTGTTAGACATCATGTCTACATTAGAATACTTCATTGCACAAGGGAAATCCCTTGATAAGACTGGTCAACAATTAGAAGAATGGGCAGTTGCTCAATATGACAAGACATTAGCTGCTGCTGCAGAGGAAAGAAAACCTCTAGCTGAAGAGAAAAGATTAGCAGCTGAAGAGACAAGACTAGACAGAGAAGCTACTGCTGCTGCTGAACAAAAGAAATTGCAGATGCAGGTGGAGGAAAGGAGATTTGAAGCTGAACAAAAAAAATTAGAAAGAGAAGCTGCTGCTGAACAAAAAAGATTAGACAGTGAAGCTGAACAAAAAAGATTAGACAGGGAGCTGAACAAAAAAGATTAGACAGGGAAGCTGAACAAAAAAGATTAGACAGAGAAGCTGAAGAAAAAAAAAGCAATAAGAGAACATGAATTTGAGTTAGAGAAATTAAGATTGACAAGTATGAGTAATGTTAATCAGGCATCTAGTGGTAATGGTAAACCTTCTACTTACAAGGTTAAGGTTCCACCGTTCAATCAGTCCAGTGACGATATTACATTCTGGCTGGATAGATTTGAACGTTCTTGTCGTACTCATAATGTGGATAAATCACAATATGCTAACCAATTAGCAGAAAACTTGAAAGGTGAATCTCTGACTAGGTTATGCCTTGTAGGAGAAGCAGATAAGGATAATTATGATGTCATTAGGGCGGCTTTGATAAAAAAATACCAGCTAAGTGAGGAAGGCTATCGCCTTTTGTTTAAGACGATGGTGCCTGAGACAGGTGTAGAATTCTCAGAATTCATTGCAAAGGCACGTCTCACAGTTGATCGTTGGATTGAGCTTTCCAAAACAGAAAAAAAACGTATGAAGGACTTATGGATTTGTTGCTCAGAGATAAGATTATGTCATGTGTTAACAAACCATTCCTTGAATTTATACATGAGCGTAAACCCAAATCACTAAAGGAAATGGAAGAATATTGTTCCCAATATGTCACTGCACACCCCGACGTGACTTTTGGCAACGCTAAGATTAAGGAGAGTATGCCAGTTGCTTCAGCAACACCATACAATCCCAATTATTCACACAGATTTCAGGGACCTCAAAACAGATTTGATAAAAAAGGTAACCATATAGTTATCAAAACCAAGGTAACCAATCATTTCAGGGTTCTTCTTCAAAGAACTGGAGACGAGCTGATAGCTCTCGACACAGGGGTGGTCATAATTATAGGAATTTCCATAGAGGAAGTAATTATAGAAACTATCCGAGGTATCCGTCTTGGAGTCAACAAGATCATAATTACAGAGATACTCATTATAATGAATATGATAATGGTAACCAAGAGAACTATGACTCAAACCCAAATAGGGGTTACAATAGAGGTAACAATAACTACAGAGGTAATAATAACCGAGGTAGATCTCAAAACAGAAGACATAAACCACATTTTCAGGCAAACTCTGCACAGCAAGAGTCTCATGAAGCCTATAAACAGAGTAAAGATAATAATGACGCTAGTAATATGGCATGTTCTGCTTTTGATTTTGGGAGAGCATCTCAGTGCCCCCAATGCAAAACATTATTTGAGCCAACCACAGTGTCTACTTTAAGCTGTGGCCATCCTCTTCCTGCTCTTCCTGCATCAGTCGCGCATGATGGAAGAGGTTCTCTTGTCCTACATAAGGGTTTAGTACATAACAATCCAGTCTCCGTTCTATTTGATTCTGGATGCACCACAATTGGTGTTAGGCAGTCACTCGTAGATCCTTCCCGTGCCACTGGACAAGTAGTCAAATGTGTAACATTTGGCGGCACATTAGAGAAATACTCTACTGCTATCATTAGGATTGCTACTCCTTTCTTCACAGGAGATGTACACGCATGTCTTTTGCCGAATCCGATCGCTGATCTTATCATCGGTCGCATTCATGGAGTCAAAGAATGCACTCCGCAACAAATTTCCGCGTGGGAAAGGCAAAACATGCAGATTGCTAACGCTGTAGTCACTAGAGCTCAGGCTCTTAATATGCCTCAAACTTCATCTACTGAAGATAATGAAGTGCATAACCAAGATGATCCCTTGGTAATTTCTCGTGACTCGTTTATTAAACAGCAAGAAGATGATCCCACTCTGAAGAAATTCTTCTTTCTTGCAACTAAAGGTGATCCGAATAAAGACACAAGTCGTAAATCGTGGATTACAAAGAAGAATGGCGTACTTGTACGTATGGTTCAAGACTCCATTACGTCAAGTCATTCTCAAATCCTGGTTCCCAAGAATTTGAGAGTTAAAATTTTGCAGCACGCTCACGCCTCTCAGTGTGCTGGACACATGGGTTTTTCCCGTACTAAGTCAAGAGTCCTTGCGGCTTTCTTTTGGCCATTGGTAAACAAGGACATACGGATTTATTGTCGATCTTGGTATAAG
>JAMPIV010019491.1:0-294241 GCA_024509875.1 Oreohelix idahoensis | reverse complement strand
CCCCCTTTAGTTTGGTGAAAATAGAGGGAACTGTTACGTCCATGATGGGGACAGGCTCCATTCAAGGTAGAGAAGGCAGTTTTAATGCACTCTGAATGTTACTAGAAGTGGTCTGAAGCTATGAAAATATTGTGATTTCTTCTTTTTTCCGGGAACTTGAAACATTCTAAATATTTGTCCAGGGTGGGGTTATAAAAAGGAAAGAAATAGAAAGACAAAGAGAATTAAGTAAGAGAGATGGGAAAATAAATAAAAAGAATAAATAAAAAGCAAACCACCCGGTAAAAATAATCACCAAGTGTTGATATTCAAAAATTCTTCGGGTCCCGGGTGTAAAAGAGTAAATACTAAGTAGAGAAAAGAAACAAAAAAGTATCAACATCAACGAAAATAAATAAAACTCGCTTTGTTTTCCTTTCCCTGAGGATGGCCTTGTGGTCGCAACGTAGACAACTTCCTTGGGGGTTTTTTTTTCGTGATAAGACGCATTCATTTTTTCAATATTATTATTATTTTTTTGTGTCCCTTATCATATTCAACCCTTACTACGTGTCCCTCTAATTTGCCGACTCATATTCTTCGTTTCTGTAACAGACCATAAGTTGTTAGTGTTAGCGACTGATGGCATGTCTGATCATACAATATTTTATTGCGTTACTTGGACATGAAAGGGGAGTAAAGAATGGTAACTCTGTAACCTACTACGCATGTCGTAAAATGCAACTAAGGAGAGTTAGGCACCAACCTGTAGAACTTTTAAACCACACCCAAAAAAAATCTATAGCAACAAAACATGGACGAGGGCTAGCGGAACAAGAGAAGAGAAGAAGACGCTGGCGATGGATGGGACATACATTGATGAAACCTGTTGATAGCATTACAAGGCGGTCCTTGTTCATGGAATCTCCAAAGTAAGAGAGGCAAATGGATACCAAAGAACACGTGGAGAAGAGAACTGAAGTCAGATATGAAAGGGTTGAAGAACACACGGAAAGACCTTCAACTGATAGCACGGGACAGCAAGACCTAGCATACGTTTATTGAAGGTCTATGCTCATTCGGGAGCTAGAGCTCATCGATGACGATAATGACGATGATGATGACGACCACGATGACAATAATGATGATTATGTTGATGATGATATCGGAAACTTTCTAAAGATATACCTCATATGAGGCGAAATGGTCAACTTTGACCCAACTATCTGCGACAAATAACCTAAAGGACAGACATCCTATAGGTCTATGATGTAGTATAGCTAAAATCTGTTCTGAAACTTGAATAACGATATATAATGGTGGGTTATATGACATGTTTTAATGTTGAGAAGCCAAGCATGAATGAGCAACAACAGCCGCAGGGACAATTCCTGATATGGTGTATTATTAACTCACACTTTTCTGTCGCTGAGCGTTTTCTTGAAAAGGATGCGTAAAAACAGAGTGCGTATTTCCCTTCTTCTGCCCTCCGCTCACAGCTCCTTCCTGTCTTCTTATGCTGGCGGCCATTTCTGCGAAAGATCTGATGGCGGAGGACTCACACGCTGTTAAATATGCTTAACCCTGGTGGCCGTCACTTGCCCCGCGTCGGATCTCATCTCATCGCCTCCCTCGTGCGTGAGCAGTTGGCGCAGAGGCCATCTTTCAAAATGCGCATCATTTCCATCACGTGTCGGATCATATCGCGGTCCGATGTGTGAATAATGGCACGCCAGGGCCCGGACGGGGAACGCATTGCTCACTCATCCGAGATGTTTAGCGATAGGGTGCAAATAATGCAGCACTCAAGTCAGATACTGTCACGACTGTCCCAGATAGTGTCATCAATACTGTTTACCCAAAATGGCCTGCGTCTTTATTTAAAATTTCGACCGTTTTTCCTGCAAATTCCAGATCGTGTCACTTTTCAATTTCAGGGCAGTCCCGGGCCAAACTGGCTTCATAAAATTTCAATTTTGATTTAGCATCATTTAACAAAAGGAGTTGCAAATGTGCCTAAAGTGTAACAGGATTTCTTGAGATCTTTTTTTTCCTACACGGTACCGGTACACTTCTTTAAAAGCTGGCTAGCTGACCAAAGATAAGTAACAAGATAATCTCAGAGAATAACGATGTTTTTCTCACTATATTTTTGGCCCAATTCTTCTCCGGCTTCTGTCTACTCGTATCATATTCCAAGAAGTCTGTTAAACGTTGATAACACTGACTAACAAAAAAAAACTTTTTTTTTCTTTCTCTAACATTTCTATGTTTTTCTGGTCAATTTTAATGCGCTGTTTTTAAATCTGCAAACCGTTTTTCTCTATCAGGTCGGGATCTCTAGAAATACGCAATTGAAGTTTTTTAACAACGCATACAGTATTACAACATCATTCGTACAAGAAGTATAACAGTTATGTAGGCTTGAATTTCTTTGCAGTCGACTTTCGTCGGGGAATGGCATGGCGTACATCGCGATGAAGCATCCAACAATAATCGGCAAGCATGGTCACACTCCACCGTCCTTGATAACGTGACTCCATTACGGCGATATCTTGATGGAATCGTTCTCCATGTTCATCGCTGACTTCGCCAAGGTTGTCAGGGAAAAAGTCAAGATGTGAATCGAGCAAATGGATTTTGAGGGACATGTTACAGCCCATAATTCTGTATGCATCTATGCACTGCTTAACAATATGCAACATAGTCAACAGATTTGTGATTTCCCAGAAAGTTATCGACGATCGATTTGAATGCCATCCATGCGCGAAGTTCACTACTATGTAACAAGTTCTCGAATTGTTTGTCTGCAATAACTTTCCTAATCTGAGGTCCTACAAAGATACCTTCCTTTATCTTTGCATCGCTAAATTGCGGAAACTTTTCTCGAAGATAAGTGAAAGCTTTGCTCGTTTTATCTAACGCTTTTACAAAATTCTTCATGAGCCCCAACTTTATATGTAACAGTGGTAAAATGAAGCTGTCTTTGTTAACTAATGGCTCGTGTATTACATTTTTATGCCCGAGCTGCATACGATCCCGGATAGGCCACACCTTTCTTGCATAATGTTCCTGTCTGTTGCGGCTGTCCCATTCACATCGGAAGCAACAAAATTTAGTATACCCAGTCTGCATGCCCGTGAGAATGCAATGACCTTAGGTCTCCACAAATCCGCCATTGGTAGTCATTGTACTTTATTTTTTCCAAACGTATAGCCATATTGTCATAAGTTTCTTTCATATGAACAGAGTAGGTGACTGGAATTGATGAAAATAAGTTTCTGTTATGCAATAACACAGCTTTTAGACTAGTCTTGGAAGAATCGATGAAAAGTCGCCATTCGTTGACTATGTGCTTATGACCGAGGTGCACCATTAGACCGTTTACATCTTTGCAATAGCAAATGTCATCATCCATCTCAAAGTATTGAACAAGTTCTCTGTGTCTATGACGAAATTTAGATATCGGAGTATTGGGCGCTAAAAGATTCCATTCTTTGAGTCGCGAACCGAGTAATTCCACTTGTCCTTTGGTAAGAGCGAGATCACGTATTAGATCTGAAAGTCCTGAATGGTTAATTAAGTAAACACTATCATTCACCGGTATGTAATCTGAGTCAGAATTAGTTTCTAATGCAGGTAAACTATCACTTTCTGATGGTTCATTCACGTCCAACGGATTATGTTCTGGTGGTACTTGGATCGGACACGTGATTGGATCATGAGGCACTGGTTTCGAAACCAATTCAATATTTGAATAAACCACAGACTTTCTAGTTTTAAAAGTGAAACCATGGATATTTGTCAAGCAGAAGTACAATCAGTAGTGTGATTTGTATGTTCACGCCATATTACTGGCACTCCAAAAGGCATCGACTTATGCTTCAGCGATTTTCGTAACCAACCTGCCAATGTATCGAACAAACTGCATTTGGCTACCAAGATTTATTTGCATCATCAACTTTCGAATCGAAATAAAGTTCATATGCTTTCTTTAGTAATGGTGTAAAGTTTTTCTGGTCAACACGATCGGTAAAATATCTGCACACGTAACAGAACAGATCAGCCGAATTTCTACAACTTCTAGAAGCCATATTTTGCTCAGAATTATTTCAAAATACAGTAACTATTTGAAAAATCGCGTAACATATGTCATGCATCTTTTAGCAGTATAAAAAGTAGAATTATGTTGCTTTTTATTAATTTTTAATAAGTTATATAGTAAAAATGAAACGGAGCAAATAACGGTTTCCCAAAAATATATTTATTCACAAATATCTTAAGAACCCGACGTGATAGAGATAAACGGATTTCAGATTTGAAATCAGCGCAAGAAACTGACCTAAGAACACTTATTCTTATATAAGAAAGAAAAATGTTGTTTGTCAGTGTAATCACTGCAGAAACCAAAGGGACGCAAACCTATAAATATTTTTGTCCGAAATCTTCAGCTGTATAACATAAAATGTTGTCTCCATTAATATACTTTCAGTAAAATGTAACCGACTTCCTCTGCACTTTTCATCCGCTGTTGTCGCAAATATGTCGTGGGAAAGTTGATATGGAGTTCTGAGCTTTTTAAATAGCATTTATGATGGTCAAGGAGTGCAGCAGTAAATAGAAATTCAACATGTCCAGCAAGCAAGCGCGCACACACATACAGAAGCAATAAAAATCTTTCCGTCTTTTACGTTTTATTTTTATTTTTTGGTCTTAAGTGATACTATGCACCTGGGGGTGGGGGGTGGGGGGGGGGATGTCTCCGAGAAGACTAGATTAGAACCAGGTCAGGGGGAAGACAACCGACAGGACATTATGGCGCTCTCTCTGGCAAACCTCTACGCCCCAGGATAGATGAAGACTCTGTATGACATGTCGTAGGCGGTGCCTCACATGAGGCTGTGCATAGTCAGGCATGTAAAACAAATTGCTACTGTTTTAATATTATTCATCCACTCAATCAATCAAAGTGGAACAGTCCCATTTACGATGGTTTGGCCACGTCTGCGGAATAGGACAAGATCGGCTGCCACGACAAATATGGGAAACCAAGAGCAAGAGATGCGGACCTCCAGGACGACACTTAGTTCGCTGGGCGGACCACATTAAACAGCCTCTAAAGGAGGAAGACAGCCGATAAGATAGTATGGCGCTCTCTCTGACAAACCTCTACACCCCAGGGTAGAAGAGGAACCACTAAGTAAGTAAGTAAGTCATACTTACTTAGTCGTTCCCCTCCTACCGCGAGGTGTAGAGGTAATAATAGCCCCTTCAGTCATAACTGACTATGGGAATGCGCCCCTGAGGTGACAGCCCTCAACTGCTTATTTTCCTGGTGCTCCTTTCGATGTTTTCTCCCCTCCTCTGCTTCTTGTGTGAGCCTCTCTTCGCCCAATCTGAGGTGGTGCCGTAAATAGCATCGCCACTTAGGTCGATCGGCAGCTTCATCCTCCCATGTTGCTGGATCCATGTCCAGTGCCCTCATATCTCTCTTGCACACATCTTTGAACTTGTAAAGGTAGTAAGTAAGTCAATCAATCAATTTCTTTGTAACGGTTCTCAGTACCTGTTGTTCTAGTCTAGAGGTAGTAAGTAAGTCAATCAATCAATTTTTTTGTAACGGTTCTCAGTACCTGTTGTTCTGGTCTAGAGGTAGTAAGTAAGTCAATCAATCAATTTCTTTGTAACGGTTCTCAGTACCTGTTGTTCTAGTCTAGAGGTAGTAAGTGTCGTAGATTTTCGATAGGAGAATTAAGACTTGGGTTGGTCCCTTCTGAATAGATTGGAATGAGTGAGAGTCACAGTGTGAGAGTTAGTCGAAGAAATAGATTCCACGAGTGAGATGATAGAATGGTGATAGAGGCTGTCCCTGAGATGCGAGAAAGTCTTCTCTCTCTCTCACCTATCTTCTACGACAGATTTTAAGCAGTCAGACAGTCTACACACAGATATATCTATTACCTATATTTATATCTACTCACGGGCACGCACATACACGTGACGACAGTTAAACACACAGACGTGGGAATCTATAACAAATGATTGTATATATATGTGTATATATATATATATATATATATATATATATGTGTATATATATATATATATATATATATATATATATATGAACGAGCTGACCAACGCACTGATTTAGTTCAAGAGAGATTTTTATTATTATCATCTAAAAAAAATCTTCTCACAACACCAAAAATACATCAAGGAAAACACTACAAATAGGCATAAAATTCAAGAAAATGCTACTAGGATGATAACCCCGTTATGATATTAACTCTAGGTTTAGCCCACAGCCCCGTTATGAGACAGATGATGGCCCAAAGAGTCATAAATGCATGTGGTTAGGGTTTAATATTGTTCCCTTTTGAATGTATAGACTGACTTTGACAGCAGTATCTATTCTAAAGGAACACGTTACTTAAGCAGCAAATCTCGCCTAAGGAAAAAACAAATATAACAAGTGAATGTATTATACAACGAACATCCTTCCGGCACTTTCACTCGGTTCTTTCATCAGGGCCTTGATATACTTACAATCGTGTTGTGGTTTCGCCGCCTGGCGAAAATTTTGGACACTCACACTTTTTATCTGTTACTGTCGTTTAATGAAACAGATCCCAGCTCTGCAGATTTGTTTTTGTTGGTTTCATCAAAATGGATCCGGGGAGCGTCTGCTTCAGGCGATAGTTATTTCAGACTAAAGTTAATGTCACTTGACTCACGAGGTAAGAATTAGGCTTAAACGAGCACAAAATGTCAGAACACGAAGTTTCCCTTAATTAGGAAGATGACCGGTGGACAACTTCTCTCAAACAGAAAATCTTAGTTCCCCACTCACTTGTCAACAATGTCGGAAAGTTAATGTTATTGATTGTAATTATTCTCGCCGTCAGGCAGAAACTTTACGTAGAGTTTATGGAAGAAATTAAGATCTGGTTCACAGGCCCAGTATTGATCATTACAGTCTTTGAAAAACCGTTAGTGGGATATAGTATTTCTGTCTAACTCTGGTTGCACATGCACTGTCAAATCAGTGTTACTTGAGAAACCCACATGGTTCAAAATAAGGACTGTCTATTTCTTCACAAGTATGAACTCTTAGTAAATGCTGGTAAAGTTCGGGTCACCCCAGTATTTCACTGTATAAAAGGAAAAGCACATATAAATCATTTACATATTATGTACTCAATATAACTTACATTTAAAACAGCAAGCCTACAGCTTGACTTATTATTTAAACTTCCGGTGAAATAAGTTATAAAAAATCGATCATCAGGAATTAGGAATATGGTGCGTATTCCGTCACTACTCACTGATGTCGCGTCTAGCATTTATAAGTTTGTTATTAAAACAGTTTCGACTGAGTATTAGCCGTTAAATTAAATTCCTTATAGCTACTAGTTTAGTAAGCTAAAGATATAATTTATCTTGTATTTCCACTGTATGCGTCACTAGAAAAATAATACAAACTATAAATTAGGACCTCTGGGCACAGAACTAGTTTAGAATGAAATAAGCGATTTAACGCTTTAAACACTTTCCAAAATACTAGATATCTATTATATTAATCTCACCACAGCACTACGGTAACACCACGACTAGGATAATTCACTAGATAGGTAGTTAGAAGCTCGTCAGAAATCTGACGAGAACTATGAAATTCGCTATACAAGCTTCATTCGCTAGCACGCGTGTCCGTCTACTAAAGATGTTGAAGACTGAAATGCAATCAGATTTCAGCTCCTGGGTGGATATTTGAAAACAGGGGCAAACAATCCCACATTTTCTCAACCTCCGAAATCATCTCCCCTTTTACGTGTAAAACCTACGTCAGCTTAACGCGTGACGTAACTGCCACCAGTGACCGAGAAATGCGCGTGACAGTTGCAAATCTCAGACAACCGTCTACAACTGCGTCGTAGAGATGTCAGTAATCACGCCTTTCCTGAGCGCTCAGCCGAAAAACCCGCGCGTGACAGGTGCCAATGTAGACATAAAGTCTGATCTATGTCCAGCGAAACGAATTTCTCACACTCCAGGCCCAGAAATCTGGTCGGGCCGCGCTCTGACCGGGGAAACTGTAGACGTATGTCTGGCGAGAACCGTATATTCACAGCTATGGTTCGGCCGGCAGAGACCGACATCTATGTAATCGAGTTACGTATCCCAGTATGAGAAAAACACAAGGTAAAGTTTGAGGATACTGAAGAAAATATTATTCGCAAACAAGTGATGCGAAAAGTACAGGGAAAAAAACCAAGTAAGGAAAGATAATAAAATAAAGGATGCGGGTGAGAGAATAGGAAGAAGATGTAGGCAATTTAATGATATAAAGACCCACGTGACAGTAAGTAAGTCAATCAATCATTTTTTTTGTAACGGTTCCCAGTACTTGTTGTTCTAATCTAAAGGTAGTAAGTAAGTCAATCAATCATTTTTTTTTGTAACGGTTCCCAGTATTTGTTGTTCTAGTCTAGAGGTAGTAAGTAAGTCAATCAATCAATTTCTTTGTAACGGTTCTCAGTACCTGTTGTTCTAGTCTAGAGGTAGTAAGTAAGTCAATCAATCAATTTTTTTGTAACGATTCCCAGTACCTGTTGTTCTAGTCTAGAGGTAGTAAGTAAGTCAATCAATCAATTTCTTTGTAACGGTTCTCAGTACCTGCTGTTCTAGTCTAGAGGTAGTAAGTAAGTCAATCAATCAATTTTTTTGTAACGGTTCCCAGTACCTGTTGTTCTAGTATAGAGGTAGTAAGTAAGTCAATTAATCAATTTCTTTGTAACGGTTCTCAGTACCTGTTGTTCTAGTCTAGAGGTAGTAAGTAAGTCAATCAATCAATTTTTTTGTAACGGTTCCCAGTACCTGTTGTTCTAGTCTAGAGGTAGTAAGTAAGTCAATCAATCAATTTTTTTGTAACGGTTATCAGTACCTGCTGTTCTAGTCTAGAGGTAGTAAGTAAGTCAATCAATCAATTTCTTTGTAACGGTTCTCAGTACCTGTTGTTCTAGTCTATAAATCCGAGGACTCGAGAAGATTTGTTTCTAACGCCCTAACCAGTTATATCTATTTCTCTATGTATTCCATGGTTTCTAACGCCCTAACCAGTTATATCTATTTCTCTATGTATTCCATTGTTTCTAACGCCCTAACCAGTTATATCTATTTCTCTATGTATTCCATTGTTTCTAACGCCCTAACCAGTTATATCTATTTCTCTATGTATTCCTTTGTTTCTAAAAGAAGATAGTCCAATTGGCAGAGCGGTTTAAGTTCTTTCCTCTCAGGGCTAAGGTACCGGGTTTGGAACACCATGGCGTTACGCTCCAGCTGTAAATGGGTACCTGACTTTGTTCTTGAGCTGAGAAAGGCAAAGGCCATGAGGAAGAGAATTGGTCAATCGTCTCTCAAAGCTGGACCTAGTAGAATGAAATCTCTAACACTTCACTCCCCCTGCTGCAGTATCTGCTATGAGAATTACTTTACCTTTTTTTGAAGAAGAAAGTTACTATAAGTGTAGCAGCAGATAAATCCATGTATTTAGTTGCTGAGTCAGTTGCACAAATAAGATGAAAAAGACAAACGACTATTGAAAGCAGACTGTATGGATACTTTAAAATACAAACTTTGTTGATGAGCCAATAGACATAGCAAAGTATAACTCAAAAGTTGGCATTGCTAGTTTTTGAAAACGAAAGCGAAATAATGGAAAAAATTGTTGATGTTATCAAGAGATGCCAGAAACGGCCATAGGTAGGCAACCCAGGGTTGGTTTGATTTTAAGAACTATCTTCATTGCACACGGACAACTTCATCAGTGCTCCGACCTCCTGCCTTAGATCACACAAGGAGGATCTCAGCACAGTGCACGAACTCCGTAGTACTGGCGAGAATACTAATGTGTGTATATAGGAATCACACACTCTATAAATATTTTTGTGGTGGGCAGGTTACTAAGTTTTCAATTTTGCCAGGGCAGCGGCCTGATAGGCCTACTCTTTACGATTTCCAACTGCCGTGGGATTTATAATGTGCGCAACTTGCACACGTAACCTCCTATTTTTAGCCCTTATCCGAGAAGTCTATGCATCCGATCTCACTACCCAGGAGGCCGGGTAGAGGGGGAGGGGGGGGGGGGAATGACATCATTAAGACCACTGTTTTCCTTTTCTGGGAACCGAACCTTGTACCTTTAGAATTCGAGGCGGACGCCATACCTCTTATCCACCCCGATTATGAACACCCCTCCCCAGGAGTTATGGAGATTACTTAAGAAACAATAAGCACTTTAATGACCTACCTTGATAAAAATCATGTATGTTTTCAAGTTTCAGAATATTTGAAATAGGTGCAGCATTTATACAACATTTATCTCTGCCGGATGGCCTTGCTTCGTGCAATGTCATCATCAGAGCGGGGGAAAATTCAAACTAAAGAACGTTTTGCCAAATGTTATTTTCAGTTCAAAGAGAAGACCGCATTCATATGTTATGGAGTTCAAGAATAAAGTGATTCTTAGACAGATAGCTCGTGGGTTTTCGCTGAGAACAAGGACAAAAGTGTATGCAATCCTGGGGATATCGCACTTTAAAATGCCGATGTTGAGTGCCAGTCCAAAACTTCTTCATTAAAAAAATTGTATTTCTTTTTATTACTCCTTCGCCTATGAATCTAACAGTTCACGCTTTGTGATCTACTAGTATATTGCGATTGAATCGTTGCCGACCTCTGGTCTAGATACTGAAAGCATCTTGTCATCTTCATCTTATGTGGAATCCTCTAGCCTGCCAAGGGCAATCCCGACCTGGTTATCTTAATCGGCGAATTATGCGAAAGCGGGTGGACAATACCACATTTACCTTTGTTTGTTCGCTGCAAAGTTGGTCACGGATTGAGCGGGCTATCGCCTATCAGATTACGTACCAACTTCCGGCCAGGCGATTAATGTGTCTGATAGTTTAAAACAGCCAGCAAATGGCGACAAACACCTGTGGGATGAGTCTGATTTCTGGACAATAGATGGCATTTTAAGATAACGTGTTAATGTTGCAAGCATGACTTGCACAAATACACGGACTATCCTACCGACATGTCTAGACACGACAAGCCGGAAAGGCCATGTTGGTTGGTAAACAGGAATGTCGGCCGGAGAATAACAACTTTGGTAAAAACTAAGGGGATATATGATATCACACTTCCGCCCAAATGCCTTGTTGTAATAAACAACTGTGAAATTATAACAACCTTGGAAGAGACTATCAGTAATAATAATCTAGGGCCCGGCGCGTGGGATAATTATTTTGGCAAAATAAAATGTAAGAAGCAATACCTTGTGTTGTCAAGCAGTAATGTTCAGACCAGGATGGGGGAAACCTCTACCAATATCAGACGTCCTAATTGTGGTTGGTTCGATATTTGAATGCTAACCTAAACTTACTCATGACTGGATCTTCCCCCAAAGGAACCTTACGTGGAGCCATGTGTGTGGGAGGAAAAAAATCAGTTTAAAATCTAAAGCATCTAAAGACTTACTCACTGCATTCCATCTTAGTCTAGAAGATTTTATAAACAGCCAGGAGCAAGTATTATTTAGAATTCCAGTATAGGACTGGTAGTGAATTCTAACATTAGAAAGGAGTAACTCCAGAGTTATTGTTACCACTCATTTTGCGCGCAGGCTTGCTAAGGCATCGCTGTGCGCAGCTGAGAGGTACACACAACGGCATCCATGCTGAAAGCTAGCTATTTGTTAAAGTGTGACCTATATGTAAATTAGTGTATGACGTAGGCAATGTCTGCGGCGAAAAACGAACGGTTAACGTTCGGGGGTGACGGGCATTCGATGTGTTCGTCCTAATGGACAGTGTGTGTTTTAGGAGTTCCTTACTGGGGTCCTACATTCTATTCATTTATTGTCAGATTATCTACTGACACTACTTCAAGAATGTGTGTTTGAGTTATGTGTGGCAAGACGGCAGACAGAAGGTAGTACGTAATTGTGTAATTCATATTAACATTCATGACAATGTCGTTTTGGACTAATTGCAGACAGTTTGACATCTAACGGCACAGCTGTATAGTTCATCAGTGCTTACTGCCAGAGATAATATATTTATTATGGAGCATCATTTGTTATTCAAATGTCTCAATGTGTGAAGTACCCAGTGTTGTAAATGTCGTCAATTAAAGATCGTGTTAATTGTACGATGGACTGAGCGTACTTATTTCAAGTTGGTCTGACTGCATATACATTTGAATGTTATACATGCCAATCCACGACATTGCGACATGTGTTACCGATAACCTTTACAACTACCAATAAACTCGAGGTAACACCCAATGGTGGCCAGCAAACGGGAGTTTGTTTTTTTCCAATTCGAAATTCATCATTATGAAGCCTTCTGTCTGTGCCACTTTTACAAAATTTGCGCTATCGATGAGCCATACTTTTCAGCGCGTACAAACTGCACTGCGCAGCTTTAGTTGACCTTTTCGCGTCGGCAGCGAATTAGCGGCAGGATCCAAACATCAACAAGCCTACTACAAACTTATTAATTTTGATGCGGTCAAGAATTTGAACTATTTTTATTGTCATCAATGACATTTCTATAAGTATTTGCATCAGTTTTGGCAGCAGAATTTCAACTTTCTTCGAAATTGATCAAGCTCAGCGAAGATTTTCAGCCTCCAGCCCACCACGTCTTGCACAGACAGACAAGACAAGATAGCGTATCCGCCAACAACATTTTTTTTTTTTGTTAACAACAATGAAGAATTTCAACACTGTCATCCTCCTATAGTGAGAGTAATCGATTCCATTCTGTCCAGTACCATACCTGGGGAGGATTCACTATAAGCTAAGTGGTCTAGCTCTTGTCGGCTTAGTTTAGATATATCCTGTGCAGAGCCTTTTGTTTTCTGCATGTTTTGTGTTTCTATGTGTATTTTAAGGGGGTACAGTGAAGGACTTGATCATAGGATAACATCCCGCTCTGGCTGGGCCTAAGATCAAGGTTGTCTTTAGGATCGGTAGGTGATTATTTCAGGATTGAGGGTCCGGCACACATGGCCGAGTGGATAACGCTTCACCTGAATTAATCATATCCTTTTTCCGTTTAGTTGTGTCGTCACGTGATGCTGGGTGTTCAAGTTCGTTTAGTGTTTCTGATTATTTCGTTTTGGCAACATTATTGTTTGTACATGGTTGATCATACCTTGCTGTCCCTCAGTTCCTTTGTGTATTAAATGTGGTAAAGCGTGTTTGTCTTGTTATTTTGTTAGACTAAGCATTGTTATTTTTATTTTTACTTAAATACATTTTTATTTATTTTATTTTTTTATTATTTTTCTACATTAGTATTGTCTTTCTTGGCTTGTTGTACTGTGTCCTGGTCATAGTTTGTCTTGTCTACTTCACGAGATTAACATATGCTCACATAATATTTTTCACTTGCTTTATCTTGACATTTATAAGAATTTGCATTGGTACTGCTAATTACTATATAGTACACATTTTACATCACAAGTAAGTCATTTATAACCTTCTAACATGGCTACTCTGGAGCATTTTATTCTATTGGGAGAAAAACTTGGTAAGCAGGGACAAGCTTTGGAAGAGTTTGCCATGGAGCAACTTACAAGAGCAGAGAGTAGATTGGAGAAAGAGGAACAAAAAAGGCTAGAAGATATTGCCAGAGAAGAAAGGGCACAAGCAAGAGAAGAGAAAAGAAGACAAGAAGAGATTGAAGAGAAAAGAAGACAAGAAGAGATTGAAGAGAAAAGAAGACAAGAAGAGATTGAAGAGAAAAGAAGACAAGAAGATTTTGCAGAGAGAAGAAGACAGGAAGATTTGGCAGAAAGGAAAAGACAAGATGAGATATATTTAGCATCAAAAAAAGCTCAATTTGAGCATGAAGAGAAGATGGCTTCTTTAAATTTAGATAGATCTAAAATAGAATCTGGCAATTCACAAAATCAGGAAGTGACAGGTTCGTCTAAGAAAGTACATCCTAACACAATTAAACTTCATTTACCCAAATTTAATCAAAATTTTGATGACATTTCTTGCTTTATAAATCGTTTTGAGACAGTATGTACAGAATACAAACTTGAAAGATCATCATGGGTGGTTCATTTAATGCAAATTGTTACAGGTGATGCTTTGACTGCTATTTTAACTATGGATGAGAACAATAGGCAATCCTATGATGCAGCTAAGGCGTTACTTCTACGAAGGTACCAACTTGATGAGAATGGGTATAGAATGAGGTTCAAAAAACTCATACCCGACATGAACAAGGACTTCTCGGATTTCATTTCATCTATTAAATTATGTTTTGATAGATGGATTGGTGTGGCTAAGATTGAACATATATTTGAGGGTCTTAAGGATCTCATATTGAGGGACAAAGTGTTATCCTCCATTAGTTCAGAATTTTTAACATTTTTGCATGAACGCAAACCTGAATCTTTGCAAGCTGTTGAGTCTTTAGGTCGACAATTTATGACAGCTCATCCGGGGCAGATTGTGAGCAACTCCACTGTGAAAGAGTCATTACCAGTTGCTTCGGCTCGTTCTGTGCAAATACAAAACCCAGGAGCCAGATCAAAAAGCATGGATCGGAATTTTGGTCAGAACAGAGACCGAAATGTCGGATCGTTTCGTGGACGGTACAATTTCGATACTCGACCATCTCAAGATCAAAGAAATTTTCGTCAATATCCTGGAGGTAATGGACCATCTCAAATGTACAATAGGTTAAACAGAGGATGGCGTAGGCCTGATAATTCCGACAGGTATAGAAGTGACAGATATTATAATGATGAGAACAGCCAGAACTCTCCACCTTTTCAACACTGTATAGGGTGCACATGCCCTCAACATTCTAATAACCATCAGGACGGAAGAGGAAACCGAAATAACTATCGTGGAAAAAACAACTTTCAGCGCTCACGAAGTGTGGAACGTTCAAACTCGAACTCGAGTCATAATAGCAACACAGTGATGGTCGATCAGAATAATGTTAACACCAATCTTGCAAATGCTTGTGCTGTTGACTTGTTCAATACATCAAATTGCTCTGAGTGTAACACTTTATTTCAGCCAGGCGTGGTGTCGCGACTATCTTGTGGACATCTTATCCCTGCATTGGTACCAGCTTTAGCCTCCCATGATAGACAAGGGTCACTTACTTTTTACAAGGGTTTCTTAAATAACAATCTTGTTTCAGTTTTAAGAGATACAGGTTGCACCACTGTGGGTGTACGCAAGTCCCTTGTTGACCCTTCCTGCTGCACAGGGGAAATGGTAAAATGTATTACATTTGGTGGAATGGCAGAATTCTATCCACTAGCCATTGTACACATTGACACACCATTCTTTGCAGGGCAAGTTAAAGTTTGTTTATTGGAGGATCCGGTTGCTGAATTGATCCTGGGTAATCTTGTTGGCATAAAAAATGTTCCACCCAAGATATTGAAATCTGGGAACGACAGCATAGGCTGCACGCAAATGGGGTGACAACAAGAGCACAATCACATGCTCAAAGTCAGATTGAAGTGCTTGGCGATGATGATGATGAACATCAAAAACCTATGCTCACCAAGTCTTCATTCATTGAAATGCAGAAGAGTGACAAATCCCTGAAAAGGTTTTTTAAGTTGGTGAGAACACATGATTCTAATTGCTCAGATAAATCATATCCTTGGTACTCTATCAAAAATGATATTTTAATGCGTAATTATACAGACTCTACGTTAGTGCGTAGTCAAATTCTTGTACCAACGGTGGTTCGGCCATACATTCTTAGACATGCACATGACACAAACTGTGCAGGTCATATGGGTTTTGCTAGGACAAAATACAGAGTCTTGTCTGACTTTTATTGGCCTGGAGTAGTGAAGGATGTCAAAATGTTTTGTCGTTCTTGTAAAATATGCCAAGAGGTGGCTACTAAAGGAGCTTATCATAATGCACCCATTCAGGCTGCTGATATCTCTGTGCGGCCATTCGCAAAAATAGCCACAGACTTAATAGGTCCACTAATGGTTCCTTCAGCCAGAGGTCACAGGTATGTCCTTACCTGTATTGATATGTGTAATAGGTGGCCTGAAGCAATACCTCTTAAACATATTGCTACTAGTGATGTTGCTGATGCACTTCTCCTAATTTTTACGAGATTGGGTTTCTCAGATAAAGTTCTATCAGATAGGGGACCACAGTTTGTGTCAGACGTCATGTCACAGGTCTTGAATATATGTAATATAGATAGATCTCTGAGCTCCGTATATCATGCCATGTCAAACGGTATGGTAGAACGGCTAAATAGGTCTTTGAAACAAATGCTAAGTAAGGTGACCACTAGTTATCCACAAGACTGGGACAGAATGCTCCCAGCAGTGCTGTTTGCTTACCGGGAAGTTCCCAATGAACACACTGGGTTTTCTCCTTTTGAGCTCCTTTATGGTGCTCCACCACGAGGACTCATGTCAATGATAAAACAGCTACTGTCAGGTCCAGAAATAGCCCCCGAAGTTCAGTCATCTTACGACTATGTGGTTAACCTGCGTCAGAAACTTCTTGAGGCTTGGCAAATTGCTGTAAATTCTTCTGAAAAGGCAAAAGAAAAAGCTCGGTCCCTTCAAAACCGACGGAAAAAGCTTAGACAATTACTGCCAGGGGACAAGGCTTTTGTATTGTTACCAACAAGACAAAATCGCCTTCTTATCTCTTGGAGGGGACCATATAAAATTATGTCAAAACTCACAGATGTTGACTATATTCTTGACGTTGATGGCAAGAATAAAACATTTCATGTCAATATGCTAAAGGAATTCCATGATAGACCTGCATATCTCAAGCCTATTTTTGATGTTTTGGACGAATCCTCTGATCGTCCTACGTCATATTCCTCCTTATCTGTTATTCAGGAAGAAGCTACTGCATTCCCTGACATACCCTTACCTCTTCCTGCAATATCACTGCAGCCTTCAGAATCGTGGTTAAATGTTTCTATCTGTCCTGATCTGTCTGCTGCTCAACAAACTCAAGTCCTTGCAATTCTTGAGTCCTATCAACAAGTCCTGACTGATATTCCTGGTCAGACGTCTATCATTTCTCACGATATTAAACTCACAGATAATCGTCCTATTCACTTGAAACCTTACCCTATCCCTATTCACTTTCAGGATCGGGTCGATAAGGAATTGGATGAGATGCTAAAACTTAATATCATTTCCCATTCAGAGTCACCATATTCTTTCCCGATGGTCATCATCAGAAAAAAAGATAAGAGTATTAGATTATGCATTGATTTCCGTAGACTCAATAGTATAACAGAGTCGGACGCAGAGCCAATGCCAATTCTTGAGGAATTATTAGCAAAACTTTCGGAAGCTAAGTATTTTAGTAAATTTGACCTATCCAAGGGGTATTGGCAGGTACCTCTCACTGAAAGAGCCAAACCTCTCACTGCTTTTGCTACTCCTAAAGGTCTCTTTCATTGGAATTTCATGTGCTTTGGCTTGGTGAATGCACCAGCTACCTTTGTCCGCATGATGAGAAAACTTTTTTCTCACAGATCTGATATTATCTCTTATATAGATGATATTTGTTTGTTCCACAACTCTTGGGACGAACATGTTTCTGGACTTGCATCTCTACTCGAGATTCTTCAGTCACATGGTCTTACTGCAAAGCCTTCTAAGATTCATATAGGGTTCCACGAAATCTCCTTCTTAGGTCACAGAGTTGGACACGGATTTCTCAAAACTGAAGACAACACTATTTCCAAAATTCTTAATTTGTCCATTCCTCGGACAAAGAAACAAGTAAGAAGCCTCCTGGGTCTTGTCCAGTTCTACAACAAATTTATGCCACATCTGTCTTCCATTACTTCAGTTCTGTCTGAGTTGACCACAAAAGGCTCTCCTAATAGGATTGTCTGGACTGAGCACTGTGACAGAGCTCTAGCCCATTTAAAAGAATTCTTCTCATCTGAGCCTATATTAAAATTACCTGATCCAAAATTAATTTTCATCCTCAGAACGGACGCTTCACAGTATGGGATCGGTGGCACCTTAATGCAGGAGGTGGATGGAATACTTCATCCAGTTCTGTATATCTCGCGTAAGCTCTCTCAAACTGAATGCAGATACCCCATAATTGAGAGAGAGCTTCTAGCGATTGTCTGGTCGGTGACCAAACTTCAGCGATACCTTCTTGGGTCTCGTTTCATTATTGAGACAGACCAGAAGGCTCTCTCATATTTACAGAGTGCACATATGAAAAACCCAAGGGTCGCAAGATATGCGATAAACTTACAAGCATATGACTACATCATCCACCCAATTGATGGCAAGTCCAACGTAATGGCTGATGTACTATCGCGTTACCCACAGACAGATAATACAGATTCTCAAGCATTTGGCATTGTGTAGAATAAATTAATGCCTATACACTGACCATGGCACAGAGCTGAACCTCTACATCTACCATTGGATTTGAATCACGATGTCGAGGGTACCCACAGATATGAGGTGCTTGATATTCATTTCCTTACTTTTTGATATGACATTATCAGACATTGTCACATACTTCTCCAACTCACTATTTCAAGATGATGAACACATCATAGACATTATCACATGGACATAATTAAATTTACAGTTTTTTTTTTCTGTTTTTTCAAAAAGGTTTAATATCATTCAATTAGCATTTTAAATTGATTCATCATTTAATTATGTCATTGAACTTCTCCATGTTATCATGCATCACAATTTTATTATCATATTTCATCATTTGACATCTTCATTTAGGTTTTTTCATGTTTTGACATCTTTTCTATGGACCATTAATCATATCTATCACGGACTTGACTTTTAATTCGCGTTTTGTGAAATGGTCCTTGGTTGGTCATCCTCCTGTGAGGAAAACTTTCAGTTTTCGCTGGGGGGCTGGGTAGTGTTACCACTCATTTTGCGCGCAGGCTTGCTAAGGCATCGCTGTGCGCAGCTGAGAGGTACACACAACGGCATCCGTGCTGAAAGCTAGCTATTTGTTAAAGTGTGACCTATATGTAAATTAGTGTATGACGTAGGCAATGTCTGCGGCGAAAAACGAACGGTTAACGTTCGGGGGTGACGGGCATTCGATGTGTTCATCCTAATGGACAGTGTGTGTTTTAGGAGTTCCTTACTGGGGTCCTACATTCTATTCATTTATTGTCAGATTATCTACTGACACTACTTCAAGAATGTGTGTTTGAGTTATGTGTGGCAAGACGGCAGACAGAAGGTAGTACGTA
The DNA here is from genome assembly GCA_024509875.1 of Oreohelix idahoensis. Taxonomy (NCBI): domain Eukaryota; kingdom Metazoa; phylum Mollusca; class Gastropoda; order Stylommatophora; family Oreohelicidae; genus Oreohelix; species Oreohelix idahoensis. The sequence continues at coordinate 274,946 of JAMPIV010019491.1, read as the reverse complement.
ATTGTGTAATTCATATTAACATTCATGACAATGTCGTTTTGGACTAATTGCAGACAGTTTGACATCTAACGGCACAGCTGTATAGTTCATCAGTGCTTACTGCCAGAGATAATATATTTATTATGGAGCATCATTTGTTATTCAAATGTCTCAATGTGTGAAGTACCCAGTGTTGTAAATATCGTCAATTAAAGATCGTGTTAATTGTACGATGGACTGAGCGTACTTATTTCAAGTTGGTCTGACTGCATATACATTTAAATGTTATACATGCCAATCCACGACATTGCGACATGTGTTACCGATAACCTTTACAACTACCAATAAACTCGAGGTAACAGTTATCACTTAGCGCCTCAAGTCCTAGGATCCTACTTCAGGTGTACCCAGTTTGACACCTAACACACCTGAAAGACAACGGAATCTTTAACAGTTGCCCAACATATTACCGCTGTTTTTTGTGCATCAAGTCAGGACATAATTCTTAACCCATAGTTGGTGGTAAGTTGTTATATATATATATATATATATATATATATATATATATATATATATATATATATAACAACGGGCTGATCACCCGTTTGCCAGTCACTTCGATTACGGAAACAACAGCAAATGGATTGATTTGCCGTTGCCCTAAAGACGCCAATAGGCGTGATGGGAAACAATGGCAAAGAAAACCTATCTGTTGTTGCCCTAAGACGCCACTAGGCGTAATGGCCACTGACTGCTTTGACGGTCGGTGGCTAAGGTCGGAAGAAGAAGAAGATATATATATATATATATATATATATATATATATATATATATATATATATATATATATATATATATATATATATATATAATCATTGTTATTTGCATTTCACATGCTCAAATTGCTTGTGGATGTACAGATGCACACGAGGCTGGTAACCTCATCACATAAATAACTTGCCACATAAACCACCACTGCAAGAGCTGGTGACTGCTTCGTGCGGGTTTTCTCACAAGGAACCAATAGCTGAGGTAGCCCCAGGCTCCATAGTAAGCAGGGAGTGCATGAGGATAACACCATGGTGTATATATTTATTAGGCCCACTTTTTTAATTAAGTTAAATGAACATTTATATACTTATAGCACATGTTTGTCGTCTTCCACTCTCCTAGAATACTTCATCTGACTCGGTGGGATCAGATTTAATGCTTAAGGATATCGGGCTAAATTCTGAGGAAGATGAGATGGTAGAGGGAAGTGGAGGTCGCCTGATGTTTGTATCATGAGACATGACACTTAAAAACGGCATTTGTTTCATCTCGGTTTTTTGGTATCAGTTGCCCGACGGGTCTTGAGGACACATGACGAAGCACAGTGAGTAGTTACGCCAGCATTGCTGCAACGGATGTGCTGCTGTACAAATATTTGACTTCTGAAAAGAAGAACAGTCTAAACTTTATGGGGCACCAGCAGAGGCGGAAACAGACTCCAACTGTCCTCAACACCTCCAGTTAAGTACTCCGTACTGGCGCAGCTTAAAGGACACTCTAATTTTTATAAACCATCAGCTAATCCTAATATGATAAACAATTTAAAGATACGCAATGGAAGCTGACTTCCACAAAGTTCTTGCACTGAAAAGTAAAATAAAGCTTTGGGGGAAACCTTTCAAGTGGAAGTATGAAAATTATTTAAAAAAAAACGTCCCATAAATTATTAATCACTTGGAATCGTGGACAGACAATCCTGACCAATAATTTCATTCTTTGTCATCAGAAATTAATGTCTAGGTTATAAACCCATTTGTTGAGTTCCCAACATATTCAGGACAGTTACTCAGTCTGCAGAAAGAGGAACCATTGAATAAACCTTAAGTGCTTAAAGATACATTTCGGTAAAATTCCACTGGTTGTGTTTTGGATTTCAATAAGAAGATAGTGTAGTCTTATTTCAGCAAAAGCGGTGAACAGTTTAGCCCAGTTTTCAATGTAAAACCTCTGATATCAAGTCGTTATTATTTCTTTGTAATTAATAGATAAAATCAGACTGCTCCTTGTGGGTGATTTAAGTTATGTCATCATTATCACCATTCTTTCTGTCCCTCTTCTCGTCTCTTCCTCCCCCCTTCTCTCTCTCTCTCTCTCTCTCTCTCTCTCATCTCTCTCCAGATGCCCTTTCTGTATTCATCGTAACAGAAGGAGACCCATATAAAACAGCTCGTAATCATTTGGTGTTTAGTGTTCTCATTTATCCGTTAAAATTTCACAATCGTTCCATCACTTGTGTTTCCACAAATAAAATACTTTTATCTCCTCCGTATTTCTCTCTCCCTCACATACATGTAATTTCTCCTCTAATTATATCCATACTGTCACAACCTCTTTATTTTGTTTTCAATCTTTAACCATTAAAATGCATCACAACAGTTATTACCATTACCTGAAAACGATGCACGTGTCTATGAACTCTCAACAGAGAAAATTTGCGAAACCGCTGCCTGAACAATTTAATTTAAAACTTTCGTTCACTTTATAAACACGATTAGAAGGAGCCGAAATATTGTTCCTTGATCAGTTCTATTGCAACAAGAACGAACAGATTTTGACAGAGGTAAACTAATCATTCTTTCTTTATTTGTCCGCCCTTTTTTTAAAAGAACAATCTCAACACGACTTAAAGATAGATGGTTCTTTCTTCTTCTTCTTCTTCTTCTTCTTCTTCTTCTTCTTCTTCTTCTTCTTCTTCTTCTTCTTCTTCTTCTTCTTCTTCTTCTTCTTCTTTCTTTCTTTCTTTCTTCTTTCCTTTTTCTTCTTCTTCTTCTTTCTTTCTTCTTTCCTTTTTCTTCTTCTTCTTCTTTCCTTCTTCTTTCCTCCTTCTTCTTCTTATTCTTCTTCTTTTTTTCCTTCCCTTTTCTTCTTCTTCTTCTTCTGCTGCTCCTTCTTTCCTTCTTCTACTTCTTCTTCTTTCCATTTGCTTCTTCTGATTTCCTTCTTCTTCTTTTTCTTTTCTTCTTCTTCTCTTTCTTCTTCTTTTTCTTTCCTTCTTCTCCTTTTTAATTCCTTCTTCCTCTCCTTCTTCTTCGGTTTCTTCTTCTTAATCTTCTTTAATTCCTCTTCTTCTTATTATTCTTTTTCTCCTTCTCCTTCTTCTTCTTCTTCTTCTTCTTCTCATGAAGAAAATAATAGTGAATTCTGGTCGTGAAGACATAGTGAATTCTGGTCATGAAGAACGTAACAGTGAATTCTGGTTGTGAAAAAAGTAATAATGAATACTGGATATGAAAAAAGTAATAGTGAATACTGTTCATGAAGAAAGTAGTAATGAATACAGGTTATGAATGAAGTAGTAATGAATATGATGGTATTGAATACAGGTCGTGAATAAAGTAGTAATGAATACATGTCATGTGTAAAATAGTATTAAATACAATTCATGAATAAAGTAGTAATGCATATAGATCATGTGTAAAGTAGTAATGAATACAGGTGTCACATAACTGGGTTCGCTCTCTTTTCCTCTCCGGCAGTATGGTTAATTAAAGAGTCATTGTTTGCACTTCTTCTCCGTACTAATTAGTCTTGTCTGTTTACCTGACCATCCCTGCTGAGAAGCGTAGACAGGTGATGCACTATTGACCGACAGTCATGTTGGTAAAAATCTCGTGTACCAAACCTTTGCCTCGCCGGATTAGCACGATGCACACCCAGCACGTTTATTTAGCGCTGATATGGCAATTGTGATTCCCTAATTACTGTCGTGAAGAGTCATATCTCAGATGGTTACACGAGGACCGGTGTTTGCACAATTACGGGAAGATAAATTACCCGTCTGCGGACATATTACAGATATGCACCTGAAAGACGGAATGTTGTAATAACTTCCGGACAGAAATGTTACAAGAACATTATTTGTGATAATATAGGGAGTTGTAGTGCCAAGGTTTACCGGGAATCGATAGATATAACAATTCCTTATGCGGAAAATGACCTTTTAAATAACATGCAGAATTTTCCTATGAGGGAAGTTTTTGAATAGACGCCATCAAACCATCATGATTGTAATTACTGGCCGGGCATTCGAGATGTAAACATAACAACATTTCTTATTGGAGCCTGGTTTAATAGTAAACAACAACGTGCGTGGGACGAAAGTTGCAATATAACCTAACACTTTAGTCGGTTGAAAGCACTGTGAAAATTCGCCTCGTCGAGAAACATCCAGACCTGCAGAGATAAGAACAAAAAACCAGAATTCATTTATCGGACCGGACTTGTTTGAGCCTCTTGAGGACTTAAAAGCCCAGGAAAACTCTACCATTATTAGCAAGGAAAACCGGAATCTGAAACACGGAGCCAAAGTTGGAGCTTATTATAAAGTAACAACCCCAGAACACGTGTAAGAGGCATCTTCAACAAGTTGCCTTAGCTATTTCTCTGAGCCAGCAGTCTGTCTGTGATCCCAAAGTCAATTTGGGGTAAGATGTACATTTATAATTCTATATTTTGCATTATTAACACGTGAAATAATATGTATGTATTGACATGTAAATATTAATATGTGAAAATTGCTAGTGGATGCCCAGGTCATACGAGGCTGGCAACCTCAGCATATAGAATGATGATTTCATGAACCACTACCGCAAGGGCTGGTGACTACTTTATGTGAGTTTCTTATATAGAACCAAAAGCAGAGTTAGGCCCAAGTTCCATATGGAGCAGGAAGTGTATGATGACAGAAATGATGTACATACTTATTATATTATTAACGTTTTCAACCAGTGTAGATGTAAATGAAAACATATTCAAATTATATTATTAACCTTCTCAACCAATGTAAAGTTAACCATAAATCTATTCAATTTTAAAATGTAAAGAAAGTTTTCGCTCACTGGGATTAAGATTAATTCTCAGAGAAGGTAAAGTTCTTAGGTAGATGGGATGGTGGAATGGAAAAAGGGAGGGCACATGAGTGTGTGTCAGGAAAACGCAAAACTCAAGAGGGTATTTGTTCTCTTCTTTTGTGACACTAGTTGGTGGTACCAACTGAGGGTACTATCTCTGGAACAAGTGAGGGCACTATCTCTGGAACAAGTGAGGGTATAAGTGGCCTGACGTCGACGCTAGACACCATCATCAGACGGGTCTTAGAGACGCGGGACCAGCTTCGTAGTTACTCCCTGACACTTCTTGGAACGTGCTACAACTTTCAAACTTGACCAGTAACGAGAGTGATCCAGTCATCTATCTGCAAAGACCCAAACATCGGCTGGAGCAGAACAGACAAACTCATTGGCAGCTTAGTAAAAAACATAAAAGCTGCCAAGTGAACTATCCAATTTTTAACGCCATAACATCACCCAATGACGATAACCTTTCTATAAGTAATTAGTCATTTTTATAACTGTTAAAACATAGTTGATTATTAAATTTGTTACTTGTATAAAGACAAATCTAAAGTTGATTTAATCATTTTGAATGTACTACATCCGTATGTCTCAGACAATTTCTTAAATACACTTAAACAGAACTATACAAAAATAATAAGAGGAATTTCGCTGAATTAACTAAACAGGGGGCTTGAACGAGATAACGAATTATAAGGAAACGCTATCCTTCACGAAAGTTGTCTGCAGATACAGGCGTTAACATTTGCTCAGCCTCATGCAGCACTGTTCTCGCTTTTCAGAATATCTTGTAAATATTCCCTTGAAGTAGAATCATCATTATCCTTCTACCTTGTGACATTATTTTGTGTCGCTGTCTTGTCCACTACGGCCGTGTTCTGTGAATTTGTTGTACTGACTTTATTACGTACTTTTCAGGGATCGGCACCTTTTTCTTCCTCTGCTATGTAGCAGATATTTGATATTGTCAAATCATTTGACACTCCTTATTGGCGATAATTCATTACATTCTCTCTGCGTTTCTCAGGTTTGCTAAGATTAGCGCAGGTAACACGCATATGGGCCTAGTCAGTTTTTGCCTAGTTTGTTTGCCCAACAGTGCCCGGTGATAAAATTACTCTCCCGTGGACGGATTTTTTGTGCGCAAACTACGGATGAAGAGATTACTTGTCTGTGCGACACATCTTGGACAGAGAAGAATGACATCATCACTTCCTGTGAACCTGTTTACGTTAGGTAAAAGTAAGATATTGTATTTGTAAGCATTTAGACAGGAAATGAGTACACAGATGTGTTTGTGAGTTCGCATACAACGCAATTGGATGTTTTATTATCATATATGTGAGACGTGACCTTCACGCACAGAATTTCAGGCGGAAATAATTTTGAATTACCCCATAAAACACGCATGTTTGAAACGATTTGGAGCCCTGTTTAGCATCATAACAAACAAATGCGGGGGGAGACAGGCAATATAACGTGACTTTTTTTGCAGTTTTAAGACACTGTGAGAATTGCTTGCCAAGACGACAACCAGACCTGTCAGAGTGAAGAATAAGATCAGATTTCCATTATCAGGGCTGGACTTTGTTTGAGGATCTTTACAATAGAAAACTCTACTATTTTAACAAGGAAAACCGGAATCTGAGGAAACTGAAACACGGAGTCAAAGTGGGAGTTTATTGTTAAAGTAACGACCCCCAAGAACACGTGCAAAAACCATCGCCAGTGCCTTAAACCTACTTCTCTGAACAAACAGTTTGTGAGCCAAGACTGGCGTAAGTTGTACATTTTATATTCTATATTTTGCATTTACTAACATGTGAACTAATATGTATATATTGCCGTGTGAATATTAATATGTGAAAATTGCTAGTGGATGTCCCAGTCATTTGAGGCTGGCAACCTCAGCATATAGAATAATGATTTCATGAACCACCACTGCAAGGGCTGGTGACTGCTTTATTGCTAGTTCCTTAAAAAAACTAAAAAAGCATAGGTAGTCCCAAGTTCCATATGGAGCAGGGAGGGAATGATGAAAGGAATGATGTACATTCTAATTATAATATTTACATTTACAAACCAGTGTAAAATGTCTATGTAAACCTATTCACTTTAAAATAATGAAAGTTTTCCAGGTTTTCAACCAGTCTAGATGTAAATGAAAACATATTCAATCTATATTGTGAACATTTTTCAACCAGTGTAAATGTAACTGAAAACATATTCATTCTTTATTGTGAAAATTGTTCAACCAGTGTAGATGCAAAAATGTAAACATATTCTATCTGTACTATTAACCTTTTCATTTGAATGTAAAGTAAATATAAAGCTATTCAATTTAAATGTAAAGAACGTTTTCTCTCGAGGGATTAAGCTTAATTCTGATCGAGGTTAAAGTCTGAGGTAGATGGGATGGTGGAATAGGAGAAAGGGGACAGATAACTATGTGTCGGGAAACTCAATACTCAGAGGGTATTTGTTTCTATTCTTTTACCATACTAGTTGGTGGTACAAGCTGAGGGTACTAATCTCTGGAACAAAGTGAGGGTAGAAGTGGCCTGACCTCGAGCTAGACATCATCATCAGAGGGTCTTAGAGACGCGAGACCAGCTTTGCAGTTACTCCACGATCTTACTTGGAACGTGCTGCGCATTTAATCTTGACCAGAGACATGAGAACTCCAGTGACCTATCTGCACAGAACCCAAAAACCCAACGGGAGCAGTACCTACCATTTGCAGCTAAGTCAAACTTAAAAAGCTGCCAAGTGACTTCTTACATAAAACACCATACCATCAGACGATGATGAGTATTTTCTGTTAAAGATTATTCAATTTTTTTAACTGTTAAAACTTAGTTGATTATTAAATTTTTTATTTGTAAATACACAAATTTAACGTTGATTTAATCATTTTGAATTTACTGCATGTTTGTCTCAGTCAATTTACAAAAAACACCCTAAACAGAGCTATACCAGAATAAGAATTCCCCTGAGTAAATCAGGGTGGGGGTTGGAACGAGCTGAAATTAATAATTGCTTAATTCTTCCTAAAAGGCGGCGGATCAGATATAAGTTAACAATTGCCCTGCCCAACGCAGCATTGTTCTTGGCTTCTGAAATATGTTATGAATACTCCCTTGAGATAGAAGCATCATTATCCTTCCATCTACAACTGTGCCAAGGTAGACACCTTTGAAGACCCATATTAAATACTCTTGAGCTTTGGCCACTGTTGGACCACTACTGCAAAGCAAGGGGAGGCAATTCCGTGACATACCTACAACTCTGCCAAGAGTAATTATGTGCGAAGGTAGACACATTTGAAGACCCACATTAGTTACTCTTGAGTTTTGGTCACTGTTGGACCACTACTGCAGAGCAAAGGGGAGGCAACCCGTGACAACAGGTCATTAAGAAAGTAGTAATGAATACAGTCATGAATACATTAGTAATTAACACAAGCCATTAATAAAGTAGTAATGAATACATGTCATGAATAACGTAGTAATGAATACATGTCATGAATAAAGTAGTAATGAATACATGTCATGAATAAAGTATTAATGAATACATGTCATGAATACAGTAGTAATGAATACATGTCATGAAGAAAGTAGTAATGAATACATGTCATGAATAAAGTAGTAATGAATACATGTCATGAATAAAGTAGAAATCAAAATACATGTCATGAACAAAGTGGAATTAATACATGTCATGAATAAAGTGGTAATGAATACGTGTCATTAATAAAGTAGTAATGAATACATGTTATGAATAAATTAGTAATGCATACATGTCATGAATAAAGTAATAATGAACACAGGTCATGAATAAAGTAGTAATGAATACAGTCCGTGAATAAATTAGTAATAAAAGCAGATCATGAATAAAGTTGTAATAAATATGGGTCATGAATAAAGTAATAATGAATACTGGTAATGAAGAAAGTAACAATTAATACCGGTCATGAATTTAAAAAAGTAATGCATACTGCTAATGAAGAAAGTAATAATTAATACTGGCCTTGAATAAAGCAGCAATGAATAGGGTCAAAAATAAAGTATTAATGAATACAGGTAATGAAGAGAGTAATAATGAATACTGGTAATGAAGGACGTACTAATGAATATTGGTCATGAAGAAAGTAATAATGAGTCAAGGTCATGAAGAAAGATAATGAATATTGGTCATGAAGAAAGTAATAATGAATATTGGTAATGAAGAAAGTAATAATGAATATTGGTAATGAAGAAAGTAATAATGAATATTGGTCATGAAGAAACTAATAATGAATATTGATAATGAAGAAGATAATAATGAATATTGGTAATGAAAAGTAATAATGAATACTGGTAGTGAAGAATGTAATAATGAATATTGGTCCTGACGAAAGTAATAATGAATACTGGTACTTAAGACAGTAATAATGAATACAGATAATGAAGAAAGTAATTATAAATATTGATATAAAGAAAGTAATTATGAATACTTGTCATGAAGAAAGTAATAACGAATCTGGTAATGGAAATAGTAATGATGAATATTGGTCATGAAGAAAGTAATAATTAACACTGGTAATGAAAAAAGTAATAATGAATATTATCATGGAGACAGGAATAATGAATACTGGCAATTAAGAAAGTAATGATAAATATTGATCATGAAGAAAGTAATAATGAATAATGGTCATGAAGAAATTAAAAATGATTACTGTTAATGAAGAAGGTAATACTTACGACAGGTCATTTAGAAGGTAATAATTAATGCAGGTCATATAGAAGGTAATAATTAGTACAGGTCATATAGAAGGTAATATTTAATATAGGTAATGTAGAAGGTAATATTTAATATAGATAATGTAGAAGGTAATATTTAATATAGGTAATGTAGAAGGTAATAATTAATAATGGTCATGTAGAATGTAATAATTAATACAGGACATGTAGAAGGTAATAATTAATACAAATCATGTAGAAAGTAATAATTAGTACAGATCATATAGAAAGTAATAATTAATACAGGTCTTGTAGAAGGTACTACTTAATACAGGTCATATAGAAAGTAATAATTAATACAGGTCTTGTAGAAGGTAATAATTAGAACAGGTCATAAGTTACTAATTAATACAGATCATGTAGAAGATAATAATTAATACAGGTCATGTAGAAGATAATAATTAATACAGGTCATGTAGAAGATAATAATTAATACAGGTCACGTAGACGGTAATAATAAAAACCGGTATTGTAGTCAGTAATAATTAATACAGGTCACGTAGACGGTAATAATTAATACAGGTCATGAGGAAAAGATATATTTTATAAAGCGCCATACATGCTCTGTAAAACGTGATAAGCTGGCACTCCTGACTCTCACCCTCATGACGTAAGTCGCCGCGAGCTGTGCCAATCCTCTCTTCACTCCTCTTGGTGGCATTGGAACAAATAAAAATGCCACATTACGGAGCACTGTAAAAACTGTCTTTACACGTATAAACACATTGTATATCAGTTATGTCTTTCTTTTCTGGTTGCTTTTTTTTTTCTTTCATTAATTCAGTTTCTACTTTTTGTTTCCCTCTTTGTTCGTATTTGTTTCCTTTTCATTCTGGCCTGTTTGTATTTTTATTGGTTCAGAAATTTTTGGCTGATGTATTGGCTTATAGAATTTAATATCTTTCGTTCTCTCGTTCTCTTCTTTAATCTTTTTTATACTGCAATCCCACCAGACCATAAGGTCTTAAATTTTTATACACACGCCCTAATCTAACCAACGGACTTGTATGTAGGTTGAACGGGGCACTCCTCGACAACAACGAGGCAAAACTTCAATTGAAAAAAATATAATGATACTGGCTTATGTTTTATTCATTTTAGGACCAGCTGCAGTGATAGGCCCATGATCCGGTTGAGCGCAAAGGAAAATGATGATGATGATTATGTTGATGAGGAGGAGGAGGTGTTGATGATAATGCTTCATTCACTCTGGTTTTTATTTGTGACAAGATGGATTTGGGGCGACCCCGTCTCGTTCTCTCTTTCACTGCGGCAGTACTCATTTTAAATTGTTGTACTGACTATTACGTGCTTTTCCCTGGGAATCACTTTTTTCTTTCTCTGTTATGTACAGTTGACATTCAAAAATCCGGCAACCTCCGGACCTGAGGAGTGCCGGATTGTTGAAAATGCCGGATTTTTTATGGTTATGTATGCTGTATATATTTAACAGAAAATGACTACCCGTACAGTCCTTTAAAGAAAGAAAATTAAAAACTAAATGAAAAGCAAATGAAATTTTAATGTTCATCAACTAAATAAAACAGTTCTACAGAATTTTAGTTCAACAGCTGCATCAAAACATAAATGGCTCCAGAAAACAGTGGCGCGCCAACGCGGTAAATTTAAAAAATGCGCTCCGAAATCCATGCCGGAAATCTGAAGGAACCGGATTATCGATGGCCGGATTTTTGAATGTCAACTGTAGCAGATGTTTGATATTGTCAAAATATTTGACACTCCTTGTTGGTGATAATATATCACATTTGCTAAGCGCAGCACAGCTTTGTTGAGATTATCGCAGGTAAAACCCATGTTGGTCTGCTTAGTTTTCGCATAGAGTTGTGTGCTAAAGCGACAGATAACAATATTACTCTTCTGTGCAACACATTTTGGACAGACACGAATGACATAAGCGTTTCCTGTCCGACTTTCACGTAGACATTACTTTATCTGAAAGTAATATGTTGTTACATCTGAAACACGTTGTCTTATGAGTTACAGATGTGTTGGTGAGTTTGTACATCAGGCATCGGATGTTTTATTGCCATATATGGGAGACGTAACCTTTTCATCACGCGCAAAATTATTCCATGTCGGAATATTTTGAAATTACCCCACCCAACAAGCATGTTTGAAATTATTGGAGCCCTGAGTAGCTTCATAACAAACAGATGCGGGGGTAGGACAGACAATATAACCGGACCATTTGGCAGCTTTAATTTGCTGTAAGAAAGCGCTTACCAAAACGACACAATCAGACTGCCAGAAGTTAGAATCAGAATTCTATCTTATCAGATCGGACACCTTTTATTGGAGTTAGTGTGTTTGATAGCATATTTTCTCCTGCAGTTACACATTGATCATGTAAGTAAGATAGCATTACAAGAATTGTTAACATGAAGAAATCAAGTTTGTGGTGGTTTTGATGGTATTAAGTGCGGTTGCTATGTTACCTAGTGTACTCAATGAGGTCAGCTGTCAAGGTCCCTGAAGATAAAAGTTTATGTGAGTTTTACAGGATACCTTTCTGCTACCACCTATGACCTCAAACAGACTTATTCTGCTATTATGTATGTTAGCTACGTTCAATGTCTAGGGTACTGAAATGTGGTGTGCAGGTAATTAAGTACACAGTCACACACATATAACCACTAGATCTAATACTAAGCTCTATGATCAAGTAAATTAACACTGTGTTGAAATTTAAAATTTACAATTTTTTAAAATTTATTTAGTCCTGAGCCAAGTTTTCTTATGGTCAGGACGTGTGAATCAAGATGAATTTATATCAATCAAAGAGCATATAATTGAATGATCACATGAAAAAATTTGTACATAGATATATAAGTGAAATTTGCTAATATGGATACTAACTACAGAGTCTTTGGGAAAACTAGTACTGGATGACGGGTCGTGGTGGTATCATCATGCCCAGTTCTTGTTATAATGTTCATTGGTTTTTTAACAGGGGTAAATGGTGGCAAAGTTCTTTATTCACAGTGTTTTTTAAATTTATTTATTTATATTGATGAATCATCAGCAGGCCAGGTCTTCAATACTTAACTGGCCTGTGTCGATGTAGTCAAGATGTTCACTTGGCCCACTCCTCACAGTTGCTGAGGTAAAATGATAGGCTACTCCTCACAGTTGCTGAGGTAAACTAATAGGCTTCTAGTCATCCACCGTTTGATCTCTTCAGAGCATCTGGCACTAGCACAGTGCCAGACAAAGAAACTCACAATTCAAAATGAAAACACACAGATACGTTGTACTAGCACAAACTCAGCTGAGCTGCTGGCTATACTATGACGTCCCACTTGAAATATCATATATCTTTACTGGACGTCACAGTTCTAAGCATCAACGATCTGTTGCTGTGGACAGTCTTCAACAAATGGCACTTGCCGGCTAATTTTTGTCAACAATATTAATCTTTCGTCCAATCAGAGTACTTCCCCTCTACAGTTTAAATATTTAAACCTAAATGTCAAATTTTAGTCCAGTTTCGGTCTAGTGGGAAATGTACTTCTGTCGGACTGTCCGTCCGAACTTGGGTTTTCCCAAAATTACACTTGGTTTTGGACCAAACTACAAAAAAACTACACAAATTTTGTCTCACTTACGTATAAGATTTCTATGCTAAGTTATTTTTAGCTTCTACCATCCTTGTCTGCCCCTTGTCCACATGTAATTTGTTTTTCTGCTTTAGTCTCAAGGACGTGTCAAAAAGTAACTTTAGTGAGAAGTATGCACAAATAACTGTCTGCTCGTCTGTATTGAACAATACAGTCTTTCGTCAATATCTTCCGTGTTATCTGTCCGTCTTTGTAATTAAAAGTATATTATTTCTCAGGGAAAGATGGACTATCAAACTAGCTAATTTTTATTCTTATAAATTTATTATTAAGAAAATACATAATATTTTCCCTGTTAGTCTTGAAATTTGTTTTTACTACTCGTTCATGGCGTTTGCCGCTATATTCAAATTAAAACGACTATTTACCGTAGAACGTCTAAGATACGTCTGTTTCTGACAAGAGCTAAGGTCGTTTTTCGTGTTCAAGTTCTTACATTGTGTCAACTAGTGGCGTAATTTTTTCTTTAAAACTACAAATTGCGTCTTCTGGGCTTTAGATTCAAACACGTGTGCAGACCGCATCATTTTTTCCTTTTCTCTCCGTTTCTACCCCGTCTAAACGGATAGGCCGTTAGTCTTCATGTTATAACTAGTTGGTTTTCAATGACACTAGAAAACGATGGCGTGGGCGAAGAAGTAGCAGCGTATCTTATCTAAATTTTATCCCTACATTTCATTTTAACTGTTATCTTTCTAAATGGAGGAATTTTATCGTTGCATCACTGACCTTTCACCACACATCTCCCCACTTGAGAACATGCACTAATGCAAGTTCCAAAACCAGTGATACACATAGATAAAATTAACTCCTTACGCCTGCTAACTACTCTAATTTTGATCACAGGGGTGCCTACTGAGGAAATCTGCACCGACATTCTGTGAGCCCGGGATATATTCAGTGTTAAATTGATATGGTTGTACAATAAAGACCATCGTAACAATCTAGCATTTTCATGCTTGGCTTGAGAAAAGAATACGAGAGGCTGGTGATCTGTTTGGACCACAAAAGTCCTACCATACAGATAGATTTGGAACTTTTTTATTGCCCAGATTAACGCTAAACACTCTTTTTTGCTTGTGGAATATCCTTGTTCCGCTTTGTTCAACTTGCGGCTAGCATAAGCGACTGGGTTCAGTTCCCCATTGGGTGAAGAGGACCTTTGCAACAAAGTAGCCCCCAGGCCTACATTGCTTGCATCCGTTCTCACCACAAAGTCCTGAGTCAAATCAGGCAATTTGAGAATAGGCTTGCTAGTGAGTTTTTCCTTTAACTCTTGGAATGCCAATTCACATTGCGCTGACCAAACAATTTTATCTGGATTTCCCGTGCGAGTCAAATCAGTCAGAGGAGCACATATAGAGTTAAAATTTTTGATATATTTTTGGTAAAACCCACATAACGACACGAATTATCGCACGTCTTTTTTTGTTTGTGGTCTAGGTGCTCTCTGCAGTTTTTCCAAGTTCTTGGGGTCAGGGGTCATGTTACCCTGATATACAGTATGTCCCAAGAATTCCAACTCTTTGCATCCAATACAACATTTTGTTGGTCTAGCAGTTAAGTTCGCTTCTCTGAGCCTATCAAATAGCATATTCAGAGAGTTAGTGTGTTCTTCAAATGTTTCTGTGGCGATGAGGATATCATCCATGAAATTTGTGATACATGGATTATTCAAGGGATCCAACAATTTGTGCATCATCATAGAAAATACACTCGGAGCATTTTTCAATCCGAATGGTAACATGTTGAATTCATAATGTCCCTCCGAGGTGCTAAAAGCTAAACAAGGTCGGACTTCAGGCTTTACTGGGATCTGGCAATAGCCTTTGCTCAGATCCACCTTCGAAAAATATTTTGCCTTGTTCAGTCTGGCAAATAACTGTTTTGTGTCCGGTAATGGATCCACCTGACCTTCTGTGACAGCATTCAGTTTCCTGTAATCTATGCACAGTCTATGTTCCCCAGACGGTTTCCTCAACAAAACTAAACTGGAGCTAAAAGAAGATTCACTGTGAGAAATAATCCCTTCTTTCAACAAATAATCTATCTCCTCTTTCAATGCCTTCTCCTTAGCGAACGGAACAGAATAGGCTCTCATACAGGTTGGTGTTGAGTCTACCAGCTTCATGTCATACTGTAGCAAATTAGTATGCCCCGGTTTGTCTGTTAACACATCCGTATGTTCCTCCAGAACCTGTTGAACTCTCTCCCTCTGATTTTTAGTCAGGTGCTTACTGACTTTTACCTGTGCGGCTGTCTCACAGGGGTGTAATGGGTATTCATGTGAGTGGAGTGGTTCCTTTTTCATTTCAGTTGCGATAGCCAAGGTCAGTAAAGGGGTGCCTTCCTGGATTTGTCTGTCCAGATACTTCTTTAAAAGGTTCACATGATATATTTTCTCCTTCCCCTTTTTGTCAATTTTATAGTTTGTTCTAGACACCTTCTCTAGAACCGTATATGGACCTTGCCATCCAATTTGCAACTTATTATGGCTGCCGGGTAGTAGAAGAAGCACTTTCTCTCCCACAGCTAATTCTCTGTCCTTTGCTTTCCTATTAAAATAAGCTGCATGTTTCTTCCTGGCTTGTCTCAAATTATCATTTGCCAGTTTCCATCCAGCTTTCAGACGAGTGGTCAGCTCTTTCACATATTCATATGATGAGGTAACAGTCTCTTCTGCCTTCTCATCTGTCCAGGTCCTCAACAATGCTTCTAATGGACCTTTTATTGGCCCCCCAAATAACAGGGTTGCGGGTGCCATCCCGGTTGAACTATGTGGTACTTCCCGGTACGCGAACAACGCAGCGGGCAAAAATTGATCCCACATATCAGGTTTCTCATGTGCCAGCTTCCTCAGGATAGAAATGAGGGTCCCATTGAACCTCTCTACCTGTCCGTTCCCTTGTGGATGGTACGGACTACAATGAAAGTGTCTGGCTTGAAATAGCTTAAAAACTTCTTCCGTTAGTTTCCCCTTGAACTGTCAGCCATTATCAGTCAAGATTTGATGCAGGAATCCTAATCTTGTGAATATTGTAAGTAATGCCTCTGCCACATGTTTCGAATCAATTGATGACAGGGTTACGGCATCTCCCGACATAGAACAAGTGTCCACCAGAGTAAGGATGTAACTGTTCCTCCTCTTGGTCCGAGTGAGAGGTCCCACAATATCCACTGCAACCCTCTCAAAAGGTGTTCCCACTATGGGCATTTCCCCTAGAGTTGCAGGAGCAGTCCAATGCTTTGGAGCTACCCTTTGACATTCTGGACAGGATTTTACATATCTTTTTATATCTTCCGTTATCCCTGGCCAGAAGTAATGACAAGCTATACGCTGTCCTGTGGCGCTGATCCCCATGTGACCACTGAAGAGAATCGCATGCCCTAGTTCCATCACTTTCTCCCTATATGAAGTGGGAAGAACCAGCTGGTTGTGACCATTTGTTCCAGTTCCGGCCTTCCTGTATAGCAATTTGTTCTTCATAATATAATCTCCCTTGCTTGGAGGTGTGTGGCATTTGTGCAATTTTTTAAAACATGGCTTGAGTGTCCTATCCTCAGCCTGCGCCTTCCTCATCTCTTCTGGATGAGCATTTATAGGTTCACCTTCTTCTTCCTTTGACTGTGACCTGGTCTGCACTGTCGCCATGATCACAGGTCTCTCGGGATTCACCAAGAAGACGTATCTACACCCCAATATCAGAGGGTAGATTGGTTCATCTATCACTGCTGCTCTGATTTCTCCTTCCACATAGCGAGTTTTCACCGTTATCCTTGCGATGGGAAGTGTCATGAGTGGTATGTCCTTAGTCGCCCCTTGTATTTCCACTGTTTCGGTGGTATACTGACTTGGGTCCACTAGGCTAGCCTTCACAACTGAATCAAAATCCAAACCTGTATCATATAGGATCCTTATGGTGACCCCGTTACAAATAACATCCTCAAAAACTGGGGGGTGGTAAGGTTCCTGCTGTTCAGTAGGTTTAACCTTTAATCTCTGGTTCCCCGATTTCATTGCAGCAATGTTAGAAGGTTTCCTTTTACAAAATTCGGTGTTATGATTGTCCTTCTTACACCATTTACACCACCTCTTTCCTTGGTTAAACGGTTTTCTTTCATTATATTTTTGGTCATTGAACTGTGAGTTTCTATCACGATAATCATTGCGTGGCCTATCAAAGTTTGTCCTACCTTTGTTACCTTGTTCTCTGGTATCAAATTTATTAAAGTGCTGTGTGGCCTTAAAATTCTCTATATGTTTCTTTTTAGTGCCAGCTACCTCTGTCTGGGCTGCTTGATACCTCTCAGCGACATTTAATATCTCCCCCAACTTCTCTGCACCTTGTTCCATGAGAAATTTTCTCAGGTCTGGAGCCATGGACTCTCTTAATTGCTCTATCATGATCATTTCTTTGAGATCTTGGGTCTTCCCCAGAGCAGTCCATTTCTCCAAATAGGTTTCCAGTCTGGCAGAGAATTGGTGGTATGTCTCCCCAGACAAAAGCTTGGCATTTCTAAACTCATCTCATCTCATAATCGGAACCTCTTCTATCCCGTGAAACGAGGTGTAGAGGGTACCCAAGTGCACAAGGCCCATGGGTGGACATGTAATCGAAGTGACTTGGCAAACAGGTGATTAGCCCATTGTGCCCGAACTTGCCCTCATGTGTACTCATATTCGCTATAAAACCTCCGAACCATCGAGACGTCTTTCCAGCCAAAATGGACAAAGCCTCATATACCCGAAGGTTTCGAGGGATGTCCTTCCTCATCTGCACAAAGGCATTTATAGAGGAACTCTCGGGACCCGTAGGTCTGAGGAAATGAGCAAATCTGAAGACAGGCACAGCAGTCTGTGGTACTGGGAGGTCTCCACTCAGAGTGGTGTACCACACACAGTCAGTAAAGACAAAGGTCGCCTGCGGCTTATTTCTAAACTTCTTACGATAAAATTCACCATTCTTTTCATATCTTAATAACAGAGCCTGCTTTAGCATGTCATAATTGTCGTGGTCATCTCTATTCATTTTGGCAAAAACTTCATAAGAAGTACCCCTAAGCCCCTGGAATAACTTAAGACTCCACCTCTCTCTCTCTAACCCATACGTGGTAGCCAAAAGTTCAAATCTACTTAGATACCCTTCTATGTCATCGTCTTTCTCAACAAAATGGTCTAAATGAAAACCCATAGCTGAGGTTGAGGCTCCCTGACTAACAGTGGCATCGGAGGGAAAGGGGCTGGCACCATTTTCAGGAGCATGGCCTTGTACTTCCAACTCCCTTAGTCGTAACTCGTGCTCCCTTTGTAATCTCTTCTCCTCTCTTTCAGCAGCCTGTCTCTTTTCCTCTCTTTAAGCAGCCTGTCTCTTTTCCTCTCTTTCAGCAGCCTGTCTCTTTTCCTCTGCTTCTAATTTCTTCTCTTCCAATTGGAGCCGCTTTATTTCAGCCACCCTATCTGCCTCCAATCCCTTAGCCTCTTTGTCAGCCTCAATCTGCAGCCTCCTAAGTTCTTTGTCAGCCTCAATTTGTAACTGTAGTTTACTTTCATCTGCTAACTTCCTATCTTCCCTTTCAATATACTCGTCACATTCTGAAGTTACATATTGGATCAAAGCCTGACCGTCCATGTTCATCTCCGTAGCAGTCAGCACAGCAGCCGATCTGAATTTGGCTAGATCTGCCATACTGTATCCCACACTTTAATAATGTCTAAGATAGATTAAACAATCTAATTACCAAAGTAACACTAATTAATTAATTACCACTGGCTGTGAAGATTCATCAACTTTTACTTTCCACCTTAAATATTACTTTTAATTTTAGGGACACTGTTGAATTTATACAAGCTTATACCCCAATAGTTTAATTCCCGGACCAGGAGACCCTTATATAATTGATAAATTTAAATCCCGGGACAGGAGCTACCCAATATATGTGGTGGCAGGACGTGTAAATCAAGATGAATTTATGTCAATCAAAGAGCATATAATTGAATGATCACATGAAAAAATTTGTACATAGATATATAAGTGAAATTTGCTAATATGGATACTAACTACAGAGTCTTTGGGAAAACTAGTACTGGATGACGGGTCGTGGTGGTATCATCATGCCCAGTTCTTGTTATAATGTTCATTGGTTTTTTTAACAGGGGTAAATGGTGGCAAAGTTCTTTATTCACAGTGTTTTTTAAATTTATTTATTTATATTGATGAATCAGCAGCAGGCCAGGTCTTCAATACTTAACTGGCCTGTGTCGATGTAGTCAAGATGTTCACTTGGCCCACTCCTCACAGTTGCTGAGGTAAAATGATAGGCTACTCCTCACAGTTGCTGAGGTAAACTAATAGGCTTCTAGTCATCCACCGTTTGATCTCTTCAGAGCATCTGGCACTAGCACAGTGCCAGACAAAGAAACTCACAATTCAAAATGAAAACACACAGATACGTTGTACTAGCACAAACTCAGCTGAGCTGCTGGCTATACTATGACGTCCCACTTGAAATATCATATATCTTTACTGGACGTCACAGTTCTAAGCATCAACGATCTGTTGCTGTGGACAGTCTTCAACAAATGGCACTTGCCGGCTAATTTTTGTCAACAATATTAATCTTTCGTCCAATCAGAGTACTTCCCCTCTACAGTTTAAATATTTAAACCTAAATGTCAAATTTTAGTCCAGTTTCGGTCTAGTGGGAAATGTACTTCTGTCGGTCTGTCCGTCCGAACTTGGGTTTTCCCAAAATTACACTTGGTTTTGAACCAAACTACAAAAAAAAACTACACAAATTTTGTCTCACTTACGTATAAGATTTCTATGCTAAGTTATTTTTAGCTTCTACCCTCTTTGTCTGCCCCTTGTCCACATGTAATTTGTTTTTCTGCTTTAGTCTCAAGGACGTGTCAAAAAGTAACTTTAGTGAGAAGTATGCACAAATAACTGTCTGCTCGTCTGTATTGAACAATACAGTCTTTCGTCAATATCTTCCGTGTTATCTGTCCGTCTTTGTAATTAAAAGTATATTATTTATCAGGGAAAGATGGACTATCAAACTAGTTAATTTTTATTCTTCTAAACTTATTATTAAGAAAATACATAATATTTTCCCTGTTAGTCTTGAAATTTGTTTTTACTACTAGTTCATGGCGTTTGCCGCTATATTCAAATTAAAACAACTATTTACCGTAGAACGTCTAAGATACGTCTGTTTCTGACAAGAGCTAAGGTCGTTTTTCGTGTTCACTTTCTTACATTGTGTCAACTAGTGGCGTAATTTTTTCTTTAAAACTACAAATTGCGTCTTCTAGGCTTCAGATTCAAACACGTGTGCAGACCGCATCATTTTTTCCTTTTCTCTCCGTTTCTACCCCGTCTAAACGGATAGGCCGTTAGTCTTCATGTTATAACTAGTTGGTTTTCAATGACACTAGAAAACGATGGCGTGGGCGAAGAAGTAGCAGCGTATCTTATCTAAATTGTATCCCTACATTTCATTTTAACTGTTATCTTTCTAAATGGAGGAATTTTATCGTTGCATCACTGACCTTTCACCACAAAGTTGTCACTTATGTTTATGTACTTAACCCAAAGCATCGTATGGAAGCCAAGCATGGGCTAAGGGCTATATCTTGGTATAGGTACAAAAAAAATATTCACAGGGAACTGGCTGTAGGCAAAGAAGATACAGGTCCTGTGCAACTTGTTAGCACAATCTATGAAACGGGTGAGTTGTGGTGTTGTATGTGTGTGAGGAAATTGATGCAGACACCTATATATGGTACGATTATCTTTTGTTCCAGGTTTTGTCTCGCATTTATCACTAAAGCTGCCTCCACACTTGAGAAGTCTATGGGTGACAGGAGCTCGGCATATAACACGAGCCAGGGCCCGACATTCTCAACAAGGAGCTGCACGTTATGAAGGCCTGAAAGTTTGAAGGGAAGATCAGCAACATCGAACAAGATAAGAAGCAAATACGGTCCACTGTCTGGTGCATCCAAATATTATCCACACAATAAAAGATTACTTACCCGTTAGGGATTTAACCAAGGACAGCTTATAATAGAAAGACTCAGAAGTCCAGATACTGTGAATAAAACATTCAGTTTTAAAATCAAGTGAAATTAGTTTACTCCTTCGGACATTAGAGATGATGGACGAGACTTTCCAATTTATTCATTTTGACTTGTAACATATATATTTTGCATTTCTGTTTAATATTCCTGCACTAAAACATATTATGGTGCAGGACCATTAAATTGTAAATAATTTACATTCAGACTTTCTTGATACTTTTATTAAAGTTTAAGTTCTATTTTGAAATTTATTACTATATTATATTAATTAAAATACCCCCAGAAAACTAGTCACTCAAAACAAACATTAATCTTTGTGGGATCTTGGGAGGTAGCAGTTAGGGACTCAGAGTACATCATCATCATCTTCTCTGAGAACTTACATAGCTGGACCCCACTTTGATGTCTATACACCCTTGCTCTTTTCAGAGAAGGGGGTATTACTTATAAGACCAGTCTCTTATCTGGCACTATCCTGGTATCATCTGATACACCTATTTGTCCAGGATATCTCTAATTTTAATAAGATCTAAACCTCTCGCTACAAACTCACACCTCACCATTCCATTTCTCCTCTCTTCTGTCAATTTTGCTAAATAAATATTGAGTTCGACTAGCTACTCACTTGAATTTCCTGATAATACGCAGTTTACAGCAAAACCCCTTCCCGTTCTCTTGTGTGATCCACAGGCCACACCTGGGCTATTAAAAGGCATCTTAAAAATTACAAACCTACCGCGCGAAGGAAAAAAAACCTCCGTCTTTACGGAGTCAAGTATGTGAAATGTTTCTGCGCATTTATCTTTGTTATAATGGCCTTTGGGAGATGGATGTGAATGACACAGGAAACGAAACAAAAACAGACACAAATATAATAAAAGACAAAGCAGCTAATATTTTAAATTTAAGTGCAGAACCGAGAGAAATCAGCTAACTGATGTAACTTCAAATTGAATGTGCCATACGTTTTTGAACAAACGTATTCCTTCAAGCAATTCAAAAGTAATAAGAACCTTCAACTGAAATGTTAAGTCGGTCCTATTGTATGGAAACACGGAAAACAACAAATACAACAATCAAAACGTTTACCTTTCAGGAATGTGTGTTTGCATAGATTAGGAAGATTATAATGGTACTACAAGATCGCCAATATGGAACTGATGACAAGATAGATAGGACACACACTGAGGAAACGTGTTGATAGAACATGACAGTCCGTGTTCGGGGAACCCCAGGGTCAGAGAGGTAGAGACCAAAACGTAATCGGAGAAGAAAACTGAGGACAGAAAAGAAAGGAGTGAAGAAGACATGAAAAGAACCTTGAACGGATGGCACGGGACTGTAAGACTTGGCATGAGTTTATTGAAGGCCTATGCTCCTTAGGAAGCCGAATGATAATTAATGAATGAAATCAATAGTCTTTAAATTACAATGAATTCGCAGCTTTTTATAATTCATACGTTCCAGCGAATCGCATAGAATGAGTTATTGAGCTATATACGTTTTTGTTGCCAGTGGCGGCTAACTTGTTTTAAGCGATGCCAAGTAAATCAGTTACGACCTTCTGCCACAACACTCAAACTATATAGTTTATCATTTCGTGTCAGGCATAGCTAATGTAACGGATTTCAATGCGAAATATAAATTAGAGTTAATTATCTTGATATCTGAAACGAATGAAAAACGGCCTGCGTCATTTGAAAGCAAAAGTGGATTATTTTACACTCAGTAACCCTAAGCCCATTCTTCTGTTCGTGAAATAGTCTAAATTTTTTGTGTGCACAGAAAGAAGGCTTTAATGAGCAATTTCTTGCATAGAATATTTATTTCCGGCCAGATGGGTTGCTATGGTAAACGTTTAAGTTTATTAGTGCCAGGAAACCCCTGGATGGATAGTTCCTGAGTCTCGGAAGAAACAAAAAAAAAGTTTCGCCACTGGTCCGTCAAAAATGTCGTAAAGGACGATAAAGATGTATGGGGGGGGGGGATGGAACAAGTCTCACCATGCGCATGCGCATTAAACTACTACAGACACCACCACTGCAAGAGTACATGAAGTACTAAGTTGCAGACTTCCAGTATTGTGGTCAGCTGCGTTGGTGGCATCATCTTATATTATCATCATTATCACTATCATCATTATCATCAATATCATTATCATCATCATCATTCTGCTCGCTAAGGAGAATAGAACGTCAACAAACGCATGCCAAGTCTTCATGTCACGTGTCATCAGCTTAAGGTCATTTCATACCTTCTTCATTCCGTTTATTTATGTTTCCAGTTCTCTTCTCCGTGTGTATTTTCGTCTCCTTCGGCGAGATTGAATCACGTGATTGCTATTAATAGATATCCAGATTCAAGACAAAACAAAAAATACTTGATGAGAATTCACTGCAAGTGGGTCTGAGTAAGTACAGAGAAAAGAGTACGATATTGAGAATAGATGCAGGAATCGATAACAATGCTGCACCTAAAGAAACACTCCTACAAGATGTAGAATCATACACATATCTTTGGCAGCAATAAAGACAACGTTGGAGCGACAGGCAGTGATATCAAAATAACAATATACAAGGCTAGAGGTGCTTTTATTGCATTGGGAAATACAGAAAAGTAAAAAAAAAAATCATGTTAAATTAAAAAATAATGCTTTTCAATCTATTTTTAAATTAGTCTTAATATAACGATGTAGAATAACATATATGGGGGTCGTCCACATATGACGTCACGCAGTGAGAGGGGGGAAGGGGTCTGGGTTTTTATGACGAAGTGTGACAACAGGGAGAGGGGCGTTTAAAAAATGGCAAACATTGTGTGACGTCATATGTTGACGATCCATATATCTTGACAGCAAAATAGACAGAGTTGGAGGCACAGACAGTTATATCAAATTAGGAATACGCATTACGTAGTGAAATGTGAGGAAGTCAAAAGAAATTATACCCTATACAAGAACAAGAATATTCAACCCAAACGTCAAGTCAGTCAAATTGTATAGCCCGGAAACATGGAGAACAACAAAAACAACAACCAACTAGTTATAGACTTTCATAAACGGGTGCTTGCGTAGAATAGATGGATTGAAAAGGTACAACAAACTCACCAACGTAGAACTGGTTACAATTAATCAGCCAAGCGTCAGTGGAACAGAAGATGAGAATAACACCCTGTTGATGAATAGGACACACATTGAGGAAACCTGTTGATAGCATTACGAGGCAGTCCTTATTCTGAAATCCCCAGGGTAAGAAACGTAGAGGTAGACCAAAAAAGGCATGAAGGAGGGGGCATATATGAAAATGATGAGGTAGACAAAGAAAGACATATAGCTGATGGCATGCGACATGAGAATTTAAATATACGTCTATTGAAGGACTTTGCTTTTCGGGGTCATGAAAGGAATGCCGATGATGATGATGATGATGATGAGGAGGAGGATGATATATATATATATATATATATATATATATATATATATATATATATATATATATATATATATATATATATATATATATATATATATATATATATATATATATATATATATATATATATATATATATATATATATATATATATATATATATATATATATCATCCTTCAGTTATGAGGGTGTAGACCTTCAAGAAATTTACGCCAAACTCTCTTGACCTGTGTCATCCGTTCAAGGTCTTTCCATGCTTTCTTTCTTTATTTCGTGTCCGTCTCCAATTGACTTCTGGGAGTGTTTATGTCTGCCTATTTTTCTCGTTGATGTATTTTACTGCATGGTGTAGAAACGGGAACAATGAACAAACAATTAGAAGAAAGAATTGAGGCCCTTGATATGTGGATATATAGAAGAATGGGGCACGTCTCCTGGAAAGAGAAGGAAACAAGTAAAGAGGTCCAAGAGAACCTAGGAATGAAAAGAGAATTAATGAAGAACCAAAATTAAACAGCTAAAATATTCTGGCCATGTAAAAAAGACATACCACCTTATTGAAGACCATAATAGAAGGCAGAGATGAAGGCAAACGTGCAAGAGGAAGACAGCCCTATAAGTGGGAAGATAACATCAACAGATAGACAGGAAAGAGTTTATCAGAGTGCACCATCAAGACAAGAGACAGAAGATGTTGATCGATGTGAAAATAGCACCTGATGATGACGATTTTTCCTCTAACTCTGGGGATTTGAGAACAATTGCAACCTTGTAAAGCTATCAGTTGATTTCCTCAATTTGTCCTATTCCAGGCCAACGCCTTTGCCTCCCCTCTAGCGCTGGTATTTGCTCAGAATCTTCTAGAAGGCAAATGCCCCTGGTGTATTTATGTGTCAGACAGAACAGTCACCTCTTTGTTTCAACAAATGATTACACGTTCACCCAAGAACTTTTGTGCTGTCTGGGAAACATCTACATCCAACAGTAGAAGAAGTAATAACTAAGGAAAAAAAAAGAATATTCATGTGTCAGACCAATAAACCCCAACAACACTAAACTTCTAATCGATTACTTCTGCACTAATACCCCAACACTTTACTTGTTAACAGTGTCAAGAAAAAAGAAGACGGAAAAACCAGTGGCTTGTGTTTTATGCCAAAAAAAATCGGAACCCATTCAGGAGACAATTTTAGAGATAACCTTTCTGAAAATGGTCTGCAATGCACTTTTGTGCTTCCAACGCACCACTACACATTTTAATTTTCTAGAGGAACGCCCCGAATGGCGGGAATACAGGCAGAATAAAAAATGTATGACGCGCACGAGATGTAACCGGATTTCCACAATCAAGACAGGCTGGTATCGATCCCACAGGGCAATTGGATCAACCAATCAAAAACTAATATGGGAGCCCCTAACCTATCACTATTTCGTGCACAGCTAGAAACCCCAGACTTTTGGGAATACGTCTGCCGTCACCCGTGGAGAAGAAAATCATTTTGGTGACTTATAAACAAATTAATTGAATTGAGACATCTACATTCAACCACTGCATGAAGAACCACTAACTCATCCGTCGATCATACTTTTTTCTGTCTCGCAGACACTTTTTTTTCTCCAGTAGAAGAAACGTGTCTTCCACTTGTGGCGAAATGTTCTCTTCCCTTTTTCCTTGTTCTTCTTTTTCTTTTTTTAAAATTCTCCTAAAAGGTCACTTAGCAATGCTATGGACACCTGAAGGAAAGCGAAAGAGAGGCCAACCAAAAACAACTTGGCGGAGAACTGTGGAGGTCCAGGTGCAAAGAATGAACCTGAGCTGGGGCACTGTATGAAGGATGGCCGCCGACCGAGCAGTTTATTGCTGCTCTACAAGACGCCACTAGGCGTGATGGCCACTGACTGCTTCGACAGTCGGTGGCTAAGGATCAAAGAAGAAGAAAAGGTTACTTACGCCTCTTCGACCCTTGCCAGAAAGAAAACTTACTCCCTGTATTAATTTTTCTTCTTCTTCTTCGATCCTTAACCACCGACCGTCAAAGCAGTCAGTGGCCATCACGCTTAGTGGCGTCTTGTAGGGCAACAACAAACTGATTCCACTTTGCACGGTCGGTGGCCATCCTTCGTACAGTGCCCCAACTCTGGTTCATTCTTTGCATCTCAGCCTCCACAGTCCTCCGCCAAGTTGTTTTTGGTCGGCCTCTCTTTCGCTTTCCTTCAGGGGTCCAAAGCATAGCTGTTCTTGTGATGGCATCGGGGTCTCTTCTGAGGACATGGCCAACCCAGCTCCAGCGTCTGCCAGCTATGATGGTATGCATGTCCTCTTGCTTGCTACGAGTAAGCAGATCTTGGTTGGTGATGGTATTCGGCCAAAAGAATCGGTGAATTTTTCTTAGGCATGTTGTGTGAAAAGAGGACAATTTTGACATTTCCTTCTCTGTGACTCTCCAGCATTCCGCACCATATAGAAGCACAGAAAGCACGCAACTCTGGTATATTCTTAATTTTGTGCTTGTGCTGTATTGGGAGGACTTCCAGATGTTATTTAGGCTAAAGAAGGCTGTTCTTGCCTTATTCATTCTGATGTTGATGTCTTTGCCTGCCCCACCGTCTGGTGTACTATGCTTCCTAGGTATGTGAAGGTATCTGTCTGTACCAGTTGCTGATTCCTTACTGATATGGGCTCAGGGTTGCTCACATTGAGCGTCATGACCTCAGACTTCTTTAAATTGATGTTCAAGCCCACCTGCTGGCTAAATTTATTAAGTCTATCCGTTTTTTCCTGGATGTGTTGATGTGAATGTGCCAGCAGTGCAATGTCATCTGCATATTCCAGATCTTCCAATGTTGAAAATGTAGTCCATCTTATTCCTCTTGGACTGCCCTCTGTTGTCTGGCGCATCACCCAGTCTATGACTGTTAAAAATAGAGTGGTTGATAAGGGGCATCCCTGTCGTACTCCTGTCTTCACCTCGAAGGTTAGGTTGCTCTGCCCAACACTACACGTAAAGTTGGCATAGAGGCTTTTTATGATTGACACTATGCAGCTTGGAATTCCATAAGCCCTCAGTATTTTCCATAAACTGTCCCTATGTATGCTGTCAAAAGCCTTTCCAAAATCAACAAAATTTATGTAAAGCTGCCTTTGCCATTCTGAGCACTGCTCTATAATGTTCCTGAGAGTGAATATATGGTCTACACATCTTCTGTTCTTTCTAAATCCTGCTTGTTCTTTCCTCAGTTTGTAGTCTACTGCCTTTGAAATTCTCTGTATAATTATCCTGCCTAGTATTTTGCTGGGAACTGAGAGAAGAGTGATTCCTCTCCAATTATTGCAGTCTGAAAGATCTCCCTTCTTGGGCAATTTGACAATTATTCCTTTGTTCCACTCTGATGGTGTTGTCCCCGTTTTCCACACTTGTGCAAATAGTGGTTCTAATAGTTCTGCTGCTAGCTCAGGGTCTGTCTTAAATAGCTCTGCATTTAAGTTATCATGGCCCGGAGCTTTACCGTTCTTTAACCCTTTGATTGCTGTGATGATTTCTTCTTTCGTGGAATGTCTGTATTTACATCTAGATCGTTTTCAGCCTCAGGAACATTCAATTGTGTCTCTGGTATTTCTTTGTTCAGAGTTTCTCTGAAGTGCTCTGCCCATCTTGTTTCCTGTCCCTCTGCTGTCTTGATGAGATTTCCTTGCTTATCTCTTACTAATGTAATATTGTTTGCACCTTGTTTTCCGCTGATGAATTTAGTTATTTTGTATACTGTGCTTTGTTCATTTCTCAGTGCTGCCTCTTCTGCCTGTTTTGCAAGATCGTCTAGGAAATTCCTTTTGTTGGCTCGGGTTTGGCGTTTAACTTCCCTGTCCAGTTGGCTGTACTGTTCGCTATATAGTTGCTTTAACCTGGGGGACTTCGCTTCTGTTTTCTTTCTTTTCATTTCCTTTCTCAGTGGTATGATGTTTAATGTTTCTGATGTTATCCAGTCTTGCTTCTTCCTTTCCTGGAATCCCAAGCATGATTTGCTGCTTTCCTTATATATTGTTGAAATGGTGTTGAATTTCTGGTCTATATCATCAGTCAATGTCTTTTCCTGGCTTTTGGCAAATTGATATCGTTTCTTAATGTCGGCCGCAAAAGCTTTTCTGGTAAGGGGGTCCTTCAATTTGCTGATGTCAAACCTTTTCTGTGTAGTTACAGTTGGTCCAGCCCTTCTTAGTTTCACTTTCAGTTTTGCAACTACTAAATGGTGATCGCTTCCCACATCTGCACCTCTTCTTACCTTCACATCTTGTAATGCATGTCTCCATCTACCGTTAACCATGATGTGGTCTATCTGGTTTCTGTCCCGACCATTTGGTGATTCCCATGTTAACTTGTGAATTTCCTTATGTGGGAAAAGTGTTCCTCCAATGACCAGGTTGTTAATGCTACAGAAACTTATTAGCTTATCCCCATTTTCGTTTGCTATTCCGCTGCCGCATTTCCCCATTGTTCTTTCATTATATGTATTGTGTGTACCAACTTTCGCATTGAGGTCTCCCATTACTATAACAAGATCATATCTAGGTGTGTCCTCCATTTCTTTCTGCAGTTGTTGATAGAATTCATCCTTGACCTCCTCATCGCTATCATTCGTTGGTGCGTAGCATTGTATTATTGTAGTGTTGGTGAATCTCCCTCTCAATCTCAATCGTATCAGTCTGTTGTTGATGGGTTTCCATTCCAGTAATGTCCTTTCTATCCCTTTCTGTAGAATAATGGCTACGCCTTCACTGTGTTGTCCATCCTCTCTTCCAGAGTAAAGTACTGTTTCTCCTGTTGCTGTTTTAACTTTTCCTGCCCCTGTCCATCTGCTCTCGCTTATCCCCAGGATGTGTAACCTATAGTTTCTCATTTCTGCCGTGACCTGTCTTAGTTTACCTGTCTCGTACATTGTCCTGACATTCCAAAATCCTATTCTTGTATCCTGTTTTGCGGTCAGGACATCCGTTTTCATGTCAGTGGCTTCCTTTCGGCTTTCACCACTGACAGTCATACGAGCCACAGACTCCGAATGTCCATCCCGCAGCAAAGTTTGTTCATTTGATGTTGTTTCCGTAACTTCATTATTTTTTTTACATAGATAGGGGTGTCAGCCCTATGCTAAAACCCCCAACCTGGAGGACCAGGGTACCAGCTTTTGTCTGACCCCTACCCACACAGACCAGTCCAGCTTGGTTGAACCTACCAGGAGTAAAACTCCCACTGGCATAGCTCTGGGGATTGTCAGGGTACGCAAGCTGCCATACCGCTACAAGGTATAGGTACCATTGATGGCAGGTATTAATTTTTGCTTATACCCAAATTATAACCCAACTGAGGTTGAACCGGAATAAATAATATACATAAATAGGTATGCTACAGACACTCATAAGAAATAAAGAAGTTGAAAACTAGACAAGAGAAAAGCAATCGAAGTGATAGGCTTACCAACGACACGAACGTAGGACCATCCAAACAGCACCACCGCCTCCGGGAGTGAATCGTTAACCACACTGCCAACTAAGCCCCACCAAAATAGTACTTCGCTCGACCAGTCCACGAAACTTTGGATTGTAGGACCGAGGAACGACCCAGACTAAATTGAAGACGCAATCCCTTCTATAGCCTTCCTATTAGCCATTATAGACAAGATAACAGAAAACAGTAACATATTTATTGGGGGTTTATTATTTA
Organism: Oreohelix idahoensis; assembly: GCA_024509875.1. Classification (NCBI taxonomy): domain Eukaryota; kingdom Metazoa; phylum Mollusca; class Gastropoda; order Stylommatophora; family Oreohelicidae; genus Oreohelix; species Oreohelix idahoensis. The sequence goes on along the minus strand of JAMPIV010019491.1, from coordinate 244,416 downwards.
TTCCATTTTGAAACGTGTATTCCATGCACGAAAAATGTATCTGTGCTAACAACAACAGCAGCATCTCCAAGAAAGTTGATATAATCTTAGTAAGGAACTTTCAACCAGAAACACTGACCATCCTTGGCTTCGTCGGATGTTTGAAATTGTGTTGTCTTGCCGTCAGTTTAGTACAGTGCTTCTCAACCTGGAGTGCATGCACCTCCTGGGGGTGCGAAACTTGCCTTCCAGGGGCACGAGACATGTCCGATATTTTAGAATGCGAATCGCCACAAACAATATATAATACACAGAACTTGTATTATTACAAAATAGAAAATTGACAACGCGAATTAGATACCTAACCTTAGTCACATTCTGTAAATAACATTTTCTCAAAATATACATTTATTTCTTTTAAGAACTTCTGGCATGTTTTGCGAGCTAGAAGATAATGGATTGTGAGGTTTCTTAAGATGCTATAAAGGGGTGCAAGGCTTCTTAATATACTGTAAAGGGGTATGAGGCTTCTTAAAATGCTATAAAGGGGTGCGAGGCTTCTTAAGATGCCGTAAAGGGGTGCGAGGCTTCTTAAGATACTGTAAAGGAGTGCAAGACTTCTTAATGTACTGTAAAGGGGTGTGAGGCTTCTTAATATACTGTAAAGGGGTGTGAGGCTTCTTAAAATGCTGTAAAGGGGTACAGGACCTCTAAAAGGTTAAGAAACACTGGTTTAGTATATGAGCAGTTCCGTTTGAGAACATACTTAGTGCATTCAGCATACTGACGTGATATAATCCATAACATTTCTCACTATCAGAGACGTGACACCATCTCTATCATTTGTCAGTATTAAAGATGTCATATTGTCCCTGTCATTTGTCGCTGTCAGAGATGTGCTATATTCCTTGTCATTTGTCACTGTTAGAGATGTTCCTTGTCATTTGTCACTGTCAGAGATGTTATATTGTCATTTGCCACAGTCAGAGATGTTCCTTGTCACTGGTCACTGTCAGAGATGTTCCTTATCATTTGTCATTATCAGAGATGTTCCTTGTCTATTGTCACTGTCAGAGATGTTCCTTGTCATTTGCCACTGTTAGAAATGTTCCTTGTCATTTGTCACTGTTAGAGATGTTCCTTGTCATTTGTCACTGTTAGAGATGTTCCTTGTCATTTGTCACTGTCAAAGGTGTTATATTGTCCTTATCATGTGACGCTGTCAGAGATGTAAGATTATCCTTATCATTTGTCACTGTCAGAGATGTAAGATCATCCTTCTCATTTATCACTGTCCGAGATGTAAGATTATCCTTATCATTTGTCACTGTCAGAGATGAAATATTATCCTGATAATTTGTCACTGTCAGAGATGAAAGATTATCCGTATCATTCGTCAATAAGATTATCCTTATCATTTGTCACTGTCAGAGTTTTAATATCGTCCCGATCAGTTTTTTTACTATCAGAGACCTGGTATAGCCCCTATCATGTGAGACAACTACAGATATAATATTGTTTATAAGATGTGTCCATACCAGTAATGTCTTTTGTCACTTAGAATTGGATAGTTCACATGCTGGGATGTTGTCCCTTGAGTGGTTATTAAACATGTGAAATTGTAATTAAGACGGTTCGCTATTATCAGATATAAGATATTGTCCCTTTACTTGTTCATTATAGGGTTACCATACGTCCTCATTTACGCGGACACGTCCTCATTTTGGGGATAAAAATTACTGTCCGCACACAGTTTTGTGAATTACCTGTTTTGTCCGCATGTCCAATGATTGGACGTTTTTTCTTCACTCTGGTGGTACCCCACGTAAAAACGGGACATTCTTTCTCTATTGGTAGCACGGTAGAATGAAAAATAACACACACACACACAAATAGTAATACGTCTTACAAAGAGAAATGACAAGAAAAAAACCAACATTCCGGCCACAAGGCCTTCGTCAGGGACAGACAAATAAGGGACAGGCGGGGAAGAAAGTGAGAATTAAGTGGAGAACATGAAACTAAAGAAATAAGATGTGCGTCACATGTTGGATCAAAAATGTCTGCCACTAAACCGGAAAGCGGAAGTGGATAGTACATTAAAAGCAAAAATAAAAAATAATGAAAACAAGGGCTGGAAACAGAGTGAGGGAAAAGTAATATTTGAAAAAAAAAAAAAAACAGATATGGAGAGAGAAAAGGTAGAAATTATTATTTGGAATTGAATTCATTTATATTTTAAAAAAGTTTTAAAAAACCATTATATATATATATATATATATATATATATATATATATATATATATATATATATATATATATATATATATATATATATATATATATATATATATATATATATATATATATATATATATATATATATATATATATATATATATATATATATATATATATATATATATATATATATATATATATATATATATATATATATATATATATATATATATATATACAGTACTTTGCAAAAAAAAATGGCAGTCATATTTTCGCAACGCAGCACACTCATAGAAGCAAATAATAATAAAAACTGTATGTCCAGAGGAAGATTGGTATCTCCCCTATCTATTAACAGTGGTTTCAGTACAATATAATGTTGCCTTCTCCAGCAAGGCAAGCCTGGATGCGGCGAGGCATACTTCCCACAAATGTTTGTAGGTAATTGTGAGTCAGACTGTCCCAGTATTTTTCAGCTACCTTCTTCAATTGTTCAACGTCTCTGAGTCCACTCTTTTTTAAATGATTCTTGAGTAGTGCCCAAACATTTTCAATTGGGTTTAGGTCGGGACTGTTGCTGGGCCACTTCAGCATTATCACATTCTTCTCTTGCAGCCATGCTTTGGTGGTATGAGCTGTATGCTTTGGGTCATTGTCATGTTGAAATGTGCACCCATCGGGGTACATGACCTGCATAAATGGCAGAAGGTGTCCCTCTAGTATGTCGATGTACCTTTCTTTCGTGAGAATTCCTGTGAAAACACACAGTGGGGTGGCACCTCTTGCTGCCACCCCTCCCCAAAGATGGAATTTCTGGGTATGTTTCGGTTGCTGGTACACAGGCGTTACAGAGTCTTTCATCCAAATATTTATTTGAGCAGGATAAGACCAAACAGAACATTCATCTGACAAAATCACATTGTCCCATGACAAATTTTGGTGTTCGTGGCACCAGTTCAAGTGCATCTGTTTGTGATTCTCTGTGAGAAATGGTGACAAAATTACCCGCTTTTTTGTGTAATTCATCCTGTGTAGCTCCCGGTTGACAGTAGCATTAGATACTTCTGGGTTTCCCAAATCGATCATGCGCTGCCGTATGTTTTCTACACTCTTCATTGGCCCAGCCCGAACGATTTTGGCGAGACGCCGATGGTCCTTTGTGTCCAAAATTCTTGACCCCCCACTACCTTCTTTTCGCTCGATTCCATTACCTGCTTTTAATTTACTCACAACTCTGTAGACAGTCCGCTCAGGAATGTTCAAGGTTTTAGAAATGTTGGAACATGTTTGATTTCCTTCATTCCAAAGCTGTGAAATTAACATACACTTTGACTTTGTGTCCATTTTCTGCCACTAGCATTAGAAATTGTCGTCTGCTCTATTATCAAGGGACTTTACTCTACGCTAATTTTTTTTTACTTTTGGTAGTGTTTGCTCACTTAAGTGGAGTGTAAATTTGGGGCAGAACATGCATATTTAATTAGATTTCAGCATATTTAGCTGAGCAATATGACTGCCATTTTTTTTTTGCAAAGTACTGTATATATATATATATATATATATATATATATATATATATATATATATATATATATATATATATATATATATATATATATATATATATATATATATATATATATATATATATATATATATATATATATATATATACAGTCGGGGCCAAAAGTTTAAAACCACCTAGTAAAAAATGGATATTTTCATTGTACTACAGATTGTTGCATCATCCGCTATTTTAGGGCACACTAAAAGCAATCATTGCATTCTATTGCATCATCCTAACAATATAAAATGTGAAAACACAGACTGTTGCTGTATTTAGTGTGTTTTGGTTGCTTCAAGGGTATTATCTCTGGATTTTATGTTCGCAAGAAAATGGGTAAAAAACCGACACTTTCACCAATTCAAAGAGCTCAAATAGTAACATTACGTGTAGAAGGGTACACAGAACGTGATATTTCTGTTCAAATTGGCTGTAGCAAGACGGCGGTTCACAATGCGATCCCCAGGTACCAATTGGACGGTACTTTTTCTGACCGAAAGAGAAGGGGTCGTCCTAGAAAAACAATCTGTAGTAGTATGGAAATATCCATTTTTTACTAGGTGGTCTTAAACTTTTGGCCACGACTGTATATATATATATATATATATATATATATATATATATATATATATATATATATATATATATATATATATATATATATATATATATATATATATATATATATATGTATATATATATATATATATATATATATATATATATATATATATATATATATATATATATATATAGAGAGAGAGAGAGAGAGAGAGAGAGAGAGAGAGACAGAGAGAGAGAGAGAGATAGACAGATATATATATATATATATATATATATATATATATATATATATATATATATATATATGTATGTATGTATATATACACATACATACACACATATATACATACACATACACACATAAGTATATAGATATAGATATATATATCTATATATATATATATATATATATATATATATATATATATATATATATATACAGTATAAATATAAATATAAATGTATATATATATACACATGATTATGACTTTCTATTATGACTGCGATCACCCTTGACTTCATTCCTATTCTATACATATATATAAAACATAATGAAAACAAGGACTGGAAAACAGAGTGAGGGAAAAGTAATATTTAAAAAAAAAAACAGATATGGAGAGTATATATTTATATATTATGTCCATAGTTTCATGTTCTCCACTTAATTCTCACTTTCTTTCCCTCTGTCTCTTGTTTGTCTGTCCCTGACGAAGGCCTTGTGGTCCCAACGTAGGTTTTTTCTTGTTCTTTCTCTTTGTAATACATATTACTATTTGTGTGTTTTTATGTTTGTTTTTTTTTTTTTTTCATTCTACTGTTTTACCCCCGTCTTACGGCAGTTCTCATATACTCATATCTGTTGGTAACAGCGTTGCTTTAAATTTAGAATTCAGAAGTTGGCTGCCCGACCAATTACATTGGCGATTGAGTAGCGTTTCCACTTCCGATATTACATATTAACATCGCTTTTCGATAGCCCAAAAATCGACCAAAGGAATTTAAAAAATCGCCCACAAAAGCCCAAGTCGCCGATATCTAGGTTCTTCTTTTCAAATTTCGGAGTGGCAACGCTGGTATCCATCATTACTTATTCTACTTTGACCTTTGACACAACTAACTTCAATCGACTGAAATTTTAGTTTTATTCTAGTAGTTCATTGAGTACGTACTACGATAATGTGAGTGATCATGCTTTTATTGAATTGCTGGCACATGAAAAGTGGACCAAATTATTTGAACAATAAAGAAATGTAGTTACTAAACTACTGCTCATAGTTCAATATGTTCTTGCTGTTCCAGGACATAATGCTAATATTGAGAGGCTTTTTTTCTTTAATGGAAAGTCAGTGTCAAAGGACAGAATCCGATTCACTGTTGAATGTATTAAATGAATATTACAAGTTCAATACAATTATAAGAATGTTTCATGTACAGAGTCCCATGAGTATTTAGTTGGAAATTCAGACTTACTGAAAAAAATCATGTCAAGTAAAAAGTACAATGTCAAAGACTGAATATTTAGTGTTGTTGAAAAAAAAATAGAAAAATTATTAAAATGTACATTTTATAAAAATTAAAAATTTGTTTGTTTGTTTTGGTGAAGTATTTATATATAGTTTATCATGACTCTTTATATAAATGTAATGAATTAGTGAAATTAATGTGTCATCCTTTGTGTCCTCCTTTTCTTAAAAAGTGTCCTGCTTTTTAGTCAAAGAATCAGAAAATGTCCTCCCTTAAAAAAAAATAATATGGTCACCCTAGTTCATTATAAAAGATGTGATTGTGTCCCTTGAGTTGTTCATTAAACTTGTGATATTGCCCTTTCGATGGTTCGCTATTATCAGATATATGATAATGTCCCTTTACTTGTTAACTATAAAAGATGTGATTGTGTCCCTTGAAGTTTTAGCATTTTAATGATGTTCCTTTGCACTCCTTATGTAGCCTGCAAACACCACTACAGCTGGCTCCTATGCGGAAACCCCACACCAAGCAGTCGCATGCTCTTGCAGTAGTGGTTTCTGCGACAACTGGTTTTACATGATGAAATGTCAAGGGTTCAGAATCAGACAGTGGCGTCACTAGGGGGGTGCGGGGGGTGCGGACCACACAGGGTGACACCATCAGAGAGGGTGACACCAAAATGACTGTCTATAAAATGTGTGTGCAGTGTTTCAGCATAAATTTATTATTTTGTATAAAAATATCCCTGTAGTTAGTTATAACCACAAAAACAAATATGACTTGCTTGTGTATTTGTTCCTGTTTATTTATATATATATATATATTTTGGGGGGGGGGGGTGGGGGAGTATTATTTCATTGATTAGTATATTTCCATATGCATTTGTCTACAACTTCTACATTATTATTATTGATTATGCAAACCTAATCCATTAATGTATCTCATGTAACGGTAAAGTTTAACGTTAAAATGAACATAATTTTGATGTAGTTCTTAAACATTTGTACTTCGAATTCTATTGTTTTCTTATCGAATTTTCACTTCAACCACATGAAACTATGTAAATGTAAATACATTTAGGCTGTGCGTAAGATATTGTAACTTAAAGGTGTAATTTTAATTTTGATTGTTGTTTATGTCCCTGCTATTGCCATTACATTCAGTGATATACGAGAATTACGATTTACGAGTAACATTAGTACAAAAAACATTACTAAGGATTCTGTATGGTCTGGTACGGGAGGAGGTCCATGGGGGTGACACCATGAGTTACCGCACTGAGTGACACCAACCCTAGCTAAGCCACTGGAATCAGAGAAGCATATTGTCTCTAAAATGAGCTAATATGAGAAGTGCTATTGTCCAGGACTGTGTCAGCACTAGTTAAAATTTAATGACCCCTACAAAAAAAGTACACTTTTTAAAAAATATATCTACGACAATTACGCGTACTGGGAAGTTTAAAGTATAAACAGTATTCTCTTTCATCACGTGTCGTTCCTGCGTGCCTCTAAAGAGACACATAAAATATACGACAACTGCACCCTCAGGCATGTCGTACATGGCTGTGCATGGGACTGGCAACCTCATCAGGTAACCAAGTTGCCACAGAAACTACCGTTGCTAGAGCAACTGAATGCTTGGTACAGGCTTCCTCCAAGAGGACTAGCAGTAGTTGTGGCGTTAGGAGTGCAAAGGAAAATGATGATGATGATGATGACGATGACGATGATGATGATTATGATGATGATGATGATTATGGTGACGATGATAATTATGATGATGAAGTTGATGATACTGTTTCATTATGACATTAAAACTGCACGAAAGACAGTAAACTGTCACCAGTAGCTATTTTGTGGGCAGACAATTTCCCACTTAATGTTTATAAAAGGGCTCAGCTGTATCGATCTGCAGTATCTGGTATCGCCTTCCGCTGTGATTCTCGATTTCTGTCTTGCGACTTGTAGACGGGTATCATCTTTCCCTCACGCAGACGCGGATGAGGTGTCATCATCACTCATTCGTCTCACCGCTCCCCCGCCCTCCTCTACCAAGTGCCTCCTCAATTTCTTGGATTTAGTTTTCTATTTTATTGTCTCCATCTCTTAGCTCGCGCTTTCTGTGTCTCTAATAGTTCTTTGATGTTAATTTTTCTTATTCTTTCTATCGTCTGCGAGAAACAAGGCCACGAGCAAAAAGTTCGTATTCCTACGTCCCAGTCTATCCTCTCCATTCTCTGACCCACAATCCCTCCTGTGTCATATCCGCCTGGACCTTCAATCCATCATGTGTTACATCATCTCTAACCCACAATTCCTCATGTATCATATCTACTTTGACCAACAACCCTTCTTGTGTTATATCCTCTCTGACCCACAATCCCTTCTGCATCATCTCCGCTCTGACTTACAATCCTTCTTTTGTTATATCCTCTCTAACCCACAATCCCTCATCAATCATATCCGCTATGACCAACAATCCTTCTTGTGTTATATCCTCTCTGAATCACAGTCCCTCATGAATTATATCTTCTCTGGCCCACCCAATTCCTTCTCTGTCATAACTAATCTGGCCGACTCAATTACTTTCTGTGTCAAATGTTCTTTGAATCATTCAATTCCTCCCCTGTCATATATTCTCTGACCCAACCAATCTCTTCTGTGTCATATTTTCTCTGACCCACTCAATCCCTCCTGTGTCATATCTTCTCTAACTTATTCAATCCCACCTATGTCATATCCTCGCTGTCCCACACAATCCTCTCCTGTCATATCCTCTTTGACTCTATCCCTCATGTGTCATATGCTGTCAGATCTGTTCAATCTCTACCGTGTCTCTGACCTTCCGTCGTTACTTATTTATTCTTTAGAAAATTATAAATGATAAATGACTTCCGGGGGCTAAAGTTAAATATATCTGTAATCGTTAATTCAGAAATGTTCTCCTGTCACACATGAGAATGACCAGAAACCTTGTTAGTCGTTCCGCATACAGTTAGATCTCGAGTTACGAACGTGTTCCGTTCACAATCCGATTGTATACGTTAAGTTGGAATTTTCACGTTTAGTAAATGTGCGTAAAGCATCCGTTAATAAAACATTGAACCCAAAATATTGCTGCATAACCTTTATTTTGTACTAAAATCCCTAAAGCTTATTAATAATCACAATGTAGCTAAATACAATAAATTGCAACAAACAAATAATTCAAACTGAAAAAAAAAAAAAAGTTAATCTAACGGTATATCCACCCTACGTCTCGTGTAGTTTCCATGGGTCTCTTAGACGAAGAAAGAACATGACTAATGCTCTTTCAGGCATGTCGTACAAGGCAACTGTTATGATACTAGTGTAAAAGCCGGTCATAAGACGGGAATTAAATTCAAAAGCACCAATACCTAACGGCAAGAAAAGTATTTTAAAAAACCACTGTGCATCACCACAGTACACGAACTACGTAGCAGCAGCGAAGATCCCAATGTGTGTATACGGGATCACACATTTTATAAATATGTTTGTGCACACCGTCATTTGCGCATTCTTCTTTGGTAAGTGTTACTATTGTCGGGAGAGTACATATAAGGGAAACAATACAATTAATGTCTAACTTTCAACCAAAGTTGCATCCCTTAGCATTATGTACTGACAGAAAAAGCTGGGATTTTATATATAGGATTGTGCATGGGGGCTGACAGCTTCATCATGTAAAACCAATCGCCACAGAAACCATCATTGCACGTGCATGTAAATGCGTGGTGCAGGCTACTTGTAAATGAATCCGAGACCGCACTGTATGTCTTGCTATTCAATATCTCATTTAATAGCACACTTGCACCTTTTCTATGCCAGTCTATCATCTAGTTCACAGCTTTTATTTCCTCTATGTTTACTTCCAATATTGTCACAACCGATCTCTTATCCAAGTTTTCATCTCCTGTCTGGCATTCTGGAAAGACACACTCAAGCGCACATTCATAAACTCACAGACAAACCTCAGACCACGAGTCGAAATCTAAGAAACATAGCAGACTGCCCAAATCCCACGGATAAAAACATCTCCTTGTGGCCTCCACCCCCAGGTTCTCAGTCTCCTCCCTGAGATACGAAGACGAAACAGGGCTAGGAGATTATTAATAAAGCCGGCTAGTGTGTCGTCTGCTGACCCAAGACGTTGATTTCCTGCCCTAGAGAAAATAGCATCAATATTTTACCGCCATGGAAGCTGTGATGACCCTCATTTTTCTGGACTAGAGAACTCATCTCCAAGTGGCAATATTCCTTGAGCTTGTCCCCCAGAATTGGACACCTCGTCTATGCCCAGATGCAATCAGAGAAGACCAGTGCCTCCTCCCCTCCGGTCTTTAACATGATAGATTAGGTTTGAGGCGGTGGAAGGGTGGGCTGGCGTAGCCTTAGGGGGCGGGGAGGTGTACAGAGGACTAAATGAATGGAAATGAAAATGACAGCGATAATAAGAAAAAAGATTTGTTTCTTGTATTTATTAGAGTGCGGGAGAAAATGGCAAAATGAGAAGAGCTGGGAACGCGAGATGGCGTATAGATGATCTAAGGCAGTGTTTCTCAGCCAGTGTTCGTCGGAATTCTAGGGTTCCGCAGTTCATCCTCAGGAGTTTCGCTGGAAATCATGGAATAAATAGATAAAAACATTTTAACTTTCGCAAAAAATTCCAAGTATTGTTCTTATTTGGGGTTATAATTAATTATATGCGACTATATGTGTTTCGTGTTGCATCGATAGATACCTTGAGCACTCAATAATTTAAAAGTGTGTATGATCAGTAACAACTTTCATATTTATTTAAAATTAAAGAGACAAGATATCCGTCACAGTGGTAGTAATAGCGAAGAGATAAATACAGAAGATTTATAATAAATACTAAATACTGTCACAACAGCACAGTTCATGAGAAAGTACATTTTTAAGAAGTCCTCGTGAAGAAACGCTGTATGAAAACATGTACGTACATCCAAGAGTCAAATAAAATATAACTGATTCTCCTTCAGTACGTCTATGTGTCACTTATTCATCTTTCATTGTATGTTGAAATCAGATATTGCTTTTCTTATGTCCTGCTCTTATTTCTTGCTAAATTCATTCAATGCCTTTCATACATCTATAACTTAGCAGTAGTATATTTGCGTCGTAGGGGCTCCGCTGATTGTGGGAATTTATCTGAGAGGTTTCGCCGTGGTAAGAAAGTTGAGAAACACTGGTCTAAGAATTTCGATGTAACGGTTACAGACAAATTGCAGTAATAATTTGTGCTTCATTACATGAGGTAAGTGCCGCGTGTATTAAATGGCCGGTCAGTGGGGAAGTGTTATTTCTGAGGAGGGGGCCACAGAAAACGGAATAAATGTTATCTTGCATAACTTTTCCTACTTGTTCAAATTAGAGATTATATAGTAAATGACTAGAAAACACTATATATAAATATAATTTTGCTATTTTCCCTGACGAATGCCTTCTGGCCGTATTGTAAGAATCTTTCTTTATCCCTGTCCTAAAAGGTTAAGGCATTCCCGTAGCAGATACTGCTATAGGGTAGTCAAGTGTTAGAGACTACACTATACTAGGTCTAGCATCGAAAGGCGATGTCACCAGGCCCCTTCCTCGCTGCCTTGTCCTTCCCTAACTCAAGAGTCAGGTACTCATTTACACCTGGGTAGGCAGATGTAATGTCACGTCCCCTGTCCAGGTAAGAGGTATTACTTTATTTTCAACCCACTGATCTTGTCTTACTATTTCATTCATTGTAACCTGGTTGAAGATGTGCCATGTAATAACATTAAGAGAACAAGAAGTACCAGAAATGTCTGTTATATCTCCTAACTACAGTTAGAAAAACAAACAAACAAACAAACAAACAATTAGCACATAGCACATTATTATTGTCGTCCGATTGGCAGATAGGTCAGAGCGCTGCTCTCATGTGGCAAAGGTGCCGGGTTTAATTCACGATATCGACACGTTCCAATCTACCCAGCTGTAAATGTGTACTTGACTTTAAACAAATAAAGTAGCTAAGCGGGGGTGCCATTCCGAAGGTCCTGGCTTCGGATTCTCCGGTAAGCCGCTCACTTCTGTTGTTTTTTCTGTTACTCGACTTTACTCTTGAGTTAGGAAAGGAAAAGGCAGCAACGAAGGGAACAAGTCATCCCTCCTCTCAATGATGGACTTAGTTTAGTGAAGCCTCTAAGTTTAGTGAAGCCTCTATTACTTCACTCCCCACACTTAGTATAGTGAAGCCTCTATTACTTCACTCCCCACACTTAGTATAGTGAAGCCTCTATTACTTCAGTCCCGTACGACAGTATATGCTATGGAACCGCCTTTACATTTTATAAACTGAAACACTCATTTAGCTTAGTAAAAGACAACCAACCTCAAACGGAAGCTACAACAAACCACCGGCAGGAACTGCAAACAAATCAGCTTTTGAAATAAAGAACAGGATAAGCGTTAATTAACTATGGCATTAACACAAAAGAATCTCACATTTTCGGATAAAAGCATCCATTGGCTGTCATCGGGGCGAAAATAAGATGACGCGTAGCATGCGCTCTCCCCATAAATTTGTATGAGCATCATCATTAGTGTCCAATTTAGCCGGCTGATTGTACGGCTATCATAGAGTCGGCAAGATGTGTGTTTACCCGGTTGTTTCGAAGCATCCGTTATCATAGAGCCTGGGAGATGGAATCATTTTGTCAGAATGGCCGGCCAACTGGGGCCCGTGGATGACAAACGAGTGGGATCTGGTCTGCTGTTTGTCTGTGTGTGTCTGTGTTTGTCTGTGTTGTTAAATATTGATAATGCTTTTGCTGTCTGAATCATCATCATCATCATCCTTCAGAGCCGCAAGGAGCATAGGCCTTCAACAAGCTTATGCCAAGGCCCCTTGTCCCGTGCCGTCGGCTCGAGGTCTTTCCGTGACTTGTTTATTTCCCTCATGTCTGTCTCCAGTACTCTTCCTCGTGTATCCTTTCGTCTCTCTCTATTTGTCTTACCGTGGTGGGGGTTCCGGAATAAAGACTGTCTGGTAATGCTATCAACAGGTTTTCTAATGTGTGTCCTATCCATATTAAGCGTCTTCTTCTCATTTCTTGTTCCACTGGCACTTGTCTGGCACTTGTCTGGTTCTTGTCATCAGTTCCACATTAATGATCATGTCATATCACTTCAATCCTCCTATACTACACAAACACCCATTAATGAACGTCTGTAGCTTTTTGGTTGTTGTATTTGATGTTTTTCAGTTGTTGCTGTTTTATCGCCTTCTTAAGGTGGATATACACCCAGAAATAGACAAAAAAAGGTTATTTTTGATTTGCATATAATAATTGTGTTTTAAATATTTATAAGCCTTTTCACTTCGATATTCTTTTTGAATTATGTGTTTATCTGTAATAGTTTATGAGTTATCAATGTTCAAGGAGAATGAGTGTGTTCCAAAAATCGCTGACTTTTAGTCCCAAAATATGCTTTTTTGCTAACCTTCATATTGGAAGGTGTGGCGTTCTCCAACTTGCTCTTAGGTTTAATGATTTAATTCATGGCAGAGTAAAACATATTTGCAGTAGCCAAGTGATCATACAAGAGTTCTTAATTACTTGCTACATAAACATCCGCACAAGAATTGAAGAAACGTCCAGCTTATTCACAACACGAACATGTTTATTATGGATAAAACGTATGCTCCAATGAAGTATTACTTGTAAGACCTTTTTCACTACACATCGCTAACTCCCCTGGCATAAAATATCTCGGAGCAATTCACACATGCATCCTCCCTGTTCAACGACACATCCACCTCATGCCCCCTGAACCCTTCGCTATCATTCGCCCACCTTTTGACCTCTCTTGCATACTGATTAGTGACGTCGTCTCTGCCGCAATGCGACGGACGGTAATAAAAACTTGTGGACGAAGCTATTTAATAGCTAGATATAAGAGCATAAGTAACAGCATATAAAATGTACGTCACAGAAGGTATACCAAATAATAAACACTCCCTAGAAAAAATATACTGAATACAATGAATACTCCTTTTTCATCCATCATGGCGGTAAAAAAATAAAAACATAAATGTGATTGAAACTTTGAGTTAATTTGTGGAAATACGTGAATATATTTGTGATAATTATGCCTTCAGACAAAAAGTTCGGTAAAGGTATATCAAAGAAGCGTAAATTTCATGGCAATCAACATACGGCTGAACGAAATGAAAAGAAAACAATCCTACAGAATGCATCGACATTCGGTACTGAGCCATGCGTTCATAGCTCAACACCATCGATGCAGACTGAATGTTTTGATATTGGAATGAAACGAAATGCCACGCCCCTTTGACGATCAGAGCAGAAAATTCTGGACATTAGCAACCTAACACATGACTCTGATGGGGATATGTTTGAGCGAAGCTGTGACACAGATTCTGCAGAAACTGACGAGGAAGGTAATTATAATGTTAATGATACTGATTTGCTTGAGGGGCACAGAATTGTTGACATGGGTCTTCTTGGTCAGAACATTGCTGAAAAATTGTTGTGTACCTTTTGCCAAAGTTCTGTACAATTAGTTGAAGTCAAAAGGCAAGGACTTGGGAGTGAATTTGTATTTCAGTGTAACAGTGCAAACTGTCGTGAACAAAAACATTTCCCTTCAAGTTGTCAGCTCTCAGTAGGGAATGCAAAGATAAATCTTATCAATCGGCGTGCAGCTTTTGCCATGCGCTGTATTGGCTGCAGTCATACCGACTTAAACACTTTCTGTGGTATAATGGATTTATCACCCCCAGTTAGACACAGCAGCAATGCTATTATACAGAAAGGAATGGCGGATGCTGCTACTAGGGTGCAAATTATTAGCATGAAAAATGCTGCTGTTCAAGAGTATGGGAGTGCAGAAGAAGGTGACAACAAGTTCCGAGACATTGATGTATCTTGTGAGGGTACCTGGATGACCAGAGGCCATTCATCTATTGTTGGTGCCACAACTGTGATTGGCTCGCAAACTGGAAAGGTAATAGATACTCAGACAAAGAGTAAAAAGTGCAAATCTTGTCAGTACTGGGAGAAATAAGACCACAACACAGACAAATTTCAACAATAGAAACAAAGTCATGGGGAGGCTTGTACGAGGCCCATCACGGATCCTCAGGGTCAATGGCAGCAGCAGCAGCTTGTAACATTTTTTCTTGCTCAGCAGACAAGTATAATCTCAGGTATACAAAGTTCATTGGGGATGGAGACACTAACAGTTTCAAAAAGGTGTTTGAATCCAAGCCTTCTGGAGAGGATTGTCTGATAGAAAACATTGAATGTGTGGGTCATGTTCAGAAAAGAATGGGTACTCGGCTGAGAAATCTTAAGAAACTTTCTAAAGGGAAGTCTTTGCCTGATGGTAAATCCATAGGTTGTAAGGGTACAGCTGGTGCAATTGCTGTGTGCATCTTTAATGATGGAGCTAACAGCCTGAAAACAATCCTTCAGGAATGGGACATTCAGCCGGGAATATTTATGCATGCATTATGTGTAGAAAAAGACAGTCCTCGCATAAAACATTCACAAAGGAAAGTTAAAGCTGCTTCTCTTGAAGCAAGAAGAGCCAAGAGACGTAGGAGGCTTGTCCTGGATGAAGAGCAGACACAAAGAGAGGATCAGCCGTATCTTCCTGGCACATGTAGTAAAGGCTGACCTCTGTAAAAACCTCCGCAGTGATAATAAAAATGTATATATAAACACTTATTACGCCTCTATTTGCTTTAGATGTCGTATATATCTGTATGTGCGTGCTTATACATTGTCTTACTCCCGCGCCAATACACCCATGACTCATCACCCCCGCCAGTCAGCATCAATACACTTTCCATTACAAACCCCACCGACCAACTAACGACAATAATTATCCTTTGCTCCCCCATTTTATTGGTTTTATCACGTCATATTTCCTTATATAAACCCATTCCTCCCCCAAAATAGGGGGTCGAAACAGCCCTACTAAATAAAAATTTATATATATAAACACTTATTACGCCTTTGTTTGCTTTTGATGTCGTATATATCTGTATGTGCGTGTTTATACATTGTCTTACTCCCGCGCCAATACACCCATGCGTCATCACCCCCGCCAGCTAAATAAACGTTGGCGTGACAACGGCAGACACTCGCGATCACACCTCACTGAAGATGAGTACCCCCGGCACCGTTACCACAAACTGGGTGTACATGCGTAGAAGCGATGAAATGCTTAAATTGTTGGAGAGTGGGCTGAAGGTCGCGTCTTTAAGTTTTTACAGAGGTCAGCCTTTACTACATGTGCGAA
The DNA here is from genome assembly GCA_024509875.1 of Oreohelix idahoensis. Lineage (NCBI taxonomy): Eukaryota > Metazoa > Mollusca > Gastropoda > Stylommatophora > Oreohelicidae > Oreohelix > Oreohelix idahoensis. The sequence continues at coordinate 228,252 of JAMPIV010019491.1, read as the reverse complement.
AATACTTTGTGAATCATATCTAAAGTTTCCTACCAAAATCGGCATTACGTTGACTCGCCCTGAATTTGAACATCTGCTGGCTTTACAGGGCGAAATCCTCGCCGAATTTAACCGATTACAGTTACCACCCACAGGTACCTGTCCTACTACTTACCCCAGTAACACGTTTGACCACTACATCAACTCCAGTTGTTATCAACCAATATTCCTAGAACCGAGTTGGTGTCCTCTTAACAACACCAACCCTTGTACCCCTACATCAACCATAGACAATCACTCGGACGATGTCTTTAATCTACAACCACCACTACCGAAGCAGAAGAAAAGAGCTACAAAGTGTCTGAAACTAGAGATTTAGCTTGACATTTCGTATTCTTTTAAAAGAGATCATTAAATATATACTTCTATTAAAAAAACCTTGGCCTTTGTATAAATGTTGTCTGCCTGTTGTAAAATATATATTGTATGTATGTTGTATATATGTATATATATTGTATAAAGGTTGCCTACCTGTTGTAAAATATATATTGTATGTATGTTGTAACACCTGAATAAAGAAACATAACAACACACTGTTAAGTCATACACAACACTTAAAGTACCATCACAATATAATCTACTTATCTCCCCACGCCCGCCATTATTGATCTAATATTTTTCATTATATAAAAGTCACGCGCCACCTCCGGAATCGATCGCTATATTTCTCTATATAAAAGTCACGCGCCACCTCCGGAATTGATCGGAGTATTTTACTATATAAAAGTCACGCGCCACCTCCGGAAAAGAGGGTCGAAACCTCCTTACTATACTACTCCCCCACCCTCATCCCCGGTTCTCCTGGGTGGTGAGATCGGATGCTTAGCCTTCTCGGATAAAGGCGAAAAAATATCATGTCCCGTGTGTAAGTTGCACACATTAAAAATCCCTCGGCAGTTAGAAATCGTAAAGAGTAGGCCATACGGTCGCTGCCCTGTCAAAAATTTAAAATTTAGGAGACCTACCCACCACTAAAATATTTATAGAATGTGTGATTCCTATATACACACATTGGGATTCTCTCCAGTGCTACGGAGGTCGTCTACTGTGCTCAGATCCTCCTTGTGTGATCTAAGGGAGGAGATCGGAGCACTGATGGAATTGTCCGTATGCAATGAAGATACATTCCTTGTGAGAATAAACATGACTTTCGCACGTTCGATATTTGGCAAAATTTGCGCACTAAAATAGTCATCTCATCTCATCTCATAATCGGAACCTCTTCTACCCCGTAAAACGAGGTGTAGAGGGGACCCAACGAGCACAAGACTCCTGGGCAGGACATGTAATCAAAGTGTCTGGCAAACAGGTGATTAGCCCATTGTGCCCGAACTTGCCCTAATGTGTATTCTCAATCGCTATAAAACCACTAAGCCGTCCATACCATTCCAGCCAAAATGGACAGAGCCTCATGTACCCGAAGGTGTCGAGGAATGTCCCTTCCTCATCTGCCGAAGGCATTTATAGAGGAACACTCAGGACCCGAAGGTCTGAGGAAAAAGCCAGAGACAATGAGCAGAATCTGAAACGGACACAGCAATCTGTCTGGTTTATGAATACTGGGAGGTCCACAAAATGGTGCACCACACACAGTCGGTCAAGACAGAAGATCGCCTGAAGCCTCCATTATTCCATTATTCCATGCACCATTATTCAGGCAGCCGAGGCCTGCTTTGAACACTCTAATTTTTTCAAAGTCAAAGTAAAATAGTCGCTAATATTTATTATGGTTTAATGGCTGCGCGGTTTTAACAGATGCAAGTTAGTTTATGGGAGGTAAATACTTTTTTTTATTATGCCAGGGGAAATAACGTTAATGTAAACATTATAAAAAATAATTTTAAAAAATGTATATTCTTTTTCTTATTATCTTTTTGATGGTTTTAAAAATATTATAAATGAAAAACTAGAATAAATAAAAGATGTACATTAAAAAAAAAACTTATTCTACAATAAAAATAGTTTTTGATTTTTTATTACTAACCTTAATACATGAATAACTGCAATATTTGTTGACTTAATTAACTTAATATTTAAAAAGTTGTTTAATATAAGTACTAGAAATTTTCCTTCAGATCAAATGGATCATGTGTCTAGACACAGCCTTGTGATCTGTAAATTTAAGAGTGCTTCCAATATGGTATGTTTTGTGTATATTGTAGGTACTAGATGCATATATTCTGTCCAGTCTTGATGCCCGTCTAAAGTATGGGTTTATATTGTCATAGTGTGTAAAAGTTTGTTTGCGGGGTTCTATTTTCCTGTATACGTCCGAGAGGTCGTGTTCGTCTAGCATAGTCTGTATTTGTCTTAAGAGCGAAGACTTTTCTCGCGCCTGTGCCCCCCCCCCCCCCCCCCTGGTGCTCCCAGACAAGTCTAGGTCAGACAGGACACAATTAAAGTCTCCGCCCAAAATCTTCCTAGTCCCTTTGTAATGTTTTGTTAAAGTGTCATGTAATTTGTCATAGAAACTAGGTCGTTCGTCACTTGTCGCTGGTGCGTATATGTTGATGAGTGTGTGCGTGTCATGTTTATTGTGTTTATTTTGTATTTGTATAATGACAATTCTGCCACAATTGTCTGTTCTATAATGTACTGCTTCCCAATCTTCATTTATCTGGAGGATGGCAGTACCCCCATGGCAGGTGCCCCGGGCGAACCAACCATGTTTAAGTCCTAATCTAGTTACGATCTGGTCGGCATGATAACCAGAAGTAATTCCCGTTTGTTGCAAGAACAAAAAGTCGGGTTTCTCTCTTTTCATCAGTTTAATTACATGGTCCAGCTTATTTCTCAAACCGTTGATGTTGAGAGATATTATCACTAGACTGCATGTCGGAGTGGTAGGCTGAGGTTGGCCACTCTCTATAAACTGTCTACATGGCAAAGTGGCAGAGTGGCCACTTGCCATATCTAAACTATTTGACAAAACGGGGACTGAGTGCGGACCGTTTGTCTCTTTTGAATTACACGGCAGGATAGTGGTCTGGACCTGGCTACCAGCCACAGGTAAGTTATACAACAAATCGCTAGTTGATGGTTTATTGTGTGTTGTAATAAATGAACTAGGCAAAATGATATTTGATGTACCTGGCTTGCACAGCAGAGCGGTGACTGTGGGCTGACCGCTCTCTGTTGTAACTAGGCCACTCAGTACGTTCATTGACGAGGGGGTGCGTAAGGGCTGACCCGTTGACCTAGTGACATGACTGCCTGACGGAATAGTGATCTGGGGCTGACTATCCGTTCTGCTATGATTATTTAGGCTAGACGCAGATGAAACAGCGTCGCCTAAAAACCCCGCTCTAGTACGGGGGGGAGTTTTCTGCTTAAAGGAGACTGTGCGCATGTTTAAGTGTGTGTATTTGCGAACAAACTAAATATCAAAAAACTATTTACAATAACACAACTCATAATAAAACATTTTAACACCACACCTAAACTATGGGTGTTGGCATACTTTACTGAATTAAAATACATTATTTTCTTTATTTCCCTTGTTGACTTCTGTACTTGGGTCTGTTTGAGGGGGCACATCTTCCCACGCACTGGCGGTCTATTGGTCAAGCTTCTCACAGGCTCAAAGGGGAGGGTAGCTTCGGGGTGCAGCTCCGGCGTGCCTTCACATGCACCGTTCGTCATAAACCCTCTCGCTCGTCTCACCTGCTCAAAGCCTGAAACTTGATACATCACACACTGGGCCCCAGTGCAGGGAAGAAAAACTTGCAAGGACACACTCATGAAAAGTTCTCGTCATCAAATATTTGCCCGTCAATAAACAGGCTTGCTGGCGTCAACACGGCTTCCATTCCGTCGTCATCTGCTGTTGCTGCCGCCCAGCTCACCTGAGTATTCATTGGCGTTGGCACCTCTGGAATTTCGGATCTTGGTGATCCTCTAGGGCTGCTTGACCTGGACGACTTACGCTCGTCAACCAAAGGTGTCGGCGCGTTCTTCCTCGGGGAGGGTTCTGAGGTAGCCGCCCTAGGTGATGGCGGTAGGGCTTCCCTACTTGGGGAAAACTTGCCTGGCGACTTGCTGCTGCTGCGCTTCACCTCCTTCGTTTTAACAGGCCCTGCTGCCTGGAACGAAAGTCTTTTCCTGTTTCTCTCCCCTCTTCTGGAGAGCACATCCTGAAAGTCCGGTTCATTCTTAGTAGATTCTATCTCGGGGCTCTCTACTTCAGGGCTCCCCTCTGCTGGGCTTTCTGATGCGGGCCTCTCTTCCCGGCAATTTAATTCTGCTGGTGTTTTGTTCTTTACAGCTTCTTCTTCCCTAGTTGGTTTCACCTTGTTGTTGTGGGCCCGCTTCTTGGGACACTGACTCACCCAGTGAGTGTCTTCCCCACAAATAGAGCATTCAATCCTCCTTCCGGGTAGGGACACCCACACCCGTTGAAACCTTTCAACCGGACCTTCCATCTTAAGATGAACAAAGTGGGTTATCTGGTGTGCAGAAGGTTTATACAAGAAATTCCACTTATCGTGGGCGGTTTTCACTCTTGAAACTTCCGCTTCTCTGTCCCCCGTCACTGCTGCTGCCAGTCGCTGCACCGCCTCTGCTTTAATGGTCGGAGGCATCCAGTTGAGTAGTCCCTTGGACTTCTCCTTGTCCAAGTGTTCTATGTAAACACTCATTTGTGGGTTTGACCATTCAAATTTTTTGCCGTGCAGGCCCGCATAATGTTGCATTTGTGCTGCTGTTGTCAGTGTAGCAAACCACTTAAACGGGCTCGCAAATCTATATAACGTGGCGATGCCACTTGTGCCAACTCTCGCTGGTCCAGCCAGTATGCTGGCTATCAAAGAATAGGAGGCCCTGTTTGCTTGTGGCCCTGTCACAGTAATAACCAATGTTCCTTTTTTGTGCAGCTCACCTCCCTCTAAATCTTTCTCCATATTCAAAGTAAAAATTGGCACAGATGGTGCAGACATTTTATAAATATTTCCTTTCTTGGCCCTGACACCAATTTGGAAACAAAAAGCAAAGTCACAAAAGTTAGTTAGGCTAACGCCTAACTAACTAACACAAGTCCTGGAAAAAAACACCAATGTCCAAGAAAAATTCTTGAGAGTCCAGCAAACCTGGACTTGCTCCGTCAACTTCTCTGGTAAGACTCTTGGAGTGGGGTATCCATCAAAAAAGAGAAAAATATCTAATTCTTAAATTTACAGATCACAAGGCAGTTTACACATCTTTAAGTACGGGACACACGCATAAGCAAATAAAGAGATCCCCACATTGGAAATTTAACAACAGTCTACTTAAAAACACTTACTACACAGAACAAATAACACAACTGATACAAGGGTACGCACAAGACATTCCCGATAACAACATTGCACAATATTGGGATATGTTAAAGAACACAATTAGAGATAGAACGCAGATTTTGGCTACATTTATTCACAAACAATTTAAGAAAGAAGAGGGGATTTTAGAAGAAGCAATTAGTTTAACCAAAAGTTTAGACAACACGAACCCTCACATCCAAACCTTAGAAGAGCAATTAGATCAATATAGACAGTATACCTACCAGGGAGCACTACTTAGAACTAAATTACACACTATAACGCAAGAAATCCCTAGTAGGCAATATTTAGCAATTGAACAGAATGTACAACGCAGTAGACAGATACACGAAATAATTGACATGAACGGACAACAACAAACAGATAACACCAACATTAGTCACGCTTTCTTCCAATACTACAAAAAACTATATACTAAGGAAGAAACCGACGCAAATATACAAGACAAATTTCTACAATACGCAAAACGTTTAAGTGATGAGGAAAGTGCGAAGCTAGACCAACCTTTAACTTTAGATAATTTACAAGAGGCCCTTAGTACCTTTCAAAAAGATAAAGCACCCGGACCTGATGGGTTAACTGCAGAATTTTACAGGGCTTTCTTCCCCTGTTTAGGGCCCATTCTAATTAAAATGCTGGAAGAGGCATTTCAAAAAGGGGAACTCCCAGAAAGTTTAAATCAGTCATACATTACCCTGATCCCCAAGGATAGTAATGACAAAAAGTCAATTAAGAATTTTCGGCCCATTTCTCTTTTAAATGTTGATTATAAAATTCTAGCTAAAGCACTTACTCTGAAGCTTAAATCACACATGCACCGAATAATACATTCAGATCAACAAAGTGGTGTGCATGGTAGAAACATTAGCAGACATACACACTTCATTAGAGACCTAATTACATACACACATGATAGACAGTGCCAGAGTGCCATATTATCTTTAGATCAGGAAAAGGCATTTGATAGAGTATCACATGCCTTCCTGCATAAGAGTCTTAAAGCTAACAATATAGGGAAATACTTTAGATCCTGGATAAAAATCTTATATAAAAAACCTGAAAGTAAAATATTGATTAACCATAGTTTAACTAAAACATTCAGATTAACGAGAAGTGTTAGGCAAGGGTGCCCTCTGTCGCCCTTGTTATATGTAATAACGCTAGAACCTGTGTTGGAAAGAATAAGACAAGACACAAATATCACGGGGACTTTCGTCCCCGGTGCAGGGGAAAGGAAATTGTTGGCCTACGCCGATGACACGATATTCTTTCCAACAACAAAGGATTCTATAAAAAATATCTTAGAGGTTTTCAAAGAGTTTGGATACGCTAGCGAATCCAAACTAAATATTCAAAAATCTAGCATAATGGGAATAGGAAAATGGGGCAATAGGTCAGATTTCCCTTTTCAATTAACGGTAGTGAATAAAATTAAAATTTATGGAATTAACTTTTCTTTTAATCCCCAAGACCCCAATAAAGAAACATGGACAAAATTGATAGAGAAAATCCAAAATATGTTAGAAATTTACAAATATAAAACAGCTACCATTTTTGGAAGAAGTATTATAGTTAATTGTTTTATTATACCAAAAATAATTTACACAGCAAATATACAAATAGTACCTAAAAAGATTATAACAGAAATAAATAAACTAATTAGGACCTTTATTTTTAGGAATACCTTTCACAGTATTAAACACACTACTCTAATACAACCTAAAAATAAAGGAGGGATAGCCTTACAAGACATCAACACTAAAATAAAAGCTTTAAGGATTAAATACATAGGGGAAGTTATAAAATGCCCGAGTCTATACCCGCTGGCACACTACTACATTGGTTTAAGATTATTAAACCTTTGTAAGTTGAATAACAATCAACCCCATTTTTTTGGTACACCACCACCTTTTTACAAAATATGTCTACAGAATTTAGAAGGGAACAAACACTTAATAAAACAAGACACCAAACTTATATACAAACTTCTAGTTGCAGCACAGGAAACACCTATAAAGACACGAAGAGGGTACAACCTCTTTATAACTGATTACATACAGAGTTTTACAAACATTCACGCAATAGACATTAAACCACAAGCGAAAGAAGTCACTTACAGACTACTGCACAGTTTAACACCAATAGCTAACAGATCATCAATAAAGGCAAACAGATTAGCGCCCAAATGTAAACTGTGTAGTGACAACATTATAGAGACAGAAGACCATTTATTTTACACATGTAAGACAGTGGCCCCCACTTTAAACAAGTTAAGGAAGTTAATAGGCCCACACTCACAACAGACACTTAATTTATATAGAGCAGTCACAATGAACACGTTACCACAGATGACGAGACAAATAGAACTTAAGCTACTGACTTTGTTAGCTAACTTTAGATACCTTGTTTGGACATGTAGGAACAGAGCTGTATATGACAATGGACATTATGACAGTACAATATTCACACAAATATACGAACGCATGACACAAAACATAATAGAACAGATTTAAAACTTTTGTGTACTTAAACCTTTATTGACTTTTTTTTGTCATGCAAAGCAAGGTAGCTTTGCTTGTAAATACTTCAAGTTAAAATGATAAAATCTCACAAGCAAGTTGCTGTGATTATAAATAACTTTTTCATCAATCATCTCACGGTAGGGTGTCGATGTTTATAGCCTCATTTACTTCATCATCAAATTTTGGGAGTGATTGTGATATTGTTTGGGATATTATTTTTTTTTTTTTTTTTTTTTTTTTTTTTCTTTGTGGGGGGGGGGGGGGGGGGGGGGGAAGGGAGGGGAGTAGTTTTATACTATGAAATTTACATTATTTGTAATGTATATAATTTTTAACTCTTGTAAAAACTATGTAAATACTATGTTGTAAAATATTGACCCAATAAAGGTTAATAAAAAAAAAAAAAATAAAAAAATAAAAAAAAATAAAAAAAAAAAAAGTCTAGACACAGGGACCGGTACAGTGACATTCATGTGTCATTAGGTCCCTTGTGTGAGAACACAGAGGATCACTAGGTGACACATTTTGTCACTGGGTCTTCTAGTGTTGGGACATGTGGTCTTGGCCAGGGCCGGGTTTGGGTGGGTAAATGCGACCTCATGCGAGGAAAAAATATGCGACCTCATGCGAGGAAAAAAAAAAAAAAAAAAAAAAAGTTTGGATATGCGCCCTAATATAACCGACTGGTAAAAAATATATGGAACGAGAAATGTGAAGAAGTACTGAGAAATAGAGAACATCAGCACAAAGCATGGATAACAACAGAAACCATTAGTAAGATAGAAGACAGGAAAAACAAGAAAGCAGATTTAAACAGAAGCAAAACCAGAAGCTCCAAAGCCAAGGCTCATGAAGTGTACATAGAAGCAAACAAAGAAGTAAGAAGAAACATCAAAAGAGACAAGATGAAATATATTGATGAGGGACCTCATATACCAACATTTTGAGGAACTTCTCAATAGACCATCTCCAACTAATCCCCCAGACATCCAGCCAGCAGAAGAGGAGCTACAAATCAGCTGTGAACGACCAAGTTGAGAAGAAATAAAGAAAGCCATAAAGCTTCTGAAAGATGGAAAAGCAGCTGGTCCAGATTGCATTCCAGCAGAGGCCATCAAAACAGATATTGATACCTCTACAGAGATATTTTACAAACTACTTTGCAAAGTCTGGGAGAGAGAGGAAATACCAGCAGAATGGAAGGAAGGTTATCTTGTCAAGTTGCCTAAGAAAGGAAACTTACAAGAGTGCACAAATTATAGAGGAATAATGTTACTATCAGTGCCAGGAAAAGTATTAAACAGAATCATCCTTTAGAGATTAAAAGAGTCCATAGACAAGCAACTGAGAGATGAACAAGCAGGACAAAATAGATCCTGTACAGACCAGATAGCCACATTGAGAATAATAGGTGAACAAAGTCTGGAATGGAATTCACCGCTATACATCGGATTCGTGAACTATGAAAAGGCATTTGACAGTGTAGACAGAGAATCGCTTTGGAAATTGATGAGGAGTTATGGAGTTCCCATGAAGATCATTAACTTAATAAAGAAGACCTATGAAGATATGACATGTAGAGTTCTTCATGAAGGACAACTTACAGAACCGTTTAGGATTAGAACGGGAGTGAGACAGGGATGCCTCTTGTCTCCATTTCTTTTCTTACTAGCAATAGATTGGGTTGTGAAAACATCGACATCACACAACAGAAATGGAATCCAGTGGAATCTGACTAAACAGCTTGATGATTTGGATGTTGCAGATGACTTGGCTCTTCTGTCCCATAACCATAATCAGATGCAAGAGAAAATGAAAATTCTTGATGAGAGGTCACAACAAGTGGGCCTGAAAATACACAGGGAAAAGACAAAAATAATGAGAATAAATACAAGAAATGATAACAAGGCTGAACTTGAAGAAACACCACTAAAAGATGTAGAATCATACACATATCTTGGAAGTAATATAGACAAAATTGGAGGGACAGACAGTGATATCAAAATAAGAATACAAAAAGCAAGAGGAGCTTTCATTGCATTGGGATACATATGGAGAACAAGAGAAATCAAGTCTAACACGAAAATAAGAATCTTCAACTCAAATGTGAAGTCAGTCCTATTGTATGGCTCTGAAACATGGAGAACAACGGGGACAGCAACCAAAAAGCTACAGACTTTTATAGACGGGTGCTTGCGTGGAGTGGAGGGACTGGGATGGTGTGACGGGGTCACAGATGTGGAATTGATGACAAGAGCCAGACAAGTGCCAGTGGAACAGGAGTTGAGAAGAAGACGCTGGCGATGGATGGGACACACATTGGGGAAACCTGTTGATAGCATTACAGGGCAGTCCTTGTTCTGGAATCCACAGGGAAGGAGAGGCGGATGTAGACCAGGGGACACGTGGAGAGGAGGGCTGGAAACGGAGGTGAAAGTGATGAGGAAGGCATGGAGAGAGCTTGGGCGGATTGCACAGGACAGGAAGACTTGGCATGTGTTTGTTGAAGGCCTATGCTCCTTGGGCAGCTAAAGGGTATTGATTGATTGAATGAAGATAGCCATTCAAACCAAACCAAACCGTATTTTTTTTATAGTTTCTGTTTTCTGTTGAGATTGTGTTGTCGATAAATTTTCTGTGTTGCTGATTTCCTGGTGTCTCTAATAGGCAAAGAAAGAATAGAAAAACTGGTCTAACATGCATGTCGTAAGGGGCGACTAACATCAGTTTGTGTTTTGAGCTGGCATCTTCAATATGTAAAACAAATTGCTACATAAAAAAACTGCTGCTAGTATATTCTATTAGGTGCAAGGTATGTAAGACATGTGAAAATAAGAAGATGGATATGCTTAACAAGGACGTTGGAAGCAAAATTTAAACTGAGGACAGGACACTATATTAAGAGATCAAAATAATATTCAGAAAGGAAATAAAAATAACTTATAAAGCATTCAGAGTCAAAAATAACAGAAGCGTGCACTTCACTACCAAGATGAGATCAAGCGAGAATTTTCCGACTCAGAACCAGTCACTACAGAATCGAATACCATCTGTTAAACAAATTAATAATCGAACAGACATATGTCCATGCTGTATTGTGATTCAAACAGTAGAACATGCTCTTAAAGAATGTCGATTTCATTAAAGAAGCACGCAGACAGCACAGTCGTCACAATCCTCTTTGAGACAGAACTGTATAGCGATGAGATAGTGGCAGTTGGCAGCACATCGATACACACACATGGTTGTAGAAGTCGTGTGGTAGTTGACAGCTGCTCAGGTTTATGTAGCGATGACCTTATATGGTCATAAGACATTCTATGATTCTTTGAATAGTGATTGGTATAGAAAACGCATATATTTTATGTGTGAACGAACGCCTAGAAACGTGCTGAGAATGGATAGGGGGTTGATTAATACTTGCGATTTCATTGATTCATTTATGCATTATCCCCAAGCAGCACATGCAGCATTATCCCCAAGAAGCACAGGCAGCATTATTCCTACGCAGCACAGGCAGCATTCATCAAGCAGCATATGCAGCATTATCCCCGCACAGCACAGACAGCATTATCTCCAAACAGCACAAGCAGCATTATCCCCAAGCAGCACAAGCAGTATTATCCCTGCACAGCACAGGCAGCATTATCCACAAGCAGCACAAGCAGAATTATCCCCGCACAGCACAGACAGCATTATCCCCAAACAGCACAAGCAGCATTATCCCCAAGCAGCACAAGCAGTATTATCCCTGCACAGCACAAGCAGCATTATCCCCAAGCAGCACAAGCAGCATTATCCCCGCACAGCACAAGCAGCATTATCCCCAAGCAGCACAAGCAGTATTATCCCCGCACAGCACAGGCAGCATTATCCCCAAGCAGCACAAGCAGTATTATCCCCGCACAGCACAGGCAGCATTATCCCCAAGCAGCACAGTCAGCATTATCTCCAAGCAGCATTATCCCCAAGCACCACAGGCAGCATTATCCTCAAGCAGCACAGGCAGCATTATCCCCAAACACCACAGGTAGCACCATCCCCAAGCAGCACAGTCAGCATTATCCCCAAGCAGCACAGGTAGCCCTATCCCCAAGCAGCACAGATACCATTATCCTCATGCACCACAAGCAGCATTATCCCCAAGCACCACGGGTAGCACTATCCCCAAGCAGCACAGTCAGCATTATCCCCAAGCAGCACAGTCAGCATTATCCCCGAGCAGCACAGTCAGCATTATTCCCAAGCACCACAGGTAGCCCTATCCCCAAGCAGCACAGTCAGCATTATCCTCAAGCAGCACAGGCAGCATTATCCCCAAGCAGTACAGTCAGCATTATCCCCAAGCACCACAGGCAGCATTATCCTCAAGCAGCACAGGCAGCATTATCCCCAAACACCACAGGTAGCACCATCCCCAAGCAGCACAGTCAGCATTATCCCCAAGCAGCACAGTCAGCACTATGCCCAAGCATCACAGTCAGCACTATCCCCAAGTAGCACAGTCAGCATTATCCCCAAGCAGCACAGTCAGTATTATCCCCAAGCAGCACAGTCAGTACTATCCCCAATCAGCACAGTCAGTATTATCCCCAAGCAGCACAGTCAGTTTTATCCCCAAGCAGCACAGTCAGCACTATACCCAAGCAGCACAGTCAGCACTATCCCCAAGCAGCACAGTCAGCATTATCCCCAAGCAGCACAGTCAGCACTATGCCCAAGCAGCACAGTCAGCACTATCCCCAAGCAGCACAGTCAGCATTATGCCCAAGCAGCACAGTCAGTATTATCCCCAAGCAGCACAGTCAGCATATCCCCAAGCAGCACAGTCAGTATTATCCCCAAGCAGCACAGTCAGCACTATACCCAAGCAGCACAGGCATAAAACAAACACATGACAAGTCTTTTGTCCCGTGGAATCAGCTCAAGGTATTTCCATGTCTTCCTTATTCCGTTGATTTCCGTTTCCAGATCTCTTCCTCGTGTGTTTTCGTTCTCTTTCTTTCTCCTCTCCTTTTTTCTCTCTTTTTTGCTTTACCTCTCTTACACTGAGAACTCCAGAACAAGGGCTGCGCTGTAATACTATCAACAAGTTTCCTCACTGTCCTGTCCATTGAGAGCGTTTTCTTCTCAACTCCTGTTTTGACAGGCACTTGTCTGGCTCGTGTCATCAGTTCCATATTGGGGACCTTGTAATGCCATTTCAATTGTTAAATTATAAGCAAACACACCCATTTATGAAAGTCTGTAATTTCTTGGTAATTTTTTTTTTGGTGCCCCATGCTCCAAAGCCATTCAACAGGACTGACTTCACATTTGGGTTTAAGAGTCTTATATTTTTTTTTTTTTTTGTATTGTGCTTGTTTTATTTTGATTTTCAGATATTTCCGAAAGCAATGAAAATTCTTGTCATTTGTGCAGTTGTTATATATTTTCATTAATATCAAAATAAGCGATTGGATTGGTTTACTAATTAGCATTTCCGAGAAATGAGCGGTCCGAAAAAAACTAAGCGCACTGCACGTTTTTGTAATGAATGGAGTCTCTTTGTGTTGGACATGGAGCAGCCATCCCAGATTGTGGAGCAATAGTCTAGACAAGTTTGTATTTGGGATATACAGAACATCTTCCTTGTCTTCTCATCTAGAAAATGTTTGATCTTAGCTAACTGGTAAACTTTCTGTGTCGTTTGTTTGGTCAGTGTTAGTACATGCGAATTCCAACTTAAATGTTGGTCAACTATGAGTCCTAGTGTTTTGTGTTCATTTACATTATCAATCAGTGAGGTACCAATATAGAGCTGAAGTGTTGTTTTCTGTGAGTTTTGTAATTTTTGCCTACTTGATATTATCATACATTTTGTTTTAATTATATTTATTTGCATACGATTTGTGTTGCTTCATTTGATAAGATTGTCTACATCAGTTTGTAATAATACTGCTAGTGTGTTGCAACTTTTATCACTTGTGTAAATGGTACAGTCATCTGCAAATATGTCGCAGGATGAGTGCTTGATGTGTAGTGGCAGGTCATTTATGTATACGGCAAAAAGTAAGGGACCTAGAATTGAACCCTGAGGAATTCCAGTTTTGATCATGGTTGGGCTTGACAAGGAATTATTGTAACACACTTCTTGTCTGTCGGAGAGGAATGATTTAAATAATGATACTAGTTCAAAGTTAACTTTCATTGTTTCTAATTTTCTTATTAAAATAACGTGAACTATCATATCGAATGCTTTTCTAAAGTCTACAAAGATTGCTCCACATATGTTATCGTTATTGATGTTGAGGTGCCAATTGTCTATAATCTTAGTTAAGGCTGTGTGGCATGAATGCTGTTGTCTAAATCCTGACTGACTGTCAATTTGCAAGTCACTGCTAACTAGGTACTGTAGTGTAGTTTTATGTATGTGTTTTTCTAGTGGTTTAGATAGCGTTGATAAAAGAGAACGTGGCCTATAGTTACCGAGATTACTATTATCTGATGAACCAGGTTTGAAAAGGGGATATACTTTGGTGATTTTAAAGGCCGAAGAAAAATAACTCTTAGCGATACATTGATTATATACCGTATATAAGTTAGTGATTCAATAATAGCTGGTGCAGCATAACGCAGTATTCGATTGCTAATTCCATCAAGCCCTGATAAGCTATTATCTTTAAGGCTAAAAAGATAATTCTATAGGATCAGATTAACAAAACTTGTAGGATACAACCGCTGATTACGAAGTCCTACTTAAGGAATGATCGTCCGATTGGCAAGGTGTTGAAAGTGCTGGCCTCTCGCTGCGAAGGTACTGGGTTCGAAACACTGTGGCGTCATGTTCCAGTTTACCCAGCAGTAAATTGGTGCCATACTCTGCTCTTGGGTTAGGTAAGGTAAAGACAGCGAGTAAGGGAACTGGTCACCCACATCTCTCTCAGCTGAACCTATTATAGTGAAGTCTCTTACACTTCACTCTCCAAAGGCCGTATATGCTACGGACCTGCCTTTACCTTTCAAGCAAGAAATATAGCGAACAATATTTGCTATGATGAACAGAATATTATCAGTCAGGTGACTTATAGGCACCGAAAAAATGACTGCTGAAGATCTGCTGCAAATGTGATCAATATACGAAGAACAGAGAAAGCATATATGGCCGTCGTCAGTACCCCTCCTGGACAAACTTGGAGATACCAACACCTTCAGTCTTATCACCGCTTTCTTTAAACTTATTGAAGTTGACATCTGAAAGTGTACGAAGAAGAAGATGATGATGATGATGATGACGATTATGACGACGACTTACAACACACTTAGACAACATAAGAAAATGAGGTTAAAAAATCATGAGTCAGTGTACTGTCGGACATGTCGCATGCACTTGATGACAACAGTACATTTATATTTATTACTACAGCTTCAACGACCAGGTCGGTTTGTCTAAATTCTCGTTCGGAAATGATTCATCAAAATATGGAACCTGGCTGTCATATTGTTAGACTATCTGTGGTATCTGTCTAATTTCTTGTGTGCGTGTGTGCCATGGACTCATTTGATTGTCTACTGAAAGTTATGGACTCTTTTCATTGTCCGATGAAGGCTAGGGACCTCTATGGTTGTCCGATGAAGGGCTGAGCACGCTAATTCTAGAATCTGCCGACAACTTTTGTGAAGGAATTAAGCACTTACTAATTTCAGTTCGTTCAAGCCCCCACCCATGATTTACTCAGTGGAATTCTTATTATTCTGGTATAGCTCTGTTTAGAATGTGTGTAGTAAATATATTGAGACAAACATGCAGTAACTTTTAAATGATTAAATCGAAGTTAAATTTGTAACATTACAGATAACAAAATTTAATAATCACTTTAAGTTTTAACAGTTTGAAAATAAATTGAATAGTTTAGAAGAAAAGTTTCATCATTGACTTATAGTAAAGATGATGGGAAAAAATTCACTTTGGCAGCGTATATTTTTCACTTAGCTGTCAATAGTAGTTTCTGCGTGCGCTGATGGGTTCTGTTCTCGCTCGTCGCTGGTCAAGGTTAAAGGCGCCGCACGTTTCTAGAACGTGAAGGAGTAACGGCCAAGCTGGCCCTGCGTCTGTCTATAAGACTCTTAGTATGGCGTCTTGCACAACGTCAGTCCACTTCTACCTTCATTTGGTTCCAGAGATATTACTTTCCACCGATACCACCAATAAGCCAATCCTGGCTCACAGACTTTTTGCTCAGATGAATAAAAGAGACTTGAATCGGCCTCTTACACGCGTCTGGGGTTTCGTTAATTTAATAAGTTCCCT
The DNA here is from genome assembly GCA_024509875.1 of Oreohelix idahoensis. Lineage (NCBI taxonomy): Eukaryota > Metazoa > Mollusca > Gastropoda > Stylommatophora > Oreohelicidae > Oreohelix > Oreohelix idahoensis. The sequence goes on along the minus strand of JAMPIV010019491.1, from coordinate 212,089 downwards.
CTCTGACTTCGTGTGTGGTCCTTCAGTTTCCTCAGTCCCGATTTCCTACTTTAATATGAAAGAGATATCCTGTGCTATGAAAGTCCGTCCAGATTCTCCAACAAAAGTTCCAAGCTGATAAAAGGAAATTCTGAATTCCAGGCTTCACTAAGCAAGGTCTGGTATCTTGGCAAGCGATCTTCACAGTGAAATAACACTGACACGTGTCAGGTTATATTCCCGGTCTCCCACGCATCTGTTTGTTATGGAGTTAAATAAACTCTCCCATCATTTTCACAAAGGCGGGTTAGGGTGTGGTACTTTCAAAATATTCCATGTGAAATAAGGTGCGTAAAGCAAAAGGTCACGTATTACCATATACGGCAATAAGACATACGATGGCTTGTGTGCACACTCACGAACCCATCTGTAAACGCATATGACCAAGTATTTCAGATGTTACAATATTAGATTTATCTAAAGTAATCTTGTCATTCATGTCTGTCCATAAGTTGTCTCCCCGTATTCCAAGCTTTGGTGATGCGCGCTCCCGTCTTATCAGCGATTAAGCACTGCGCTTGCCGATTTTACTGATAATCAAGAGTCTGAGGTCGGCCACACCTGAGATAAGCCAACATATTATCGATTAATATTATCTCAGCAAATCTGTGCTTCGCCAATAAAATGTGCTTATTATCGCCTACAGGGAGTGTCAAAATGTATGAACATACAAACTACCTGCTGCATAGCAGATAATGAAAAGAAGTTGTGGCTATTGAAAGCACGCAAATAAAATCAGTACAAAAAATTTACCCGATACTGCCTGAGTGCAACAAAGATCGAGGAGAGGTCGCCCCATTCTGTGACAATGGACCCCTTTGATTCTCCGATGAAGGCTATGGACCCCTGTGGTTGTTCGATGAAGGCTATGGACCCCTATGATTGTCCGATGAAGGCTATAGATCACCTTGAATGTCCAAGGAAGGATGTAGACCCCTTAGATTGTCCGATGAAGGCTGTAGACATCTTTGATTGTCCAAGGAAGGCTGTGGACCCTTCTTGGGAAAAATGTACATAAAAGCTTAATTAAAATGTCACATTTTAAATGCCAGGTTTATGTGCACGTACCCCTTAGAATCCATTCACTGATCACGAAACCCTGGTCTAATTATTGCTTCGAACTTTACTGTAAGAACACTTAGAGAAAGACGCATCGCAGCAGTGAATAAAGAATAAGAAGTATCAATGAGATATGTCATTCACAAGCGTGAACATGTGTGTATTTGTGCAACCATTACAGTAGGGATGGGCAAGACGTCGATCGCGGGCCACCGGGGATCGGCGAGAGCTTTTAGGGGGACCGCCTATTATTTAAAGAGTTTAATTATTTTTTTTTTAAGTCTTTAATTGAATCTTCTTTTTAAAAGTATAGCGTTTTTAGTATCGAAATTTGAGGACTTCGTTGCAGTGAAAACCATCATCAAATCAGGGCCGGATTAAACCAAGAAGGGCCCAAGGCTTTTTGATGTCCTCCCCCCATTTTTTCACTTAATAGGCCATATTTGTAATATTGTTTTTCAAACCCCTTAGCATGGTGATGGTATCTACTAATATTATTAATAGACTGGTATGTTAGTTTATTAAATCGGATCCAACACGAAAATAAGAATTTTCAACTCAAATGTGAAGTCAGTCCTATTGTATGGCTCTGAGACATGGAGAACAACAAAGACAACAACCAAAAAGCTACAGACTTTCATAAATGGGTGCTTGTGTAGAATAGAGGGATTAAAATGGTGTGACAAGGTTACCAACGTGGAACTGAGGACAAGAACTAGACAAGTGCCAGTGGAACAAGAGATGAGAAGAAGGCGATGGCGATGGATAGGACACACACTGAGGAAACCTGTTGATAGCATTACAATGCAGTCCTTGTTCTGGAACCCCCAGGGCAAGAGAGGCCGAGGTAGACCAAGAAGCACATGGAGAAGAGAGCTGGAAACAGAGGTGAAAATGATGAGGAGAACGTGGAAAGAACTTGAGATGATGGCACGTGACAGGAGGACTTGGCATGTGTTTGTTGAAGACCTATGCTCCTTTGGGAGTGGAGGGTTATGAATGAATGAATGAATGTTAGTTTATTAGCATTGCTTACATCTTTTTTTGTAACTATTTTTATTAATGTTTATTAGTATTATTTTTATTATTAAAATAAACATATAAAACATATTTTATTGAATAATCTAAGCATACTTTAATTCTTTTAACTTAATCACAGGCCTACAAGAGCTCCGGGCCTACTTAGCCTGAAGGATTATCCAGACCCGCATCAAATATAGTTCTTTTGTAAAACTGCTACTTCAATATTATATTTTTGCTTGAATTTGTTCTTAATAATGTAATATCTTTTTTTTTTACTTCCACAAACACACACTTCTTTTCTCTTTTATAAATAAACAGTTTTATTTACCTTAATGATTTCTTCGATTCATTCCCATGTTATGTTAATTTATTATTTACAGTTGAAAAACTGTAAAGAAGCTAGAATAAAATTTTTTATTATGTTGACCGCATCCTCGTTGAAATAGGAGACGTAGTTTTTGGCATGCTAAAGTATGCGCAGACCTGCACCACAGCCGGGGTCAAATACCCTTACAACAATAATTTTAGACAGGATATCACGAAGCCATAAAAACTCCAGCAGTAATCTAATTTGAAAAAAGTGTTTGTGTGAGATGAAAGACAAAATGCTAAAGTGCAATGCAGATAGATCGCACATTTGCGAAGTTTCTATAGAATAACTGAGACAATCATCTGGAAATGTCATACAATATTCTACATAGTGAAGCTATAAATGTGGATCATGCAGTATTTGTTTTTGTATTTTCCCTCAGACCACCAGGTTCATTATCGTGGACGCTGGCTCGATCAAAATGTTGTACGTTCTTTTCTTTTAACGAAATTTCCATACATATTCTTTCAAATTGCTTTACTTATATGTGTGTGTTAGCGAGCACAGTTTTTGTGTATACACATAGACAAATAATACGGGCTTATGAATAACTGTACAAACGACTTACTCATATTATATTACGTGTATAGATGTGTTAGTCGAGTGGCGGAGCAGTTAGAGTGTTTACTTTTCGAGGTAAGGTTACCGGGTTCGAAACGAAGTCTCGCCACGTTCCAGTCTACCCAGCTGCAGATGTGTCCCTGATTATATACATTAATTAGGGACCGTGTGGGAAGAACCTCGCGACAATATTAACAGGCTGTGCCTGATGAAAACATGTTTACATTCTACGGATGTCTGGTATCCACCGACTTTTCTTTCGAATTTAAACGACTGCAATATCTGTGCTCCTAAGTGCAGTTCCCGGGGTCTCTGATAAGATCTTTTTTTTTCTATCCAGCGGCACATGGACTTCAGCCGAATGACATGAAACAACTTTCATGGCATTGCGAAGCTGGGGAGCCTGTGGACTTTCCTTCCCACCCGGTCAGGAGCCAGATGTCCGTGCCATGTCCGCTCTGTCCCATCCACAGAGGGTTTGTGCTCAGGAGCCGCTCAGGCTACTCCAGTCCCCGGTCGAAGGCACTCTTTCAAATGTCTTCGCCAGGACTCGAATTAATCCAGTCCAAATCCCGGTCGAAGACACTTCTCCAAATGGTCTCGCCAGAGCGCGAACCTGGATCACCCGATCGCCAGCGCAGTGTGGTAACCACTACGCTAGCGCGGCTCCCCTGATAAGATAATGAAAGAATAAGACTTCTGCTCACTCTGGGGTGCCGTACAAGGTGACTAACATGAGACTATGCACGTGGCTGGCAACCTCAAGATGTAAAACAAATTGCTATAGACACCACCCCTGCAAGTGTATGTCAATGTGTTGTTCAGGCTTCCTGTAAGGGAACCATCTATAGTGGTGGTTTCATGGCTCATACAGATCGCAAAGTAAGATTATGTTGATGGTGAATATATGTGGTACTTGCGTATGCAGTGAATATAAACACGGCTCGAGAATATTTATTTAAAGTAATAGGTATTAATTTAGAAAATCCATGCTTTTCACGCGTAGAGCAATTTGTTGCTTACTCCAGCATGGCACACCAGGAAACTATTTATCATTTTAATCCCGATCAGCAAACCCAAAAATATTGTTAATCAAGGAGAATTGAAACAATAACCATGTTGCAATACTTCAGTAGCAAAACAGCAATAGGTAAATACGAAACATTGTGATAACATGAACACATGAAAACATGAATTGTAACTTGTGTGGATCACAAGAAATAACAGTATGAATTAATCAAATATCGTAATCTATTGTTTACATATTCAGAAATTATAATGCTCTAAGTTTATATATATATATATATATATATATATATATATATATATATATATATAATATATATATAATATATATATATATATATATATATATATATATATATATATATATATATATATATATATATATATATATATATATATAGCGCCATACAATCCTATCGGCTATCTTCCTCCTGGCCTGATTCCATTCTAGTCCTCGGTCCTTCAAAGATTGTCTAATGTTCTACTCCCAGCGGACTCTGAGTCGTCCTGGAGTTCTGAATCCCTATCTCTTAGTTTCCCATGCTTGTCGAGGTATCCGATCTTAGTTGGGACTGTTCTACTTGGGTCTGCAGGGATTGGGATTTAGGGCTTTGGCGTATCGTCTGGTTGCGGACCATGTCTCGCCTTGTTACTTCAATCACCTTCATCAGATACCTCTTTTCTGAGGATTAGATCTGGCTTCTGTGGGTTGTAGTCATTGTCCATGACTCGCATCCATACGTCAAGATTAAGACATAGGGGGAGCGGTATACAGCCATCTTCGTATTTTTACCAACTTCTCTTTTGCTGAGGAATCCTCGATTTATGGCCTGAAAAAGTCTCCCAGCTGCTGCTCTTCGGGTAGCCAACTCTTCTCTGATGCCTCCCTGACGGTCTGTTACAGCTCCAAGGTATTTAAAGTGGTTGACCTGCTCCAGAACCTGTTCTCCCAGCTTAATCTGATGCTTTCTTTCTTCTTGTGATATCACCATGGTTTTTGTTTTAGAGCTGCTTATGACCATCCCTCTCTTCTCCAGCTCTTCCTTCCAGACTTGCAGGTTGAATTGGAGATGTGCCTCTGATTTAGTAATCAGTGCAACATCATCAGCAAATGCCAGCTCTGAAATACAGACCTGTCTCATCTTCCAGTACCCCACTCAATACTTTCTTGTCTTCTCCTTACATGCCTTGATGACATCGTCCATGAGGAGTATAAAAAGACAAGGTGACAGGATATCACCTTGTCTTACACCTGCGGTGGTCCTGAACTCTTCTGACTTATGGTTTTCTGTCCTCACATAATTTCTGCAAGACTTGTAGAAGCTCTGTATAGCATGATTGAGAGGTGCTGGAATGTTCTTCCTTGCCAAACAGTCCCAAAGCTCGCTCCAGTCGACCTTGTCAAACGTCTTTTCCAGATCTAAGAAACAAAGATGGATCTCGCTCTTATACTCAAGGGCCTTTTCACTCAGCTGTCTGAGTGTGAAGATTAGGTCTTGAGTACTTCGATTTGCTCGGAAACCACACTGGACCTCATCCATTTGTGACTCAGCTAGATGTCTGAGTCTCTGCTTCAGGATTCTAGAGTAGATTTTACCAGGGACAATGAGAAGGGATATGCCTCTACGGTTTCCACCTTGTCGATTGTCACCCTTTTTGAAAATCGGTGTTATGATGGCAATCTCCCAATCCTTTGGTATGGTCTTGTTGTACCAAGCTGCCTGTATGACCCCCAGGAGTAATAGGTCGCCTTCTGCTCCCATGTACTTAACCATTTCTTGTGTTATACATTCATGCCATGCTGCTTTGCATATATATATATATATATATATATATATATATATATATATATATATATATATATATATATATGTGTGTGTGTGTGTGTGTGTGATAGGGTGGGCGAGATGATGATGATGATTATATTGTGATATGTGATCACTCTCTTTTCACACTCGCACCGACCCGAACAACAATAAAAACTCTTATTCTGAGGCAGGGGCTGTATTTATTTTTACAACCCATTCAGTGACAAAGCAAACATTCAACAAATAAACCAGCGAACATAACAAAACAAAACTAAACACCCAGCATGTGCCCGATTGCTAATTGTGTCATGTCTTTGTGTTCTTCTGCTTACCCACACAGGGCGCCTCGTTTCGTTCTCTCTTGTCTGGACTGATACTTAAGAAGGGCCGCTGCTGGTTATCGCATTCTTTTATCGCTTTAGGAATAGCGAAAACACAAATAAGACCTATAGCTATTTAATATAACACACGAATATCAAATATGACTCACAACTATACACCACAATTAATTCTCAGGCTTTATTATAGCCTAAACTAATATATCTTCATGAAAACTTTTCACATCCCAGAATGCTTCGCGCACATCGAAAATAATCTGCCTAGAAACAGGTAGGGGGCGGGCGTCTCCTTTTCGGCCCCATCACATATCTCCCTCCTGATTTTGTTGTCGTCCCGACAACATCACTACCTCTGGCGCTTCAGTCGAAATCTCTCGGATCGTTGGTGATGCGCCTGATTATTTCTCAGCGTCGATGTTTTGGGCTTAGATTCTGTATTCGGTACAACCCGGCTGGGGACACTCTTGGTCGTGATGCCCCCAGTTGTACGTTGTCGGGCTGTCAGCCGCTGTGGTCTTGAAGACTCGCTCACCGGTGCCGCGTCGCTGCCTGCCCGTGACATCTGCTTGTCAGTGCTTGCAGCTGTCGACTTTGAAGGGAGATCGCTCTTGACTTGTTTTCCACTCCTTTTGTGTGGACGGTGGCTTACGTTCCCCACAATCTGCCTTTGATGAGTCTCCTCTGCTGAACCTTGATTTGCACTCCCTCCTATCTGCTTAGGACGGGTTTCCTCCCCTAGACAACGGCCAATTCTCTCGGCGCCCTTAGTGTGACAGTTGTCGTGGCCATCTCTTGGCTTGCGCCCTAAAGGCAACCTGGTTGTGACAGTCCGTCTAGGAAAAGAGCTCCTTGAGGGACAGGCGGCTATCAAATGTTCTGGGGATTTGCATCCAAAACATCTCTTCGGAAGCGGGCCTTGAGGGCACTTGGCTGCCATGTGGTCTGACAGGTCTCCACAATTGTAGCATCTTATCTTTCTGGGCTTCCTCTGTGCCATGGGTCGCTTTCTGCTGCCCTTACACTCTTGACCGCCAATGCCGCAGACATAAATTGCTTCCATGCCCTGGACCGATGGTTTGCTGTCAAACTCTACTCGTTCATTCCTCGCCAGACTCCGGAATCCCTTTCTGAAATCTTGGTCTGATGTACGAATACATCAATACCTCCATCATCTGGCGTGATGAACCCCCATCCCCTGTGGACACTATACCACTTGCACATCCCTTTTCGCCTTGTCGGTGCCACTGCGTTTATCGGTGCTGTCAGCTCACAGCTTTCCTTGACGACAGCATGACCTTCACATACAAGAAGGTCTACTTGAGGTTCCTGCGGACACACCTCCTCGTCCATCGTTGGCTGTTCCCGCGGACATACCTCCTCGTCTTGCGTTGGCTGTTCCCGCGGGCACACCTCCTCATCTTGCGTTGGCTGTTCCCGCGGCTGGCATGGTGCTCTCTTTCTCTGCACCTCCTTTTGTGCTGGCGAACTGGCCTCTGACATCTGTGCTATCTGGGACTTTAGGAAGGATAATTCTGCTCTGAGTGCCTCCTCCTCCTTCTGAACTTCTGCACTTGCTATCTGGACCAGTGTCTCAGGCTTTTTACTTTCAGCATAAACAGCATATTCCCAAGGGAAATTCCTGGTAATCTCACTGACTGGTGGTTGCTCGCTGTAGGCTTCTTTGACAATTTCCAGTAACTTCTCAGGGCTGGCCTTGGCTCCACCATGTATCCGTAATTCTCTAGATACCCATGGTGTAACGTTGTTCCATATCATGTCTAACCTGTCTTCTGCACAAAAAGGCGCCACCTTCCACGCGGCTTCCACATCCTCCAACTGTCTGCCTTATCCTGCCGACGACGCCAATTGTGATAGGGTGGGCGAGATGATGATGATGATTATATTGTGATATGTGATCACTCTCTTTTCACACTCGCACCGACCCGAACAACAATAAAAACTCTTATTCTGAGGCAGGGGCTGTATTTATTTTTACAACCCATTCAGTGACAAAGCAAACATTAAACAAATAAACCAGCGAACATAACAAAACAAAACTAAACACCCAGCATGTGCCTGATTGCTAATTGTGTCATGTCTTTGTGTTCTTCTGCTTACCCACACAGGGCGCCTCGCTTCGTTCTCTCTTGTCTGGACTGATACTTAAGAAGGGCCGCTGCTGGTTATCGCATTCTTTATATAGGCCCTATGGTGCATTACTCACTTACTGCGCGCTGTGCGTATTAATCTTGGCTACTTAAATATCACACGCGATTATCGCTTTAGGAATAGCGAAAACACAAATAAGACATACAGCTATTTAATATAACACACGAATATCAAATATGACTCACAACTATACACCACAATTAATTCTCAGGCTTTATTATGGCCTAAACTAATATATCTTCATGAAAACTTTTCACATCCCAGAATGCTTCGCGCACATCGAAAATAATCTGCCTAGAAACAGGTAGGGGCGGGCGTCTCCTTTTCGGCCCCATCACATATATATATATATATATATATATATATATATATATATATATATATATATATATATATATATATATATATATATATATATATATTCAAACGTCTGTCTGTCTGTTACTTCATAACTCGGGAACCGCTGAACCGATTTTGATGCGGTTTGCTTCAACGTATTAGAAATTTCTCCGCAAAGGGTTTAAGCTATACATGATCAAGATACACCATCAGGAGACTGAGCAGTGAATTTTTCTTCACTCCATTTATTCTTATCTCAAGGGACAAGGAACGTAAAAACTTTACCGTTTCTTGCGTTAACGGCCTTAGCTTACAAACTATATAAGTCATAAATTTTATCCTTTTTCGTTAAATTTAGAAGAAGTGCGTTGGTTTCTCTTATGTTAGTTTTTTTTAAACAGGATACCTGACATGGAGACTTTGAATAATACTCAGCTTTGTAGAGTTCTTACTTAAATAAACAAGTGCGCTGCGACTGTTATGCAAATTTTTAAAGTCAGGATTCCTGACAAGGAAATTTTAATTAATATTCAGCTATGTAGAGTTGTTACTACCAATTTCGTCTACACAGAAGCATTCATTTAAATTATTTGTGCAGGATTCCTGACAAGGAAAGTTTGATTAATTTTCAGCTACGTAGAGTTCTTACTGCCAATTTCGTATACACAGAAGCCTTCATGTACATTATTTGTGCTAGAAGATGTGTGTATGTTCTAGAAGATTTGTGTATGTTCTGACATAATAATTGGTTAGCGATTCATTTGGATATGGAGAAAAGGCAAGTAGCTTTCGTTTGTTTTTTTCAGTTACTATTCTGCTGGGGAATATTAGCTACCTACCTACATAATAATTTTCACAGTTCATTATTGTTTATTTACTACTTAATAAGTTTACTACTTAATTATTTTTAGTTTTGCTTTCATTTCTTTGTTACGTTTTTGTCTTTAATTATATCGTAGACAAGGTTTGTGTGCCTCTTTTAAAAACACTTAGGTGTTTTTTTATTTTTATTTTGGGATCATTTTTAGGCATTATAATCCCACTTCTCGGAAATAGTAGGTTTCCTTTTCTTAGGTTTTTTAAACACATAGGTGTATTTATTCTTAGTTAGGTACTTTAATTTCATTTTCTGCTTTACTCTACGCCTATCACATCGTCCAACAGAACTTCCTCACTTGGGAGACTTTGCAACAGAGCAAAGAGAATGAGAATGAGAAGGGAAGCGCAAAACAGTTTTTTGAATTAAATAATTACTTTATTTTATTTAGTACTATTCTCCTTCCTTTTTATGTTAAAGTATGCATGTGAAACTACAGGTGTGTGCTTTTATATGTAATGCGTCCCCTTACAGTATTATTTTATAGAGGAAAGGGCATTAGTAGTATATGTGCATACATTTCAATACATAAGAGCGTGTGTGTGGAGGTACGTATGTGCATGAATACACATGTAAGTATGTGCGTGTATGTATATATATATATATATATATATATATAGGCGCAGATTGCATGTACTTTTTCTCTTATTTATGTTTGTTTTTAAATGCTTTGACTTTTTACGATTTAAAAATAATATCATTCTTGGAATAAAAAATTTAAAAAGCAGACTGGTGGTTTGTGGTAGCGGGAGAAAGTCTGCATACCAAGAATCCCGATGATTGGCCTGCGTCGGAACACAAACACGTCAAGTGACTGTAATACCAATGTCGTCTACAAAGAAGCCCTTACTTAAATTGTTTCTCTTAGAAGCACACCGCAATGCAACAGTACAATTTAAAAAAAAAAAAAATTAAACCTTCCAAAAACGATTCGCACCAAACCCGACTTGCACTCATTCCAACATGGACCCTTAGTGCCTGTAGGTCACCAACTCCACAAGTTCTAAGTAGAATGTCTTCTGATGTTTCTTGCTGTTAGCGATAATGAAGACTCTAAAAGTAGACGAACCAAAGAAAATTGCGACCCTTGATCTTGATGAATCCTTTTTTTTTTTAAAGGGAAATCCATTGATATATTGAATCAAAATTAATGTTAAGGGGAACAATACAATTAATGTCTAGCTTTCATTACCAAAAAAATACATTGTTTCTGTAGGCAACAAACCAACAGACGTTAACAAATATAGATTAGATACATGCAGTAGTGTCCAAGAAAAATATATATTTAATTTGAACCCTTGATAAAATGTATTATGGATTTTTCAGTTTATTTTGCAGGAACGTTGTAATAGAAATATGCATGACGACGGATAACATGTTTAATATTGGTGTTGTCCTCATAGACTGAAAGGGGGGCATCAAAGAAGAGTTGGCTGCCCGAAGAGCAGCAGCTGGGAGATCTCTTCAGGCCATAAATCGAGAAAACATCTTTGAAGGACCGAGGTCTAGATAGGAAACATGCCAGGATCGGATAGTACGCCGCTCTCTCTGGCAAACCTCTACACCCCATGGTAGAAGAGGAGCAACTACGCAAGTAACTAATTAAGCAAGTCGTCATCAGCAGTATTGTGTGAATGAAAATAGGCACACACTTCAAAACCTCATGCCTATAATGTCAACTACATCCGATGTTGCTCCATTAAAAGCAACAACAACGAAAAATGATGTCAGCATGTTTCTCACCATTATCAACAACACATAGCTCTAGTGGTAGGTGTGTATGTGTGTATAAGTGTGTTATAAATCATCAGACAACATCATTCAGCTCCCCAAGGAGCAATGACCTTCTACAAACACATGCAAAGTCCTTCTGTTGCGTGTCATCAGCGCAAGGACTTTCAGTATTTCCCTCATCATTGTCATTTCTGTCTCCAGTTCTCTTCTCCATGTGTTCTTCGGTCTGCCCCTGCCTGTCCTATCCTGGGAATTCACAAGCAAGGACTGCCATCAACAAGTTTCCTCAAAGTTTGTCAAATCCATCGCCAGTGTTTTCTTCTCATCTCTTGTTCTACTGGAACTTGTCTGGCTCTAGTCATCAGTTCCACGTCGGTGACCTTTTTCGTACCATGTTAATCCTTCTATCCCCCGCATGCAGACATGAATGAAAGTCTGTAACTTCCTAAGTACTGACAGAAATATTAAACTCTGACCTCCTATGCATATTTAGCACACGCAGACAACCCCATTAAGTCCAGCAGCCATATAAGTCATTTTGGTTTTTTTTTCTTTCTTTTAAAAAAAAACAAAACACTTTAATTTAATTTAATATTAGCGTTGTTTGGATGATTCAAATCCTTCAGCCCTTGGTTTCCTAGGTTTAAGAAGACCTAGTTTAACTAGTCTAAATTACCTGACTCAGAAAACAGGAGTAGTGTGAGTAAGTAAACAACCCTGTATTAAATCTAATTAACGTAGTCTTACGTCTACAGCCTACCTAGCCGTGAAGCTACTAACAAAGCTAAAATTTTTGCACATAACCTTCTATCGTGATACAATTTAAATTAGAAGAAATCTCGACTGACCTGTCCCTGGCCCGCCATACAAAATTAAAGGAGAAAAAAAAAATAGAATTTTTACAAGATTACAGCTGTGAAAGCATCACAGAACTTTGTGACGTACACAAAATTATGAATAGGCTCACACAATTTGAAGTCGTTGTACACAATATTCGTGAAGATTGATTGTTATCGCTTTGTTTAATTCGTAGCGTCGGGCGCAACAATCCTATTACAGTTTTTTAAAAGTGGATTTGGTAACAGTAAGAAAATTGGATCGCTAAAACTGATGTTTTCCTTCGCGTTTCCTTTTCTGGCGTGTCCTTCTACCGGTATTCGCTGAACACTGGGGAGGTACGGGCAGCGTTGATGTAGCTGGCTGTCCTTTTCAAGACAAGTCCTTCTCATGGCTTCATCATGCTAGCAGATAGGTAATGTTAGTCCTTGTCAGGACTTAATATCTGTCAACGCTGGTCGGTAACAGTCCTTTCCAGGACTAGATCTTTTCAGGGCTACTTCGTGCTAGCTGATAGATGCCAGTAGTCCTTATCAGGGCTTAGAGTTTATCAACTCAGCGCTTCATTTAACAGAGTTCGCTTATTTTTTAATGGGTAATATCGCTCCGATATAACCAACGGACTTGATTCTAGGTTAAAAAACAGCAACGTGTAACTTTTTCAGTGCACTCGGAGCTGACATAACTTAATTGTCCGATACCGTTAATTGACTTGTCTGTATAACGAGAAACCAGAAATGTGCAGACTTTGATAAACGAGTATTTGCGCAGAATAGAAGGTGTGACGGTATTGCCTCCCATTCTTTGCAGTAGTGGTCCAACAATAGCCCAAAACAAGAGTATCTAATATAGGCTTCAATGGAGTCTATTTGTACACAAGATTACTCTTGGCAGAAATGTAGATAGAAGAGTAGTAAAGCTTCTATCACATGGGAGTCTTCACAAGAAATTCAGGTAAGCGAAAACAATGCTGGCTGTCGCTGAGCACGTTAATTCTGTAACCTGCCGACCACTTTTGTGAAGAATTTATTCTAGCTCGTTTAAGCCCCCACCGCTAAGTTAATCAGTGGAATTATTAATATACTTACTTACTTAGTCGTTCCCCTTCTACCGTGAGGTGTAGAGGTGTTTATATATATATATATATATATATATATATATATATATATATATATATATATATAATATATATATATATATATATATATATATATATATATATATAGCTCTGTTTAGAGCGTGTGTTTAGTAACTTTGACTGAGACAAACATGTAGTACATTTAAAAGATTAAATCGAAGTAAATTTGTAACATTTCAAATAACAAAATTTAATAATCACTTTAGGTTTAACAGTTTGAAAATAATTTGAATAGTTATGGCTAAAGAAAAGCTATCATCCTCGTATTTTTTTATGTTGAAAAGGGTTAAGAAGTTCAAGTGGCAGCATATATTTGAACTTAGCTGCCAATGACGGTTTTGTCTTTTCACACTGATCACTCGTCTCTGGTCAAGGTTGTCGGGTGTAGCTCGTCTCCCAGAAACTTCAAGGACAGTCTACACAGTGCGTCCTTTGTCTTGTTCCAGAAATAGTACGTTTTGCTGGTACCACCAATAACTGTGATAGAAGAATAGAAAAGAACGCTGTTCTGAGTATGGCGTTCTCCGACACATAGTTATGTGTCCCCCCTCTTCTATTTCACAATCCCACTTAACTCAGAGTTTACCATCGATGAGAATTACATTTAATCCCTCGGGATAAAACTTCCTTTACATTTAACTGAATAGCTTTAGCTTTACATTACATTTAAATGAAAAGGCTAAACGTACAGATATAATATGTTTTACATTTACACTTGTGGAAAAGCTTGAAACTTCTATTAATTAAAATGAATATTTTCACATGAACATTTACGCTGCTTTAAAGCGTCAAACCTTACATTAATTTTAAAGTGAATATGTTTATAGGGACATTTACACTGCGTTGAAAATGTAAGTCTTTTTCTTAGAATGTACATCATTTCTTTTCATCTTTCCCTCCCTGCTCCATAGGGAACCTGGAACTACTTTATGCTTTTAGTTCTCTTTATGACACTATCAATAAAGCAATCACCAGCCCGTGCAGTGGTGGTTCGTGAATCATCATTCTATACGCTGAGGTTGCCAGCCTCAAATGACTTTGACATCCAATAGCGAGTTTCACACAATAAAATTCACATGGTAATATATACATATATATGTTAGTTCACATGTTAGTAATAAAATGTGAAATGTAAATCACAACTTACGCCAATCCTAGCTACAAACTTGTCGCACAGAAAAATAGAAGAGACGAATCGTTCTCTTACAACACGTGTCTGGGATTTCTTCTAATTTTACAATAGATTGCCCCTTCTGACTCCATGTTTTTTCAGTTTTCTAGTCCGAGTTTTCCTTATTAAAATTTGAAAGAGATTTCCTGTGCTTTGTAAGTCTTATCTGGTTCTTCTATAAAAGGTCCGGATAACAATTAGGAATTATGAATCTAGTTTTCACTGTGGCGAGGTCTGGTGTTGTCTTGGCGAGCGTGCAAATCACAGAGAAATAAAACTGTGCAATTGTCAGCCTATATTCCCCGAAATGATGTTATGAATCTAATCCGAAAGATCCAATCATTTCAAATCATGCAGATAGGGTGGGATATTTCAAAATAGTCTCACGTGAAATAAGGTGTGTGCCTGCAAAGGTCACGTACTACCATATATGGACATCTGATGCCTTGCATACATTCTCACCAACACATTTGTAGACTCAGATTGTCTAAAATGTAATACATCCTTGATTACTTTTAACATAGTGACCTGAAGCGATTATATTACTCTTGTCTGCCCCAACAGATTATCTAATTATCCCCTTTATCTGCATGCCTTTGCCAGACAGATTTCTGGTCAGACAGTGTTGTCTTCTTTCATCGTACGCACAATACAAGCTTGTGTCAACATGATCAAAAGCTTTCCAATGGGGTCAAATGTTTGCCCGACACGTTTCCACAGGTGGTCAGACGGATTATGCGATAAGCGGGTTTACGGTCTGACGACTGGGTATTGTTACGATAATACCACAGTTCAGCTGGCGGAACGTAAACACGTCTGAGGAGTGGTTAACAATAAGATACGCATTACTCCCGTAGCAAAAACTGCTATAGGAGAGTGACGTGTTAGAGACTTCTCCATGCTATGTCCAGCATAGAGCAAAATAGTGAAAATAACGAATGAAAAGACATGATTTATGTCAAATAAAAGCGATGAGTGAGAAAACTGAAGAGAAAGAAAGGATACTGCCGGAAAGCTGAAGGTGTGAGAGATCACACACAAGAGCATGTTCAGACGTTTTGTCACAGAAGGATGTAAATGGTATGACAAGATCACCAGTGTGGAACTAATTGAAAGAACTAGACAACTTATTGTTTTCTTCTTTTTTTTTTTTTTAAATAAAATTTGGCCTCGTTTTGGCGAGGCGCGTCCCGTTCAACCTAGTCGGTTATATTAGGGCGCATGTCCAAATATATAAAGACCTTTAAGTCTGATAACGTTATCAAATTTAAACTAGACATCTACCAGTGGAACAAGCTGCGAGAAGAAAACACTGGCGTTGAATAGAGCACACACTGATAACAACCAGCTGATAGCATTGCGAGGTAGTCCTTGTTTTGAAATTCCCAGGGTGAGAGTAACAGCTGAAGAGCAAATCACACGTGAAAACGGGAATTAGACATAGGCATAAATGGAATGTCCCGTGTAGTCCCAGGGTGTTTCTGAAGAAACAAAGAAGAAAATAGGACTACTTCGCCCGCAGGCATGTCGTACAAGGCGACAAATATGAGGTTGTGTATGGGGCTGGCTACCTCGTCATGTAAAACAAACTGCCACAGAAACCACTACCACAAGGGCATGTGACTGTTTGGCACAGGCTTCCTGCAAGGGAACAAACTGCAGGGGTGGCTCCATGCTCCACCAGGAGCGAAAAGGGCAATTGTCATGGGTTGCTTCCCGTTAGCTCTGTAGTTGTGGTCCAAAAGTGGCCAAAACTCAAGAGTAACTGATGTGGGTCTTCAAATGTGTCTACTTTTGCACAAGATTACTCTTGGCAGAGTTGTAGGTAGAAGGATAATGATGCTTCTACCTCAAGGGAGATTTCACAAGATATTCAGAATAGACAGAACAATGCTTCATTACTGAGCACGTTAACTCTATTATCTGCCGTCAACTTTTGTGAAGGATTACGTAATATAATTTTAGCTCGTGCAAGCCCCCAGCTGAGTTAATTCAACGAATTTCCTCTTATTATTATTTATAGCTCTGCTCACGTGTATTTAAGAAATTTTCTGAGACATACGGATGTAGTACATTCAAAAATGATTAAATCAACTAGATTTGTCTTCATACAAGTAAAAATGTAATAATCAATTATATCTTAAGAGTTATAAAAAAAGGAATAATTGTCTAGAAAAAGTATTCGTCACAGTGGGATGTTATGGTTTTCGAAAATGGACAGTTCACTTGCCAGCTTTTAAGTTTTACTTAACTGCTAATAGTTGTTTCCGCTTCCGCTGATGTTTGGGTCTTTGCATATAGATGACCGGATCACACGCGACCCTGGTCAAGATTTAAGAGTTGCAGCACGTTCCAAGTAGAATCAGTGAGTAACTGCAAAGCTGGTCCCGCGTCTCTAAGACCCGTCTGATGATGGTGTGTAGCGTCGACCAGGCCACTTATGCCCTTACTTTTTCCAGAAATAATACCTTCAACTCGTACTACCAACTAGCATGGGAAAAGAAGAGAAACGAATACCCTCTGAGTTTTCCGAAACATACTTAAATGCCCCTCTCTTTTCATTTCACCATCACATCTACCTCAGATCGTTTACCCTCGCTGAGAATTAATCTTAATCCCAGTGCGCGAAAATCTATCTTTACATTTAACATGAATAGTTTTACATTTAACGTTAGTTGAAAATGTTAACAATATAGTTTAAATATGTTTACATTTACATCGGTTGAAAAGGTTGTAAGCTGTCATTACAGTTAGAGTGAATATGTCTTACATTTACACTGGTTGAAAAGGTTAATAATATAACAAGTATGTACATCATTTCTTTCATCATTCCCTCCCTGCTCCATATGGAACTTAGGTCTACCTCTGCTTTTGGTTTTTTATAAGAAACTCGCAATAAAGCTGTCACCAGCCCTGGCAGTGGTGGTTCATGAAACCATCATTCTATATGCTGAGGTTGCCAACCTTAAATGACTTGGACATCCACTAGCAATTTTCACATATTAATATTCATATGTCAATATATACATTTTAGATCACATATTAATAATGAAAAAATATGGAATTCAAAATATACAACTTACGCCAATCTTTAGGCTCACAGATTGCTGGCTCAGAGAAATAAAGGCACTTGTAGAGGCCTCTTACACTTAGTCTGGGGTGTTGTTACTTTAGCAATAAGTTCCCACTTTGACTCTGTGTTCGGATTCCTTTGGATTCCAGTTTTCCTTGTTAATGTAGGAAGAGTTTTGCTGGGAGATAATTCCTCAAGATGCTCAAACAAAGTCCGGTCCGATAAATAAAATTCTGATGCTATTCTTAACTCTGGCAATGTCTGGTTGTCTACTTGGCGCGAGTGACACAGTGTTCTAGCCTGGCTAATGTGTCAGATTATATTGCCCCTTTCGTTCCTGGCACGTGTTGTTTACTACTAGACCAGGCCCCAATCAGAAATGTAGTTATGTTTACATCTCGACTGCCGGCCAATATTTTCACACATGCGTGTTTAGGATGGTGTAATTCAAAATATATCCACATGGAAATTTCTGCGCGTTACTGCAAAGGTCATGTCTCCCAAATATGGAATGAAAACATCCGATCCTCTCTCGGAAATGTTTTCTCAAATGCAAAATCTTACTTTCATTAAAAGTAATGTCTTTGTAACAAGGTGTACCGGGAACGATTATGTCATTCTGGTCTGTCTAGAAATGCGTTGGGCAGGCGAGTAATCTAACTACCCGTCGCTTGCGCAAACAAAATTTTTCGTTTACCATCTGGTCGAGGAAGGCACATCAGCCTTATCAGCGATTAAAAAAATTCGCTGGGCAATATTAGTGCTAATCCGTAGCCTGAAGTCGGGAACACCCGAAATTTTCCAACATGAGTGTCGGTTAATATTATCGCATCCTCTCTTTTTCCAGCAGGGATGAACGGGTAAACAAATAGACATGACGACTTATCACTGAGAGGAGTGTAAGATGATTTGAAAGTACTAAATATCTGCTTGATAGCAGGGAAAGAAAATGTGCCGACCACAGAAAAGCACGTAATTTAGTCCACTCAAAAAAATTTAACTAAATACTGCCGGAGAGGAAAAGAGATCGACCCACTATTTCCTTGACAGCAATTACAATGATGATGATGATGAAGGGGACAAAGACAACAAAGAAAGACCTTGAACGGATGACTCGGGACATTAAAGCTTTACGTTTGTTTGTTAAAGGCCAATGCTCCATTGGGGGAGGGGGGCAGGGGGCTGACAGGTAATGAATTAAGTAATAAAATGAGAAATTATCTTTTGTGTCCAGTAGAGAGCGCTGGCCTCTGGCGGCAAAGGTGCCGGGTTTGAAACATGGTGACGTCATGCTCCAGTCTACGCAACTATAAATGGGTACCTGACTGTGTTCTTCAGTTAAAAAGCTAAGGGGCGACTGGTCACCACACTTCTCGATGCTGGACCTAGACTAGTGAAAACTATAACACTTCACACCCCTAAGGCAGTATTTGCTGTGGGATTACCTTAAATAGCCGTACCATAATTTGTCATCATAAGCTGCGTGATGCGTGATGCCATATGATGATGGATGGCATCCGCATGTCTGGTTTTGTGTAGTGTGTAGATGTGTTCAGTCAAAACAATGTTCATGCAACAATAACAGGGCAATCCACATAGGACGTCAGTAAACTCACGACGTATAAAGTCAATGAGTCTTGAAACAGCCGTTGACGTTTTTCTTCATTATTTATTGTGGACGCCACAGTGACAAAATGGTTACGCAAATGTGTAGGCACATCAAACAGTCATTATCACAGCAACATTCAATACAGCAATAAACGGTAGACAGCATTACAATGATGAGTCAGATGCATGTTATATTTCATAGTGCTGTAAATGTAGTCAGGTGGAAAACTCCATCCTTTTCTATAACAGCCAGGAGATAACCAGATGTATGAGATCAGTTCACTCTCCTTAGTTTGACTTCAGCAAGACAGACACGTCTGCCGAAGTATAAATAATGTCCTCAAAAATATCCTCTAGATAATAAAGGTTTTCCAAACCTAGTTCATTTAACAAAGTAGCAAGTAATGGTCCTTGGTACCTGCATCAACCGATGCAGTACAATGCAGCGACATGTGAGCTAGGAAAACATCTCGTGACGACGACTTTCGCAGACAGGCTATGAATCGAAATCGCTCACGACCCAAAATCAATAGAGTTAATGAAAGAGTCAATTTACCTTGCTTTCATGAAATACACAGAAATATCACGCCTCCCGACATGTGGGAAACACTAGAGGTATTATCTCGAATAAACGAAATATCCATTAAGAGGACTACACATCCCTGACAGAACAAAAATAGCGGAGATCCCCTCTTCAACGAGGCATCTCTTTCGCCATTCCAAATCGCTCACTCCCACTAGTGGTGGGCGGAAACCGATCGACAAAGAAGCAAGACAAGTCATGCGCAGTCCAGCGCAAAACGACCACAGCTCAAACTTAACTGCATTCGATACCAACGCGAGAAGACAAATGCTTACCGAGAAAAGTGACTATAAATTCCAAGCAGTTGTTGCCCTTGCGTTATAAAACAGATATTGAAATAAAACGATGTTGCGAGAATTTATCACGCAACATATCACCACCTCCTCCCGATAAAAAAAAAAATGTGGAACATATTTTTTTTTTCAATATCAAAGAGCAAGCGATAAGCGGCTCAAAACGCACGAATTATGCGCTGATAATTAACTAAATTGCCAAACAATAGGCTAATTATAGAGTGTCTGGTGAGGATATACCTCAACAGAAAAATAAATATGTCTCAAAAAATATTCACATCGGGAGGTGTCACCAACACACATCACGTTAGCATGTAAACACAATATACGTATGCAAGTTACTATAATCATCATTAAACAGCATACTCTAATATTGTCTTTAAAAATGGATGTACAAATCTGATAGGAAAATTTAGATAGTACATTCTTTGACATGTAATGACATAAGTACATAGTAAAGTTAAACTACATGACGATCCAGGACATATGCTCTGGTATTCCGAGGGTAAGTACACAATCTAGAACTCGTAAGGTAAGTCCTCAGCTCAACAATGACATTCTGAGAAAGTACAAGCAATATAATGCTAATTAATAACTAATATGCTTCATAAGGTACAATACATTATTAATAATCGTGGGCTGTTTAGTAAACTAACGGCCCTTATATTAACTACTCAGTCCTCCTCTATCATCTTAAAAAACGAAACAGAAGAAGATGACAACAAAGCCACGATAGTGTGTACATATAAAGTAAGTACAGATGTGCTAATCTATTGTAGAAATATAGGTGTGTTATGACTCTGTAATATATGGAAATATAGGACAGAAGTATTAGTTGGAGTCATGTGGGCATCTAGCCAAAATGTCAGCCATCACATTATCCGCACCACGGATAGCTCGTACCGTGAAGTGAAAAGGTTGAAGAGCTATAGCATATCGAGTGGATCTCGAACTCTTCAAATTCTTAGTCTGAATAGCTGCAAGAGCTTTCTGATCAGTCTCTAGAATGAAATGTGCGCCCAGGAGGAATCTTTGTAGCTTTAGAATTGACCAAACCATCGCTAACAACTCACGGTCTAAAACCGAGTAGTTCCTCTCTGCCGCATTTAGTTTTCTAGAAATGTACATAACAGGATGCAGAGTATTTGCATATTCTTGCATCAGTGCTGCTCCAATCCCAGTGGATGAAGCATCACTCCGAAGAACAAAAGTCCTATCAAGAGTAGGTAATCTTAAGATGGGAGGAGAAGAAAATATATTCTTGATTTGGTCTAGTGAAGATTGGCATTCTTCAGACCAACGGACCAGATTAGGCGAACCTTTCTTCAACAATGTTGATAGAGGTGCCATGATCGAAGATAAATTTTGAATAACTCTCCCATAAAATTGACTTAACCCTAAGAGACTACGAACTTGTTTATTCGTTTTGGGAACAGAGATGTTCAGTATTTTGGAAGTATTGTGGTCTTCTGTCTTCAAGAGACCATGACCAACACGATGACCCAGGAAAGAGATTTCACCAAAACCAACAAAAGCTTTAGAAGGTTTTGCTGTCAAATTATTCTCACGTAGAGTGGACAGTAAGTCATATAACCCTAAATAGTGATCTTCCCAGGTATCACTGAAGAGACAGATGTCATCTAAGTATGCGATGACATCCGAACGATGTGACAGAATTCGACGCATCATGCGAACGAAAGTGGCAGGGGCGTTCATGAGACCAAAAGGCATAACATTCCATTGAAATAGACCCCTAGGTGTAGAAAAAGCAGTAAGAGGTTTGGCATGCTCTGCTAAAGGCACTTGCCAATAACCTTTAGACAAGTCAAGTTTAGTGAAGAATCTAGAATTAGAAAGTCTAATCAGTAGATCTTCTAACAAAGGCATCGGTTCAGCGTCGAACTTTGTGACCTGATTCAATTTGCGATAATCAACGCAAATTCGTATGTTCTTATCCTTCTTCCGGACAATAACCATGGAAGAAGAATATGGTGAAGTCGATGGTTCAATTATATTTAATTGAATCATTTCATCCAATTCCTTTTCCACTTGCGACTGAAAGTGTATAGGAATAGGATACGGCCTAACCCTAATTGGATTATTGTCGGTAAGAATTATGTCATGTTCTATGACATCTGTGTGTCCAGGAATGTCAGTGAGAACATCCTGAAATGTTTGTAACATCGACGAGACTTGTCGATGTTCGTCACCAGAAAGATTAGGAGAAACAGAAACGTTTTTCCAAGATTCCGTGGAATGTAATGGAACCACTGGAAGGGGAAGGTTGACATCAGAGAAGGTAGCTTCCTCATCCTGAAATGACAGACAGGGATGAATAATGACCGTGAGGTGCAGGAGCATCATCCGTTGCCTGGAAAATAGGCAGCAAATAGTCCGGACGTTCGTGAAATTCCGAAAGCATGTTTATGTGGAAAGTTTTATGCTTTCCATCAATATCGACCACATAGTCAACATCGGAAATCCGAGAGACTATTGCATACGGACCTTTCCATGCAATAAGAAGTCTATTTTCCCTACTGGGGAGTAGGACGAATGCTTTGTCACCTGGACAAAGTTGTCGTAGACATCTATTCTTGTTAGCAAACTGCCTTGCCTTCTCTTTAGCAATTTCTGATGAAGCAGTTGCTAGCTTACATGCCTCAATGATCTTTTGTCTAAGAGCAATGACATACTCATATGAGGATTGAGTTTTCATCGCTAATATCATCGGCAGTGATGAGATCGTGTAATAAAGACATAGGGCCGCGTGGACGCGCGCCAAAGACAAGTTCGAAGGGAGAAAATCCTGTGTGTTCATTAGGGACTTCTCTATAGGCAAAGAGAGCCGCGGGTAAAACCCTGTCCCAATCTTGAGGATGATCTTCAGTTATCTTACCAAGCAAAGTCTTGAGCGTTCTATTCAGACGCTCAACTAACCCATTAGACATAGGATGGTAGATACTACTGAGAGATCGTTCAATATGTAAGGTAGACATTACCTGTGACATAGTGTCAGATATGAGTTGAGTGCCATGGTCTGACAATATTTCTCTGGGGAACCCCAAGCGAGAAAATATCAACCAAAGAGCATCTGCGATATCTGTAGTAGATATGCTCTTAAGAGGAATAGCCTCTGGCCAACGTGTGCACATATCGACACATGTAAGGATAAACTGATGTCCTCTGGCCGACTTGACCTTAAAAGGGCCAATAATATCTATGGCCATTTTCTGAAACGGCCGAATAGGAATGTCAGCAGCCTGGATAGGCGCAGCATGTCGTGGTCCTCTAGATTTGACCTCCTGACATACCTTGCATGATCGGCAGTAAATACGAATGTCCTTATTGACAAAAGGCCAAAAGAAAGCCGCAAGGACTCTCGACTTCGTACGGCAAAACCCATATGTCCAGCACATTGCGAGTCATGAGCATGTTGCAATATTTGGACTCTCATGCTCTTGGGACAAGAATTTGCGAATGTGCCGACGTAGCCGAATCTTGTACCATACGTACAAGTACGCCGTTTCTCATTGCAATCCAAGATTTTCTATTTGTATCCTGATTCGGATCACCTTTCTTCGCAAGAACGAAGAATTTTTTTAAAGAAGAATCTTCTTCTTGCAATTTTATGAAAGAGTCACGAGTGATCACTAAGTGACTATCTTGGCTATCAACTTCATTATCACTATTCAGTGAAGTTTCGGGTGTTTGTAGAGCTTGTGCTCTTGTAACTACTGCATTTGTAGCTTGCATGTTATTATCTTCCCAAGCAGCAATCTGCTGTGGGGTACACTCCCTAACTCCTTGAATACGACCAATAATAAGGTCCGCAATAGGATTAGGTAAGAGACAAGCATGCACATCTCCAGTAAAGAAAGGAGTGGCAATGCGAATTACAGCAGTAGGATATTTTTCTAGAGTGCCGCCAAATGTTACACATTTAATAACCCTTCCTGTAGCACAAGATGGATCTACAAGCGATTGTCTAACACCAATAGTGGTGCATCCGGAATCGAAAAGTAGTGAGACCGGAGTATCATTAACAAGACCCTTATGTAGAATTAAAGAACCCCTCCCGTCATGCGCAACAGCAGCAGGAAGAGCGGGAAGTGGGTGACCACAACTCAAAGTAGTTATGGTACCCGGTTCGAATAAAGTACTGCATTGGGGCATTTGTTTGCTCTCTCAAAGTCAAAAGCAGAACTAGTGACAGCGTCAAAGTTTTTACTATCAACAACATGATTACAGGCTGCCTCAGTTTCCTGTTGTACAGCATTAGCCTGCTGATATCTCTTTTTTTTGTGTTGAGATCTACCCCGACTATTATTACCTCTGAAGTTATCAGAGTTATTATTATCTCTGCAGTTATTATTGTCTCTATTGTAATTGTTATACTGGTTCGAATTCCAGTTTCCACGATTACTATCATGTTCACATTGATGCGAACATCTATTTGTTTGGTTCTGAGGTCTTCGGCAGGAATAACCTCTATTACCATATCCTCTTTTGAAATGCTTATAATTATTAGGGTGATAGTAACGAGTACTATCAGGTTGTCTCCAATTCTTCGAAGAAGAATCACCATGAAATTGATTTCCATGATTTTGACAGAAATTACCGCTACTCTTTCTATCAAAATTTTGTTGGGATCTACGAGCAAAGTTTTGACCATACGGAGCTGCCGAAGCAACTGGTAAACCTTCTTTCACCTTAGAGTTACCCATGGTTATGTGTGGGTGCGCAGTTACGTATTGGCAACAGAAATCTTCCATTTCTTTTATTGTTTTAGGTTTACGTTCATGAAGGAAAGCAAGGAAAGACTCATTGACAGACGACATGACTTTGTCTCTAAGTATTAAGTCCATAAGTCCTTCATAAGTTTTTTTCCGTCTTAGATAGTTCAACCCATCGTGAGAAAGTAATGCGTATTCTTGCAATAAACTCGGAGAATTCAACTCCATTTTCAGGTAACATGTTTTTAAATTGTAGACGATAGCCGTCTTCGTTAAGCTGATATTTCTTTAACAAAGCGGCCCTGACAACCTCATAATTGTTCTTGTCAGGTTCATCCACCATATTTAATATACTTAGAGCTTTACCTGTCAGTATCCCTGATAACTGATAAACATATTTTGCTTTGTCTATGTTATGAGCTGTACATGCTTGTTCAAATCTGTCCAGATAGAACATTATGTCATCGCTGGAAGGACTAAATGTTGGTAACTTAATCTTAAAAGTATCATTATTAGCCTTACCAGAAGATGAACCCTTGTTTGAATCATTACCATTACTCATGCTTGTCAATTTCAATTTTTCCAACTCTAAAGCTAAGACCTTTTCTTCATGTTCCATTTTTGCTTTCTCTTTCCTCTCATCAGACTCTCTCTGTAATCTTCTTTCCTCAGCCTGAGCCTCTTTTTGAAGTCTTTCATTTTCAGCTTCTTTTTCAAGTCTTTTATTTTCAGCCTCTTTTTTCAAGTCTTTTATTCTCAGCCTCTTTTTCAAGTCTTTTATTCTCAGCCTCTTTTTCAAGTCTTTTATTCTCAGCCTCTTTTTGAAGTCTTTCAGCTTCTAGCTGTAGCTGGAGTTTTCTCTCCTCAGCTTCTGATTCCCTTTTTTTGTTTTTCCATTTCCATTTGGAATCTTTTTTCATCCACCTGCATCTGCAGTTTCTTTTGTTCAGCTTCCATTGCTTTATCATATCGAGCAGTTGCAAATTCTTCTAACTTATCACCAGTCTTCCCAAGCAATTTACCCTGCTCAATAAAGTGCTCAAATGTAGACATGTTGTCTAACATATGAGTCCAAAACCTGAAATAATTAACTAATTTATTTCAAACCTAAGTGTAACAAGTCTTAATTAAGCACTTGTATATTCACATCACATTATATTATCCCAGTCTCTGTGGGAAACAAGTCTCCAATCAAAGAACTTGTATATGAAATATCAGCACTCAATTCTTGATCATAAGTGCACTTCTCATTCAATAGTGCACGACACTATTCATCATTCATTTATCATCAGTATAGTAGTAACAGTGCATTAGCATAGCCCATTAACTAATTACTATAACTGTAAACAATGACTATGTAAACACATGCAGAATGTAAACATTGAAAATGTAAACAATACAAACAATGTAAACAATAACAATGTAAACAATAACAAAGATCAGCAACAATACAAAAACTTTCGCAGAAATCAACTAAAAATAAAGCAGAAATTAATGAAATATCACAAAAAATGTGACGATATCTGCGATAGAATTAAACAAAATACATGACACCACAGTGTATAAACAAAAATGTTGTATGAAACTAAATTATAGACAAGAGTAGGCTAACAAACACAAACAAATCAAAACAAAACTAAAGAATGCGAAATAATAACGAAAACAATATTAAAACATGTCATCACAGCTAACATAAATAGCAACAGAAGTCGCTTAGCAAATTCCAGTATTGGAAATTTGCAAACCTTACAGAAAACGCTCACAATAGACGACCTCTATGACGTGGCATAATCTAACGGAGACACCACCCAACCGAGAACCCGCTGAAATATAAACATATAAATATACAAATAACATATAAACATAAAACATATAGAATGAGATGATACACAGAAGACTCAGCAGAAGTATAAGGGCACAGTTTACATACAAACAGGCCACTTAACTTATATAGGCTTCCAATCGTAGAACAGCAGAAAAACGGATGTCAATCAACGTCCTAAAGAGCGAAGCTCCAACGATGATGGCACATCTGAACTGCTTCCACTGCTAACACGATGGTACAAGAGCTTCTGACATACTGTGTGTTGAGTTGTTCGGCACTTGACCTTCTAATCCAAAAGTAAGTTGATGGAAATCGGTACTTGGCCTTCTTCAGAAAACAACCCGTTTCAACCGGCACTTGACCTTCTCAAAAAACGACAGCACTGGAACCTTGACAGCAGCAACTTGCTTGACTTGCGTAAAAGATAACAGCAGTCCGAGTTATCCGGCAACATGTAACAACGCCGGGTACTGTCAAATTCTTGTTTCCGTCAAAAAATTGAAATTTGACTTTTACCGGGCAACGCCGAGTACTTTGAAAATTTTGAAGATGTTGACTGTATTGAAGAATGTTAATTTCTTGAAGGATGCTGATGAATTCTTGTTGAAAATGAAGTGGGTAAGGGACCCCGTGTTTGCTAGTACCAGAATCAAACCAGCTTATGGCCACCAAATGATGCGTGATGCCATATGATGATGGATGGCATCCGCATGTCTGGTTTTTGTGTAGTGTGTAGATGTGTTCAGTCAAAAACAATGTTCATGCAACAATAACAGGGCAATCCACATAGGACGTCAGTAAACTCACGACGTATAAAGTCAATGAGTCTTGAAACAGCCGTTGACGTTTTTCTTCATTATTTATTGTGGACGCCACAGTGACAAAATGGTTACGCAAATGTGTAGGCACATCAAACAGTCATTATCACAGCAACATTCAATACAGCAATAAACGGTAGACAGCATTACAATGATGAGTCAGATGCATGTTATATTTCATAGTGCTGTAAATGTAGTCAGGTGGAAAACTCCATCCTTTTCTATAACAGCCAGGAGATAACCAGATGTATGAGATCAGTTCACTCTCCTTAGTTTGACTTCAGCAAGACAGACACGTCTGCCGAAGTATAAATAATGTCCTCAAAAATATCCTCTAGATAATAAAGGTTTTCCAAACCTAGTTCATTTAACAAAGTAGCAAGTAATGGTCCTTGGTACCTGCATCAACCGATGCAGTACAATGCAGCGACATGTGAGCTAGGAAAACATCTCGTGACGACGACTTTCGCAGACAGGCTATGAATCGAAATCGCTCACGACCCAAAATCAATAGAGTTAATGAAAGAGTCAATTTACCTTGCTTTCATGAAATACACAGAAATATCACGCCTCCCGACATGTGGGAAACACTAGAGGTATTATCTCGAATAAACGAAATATCCATTAAGAGGACTACACATCCCTGACAGAACAAAAATAGCGGAGATCCCCTCTTCAACGAGGCATCTCTTTCGCCATTCCAAATCGCTCACTCCCACTAGTGGTGGGCGGAAACCGATCGACAAAGAAGCAAGACAAGTCATGCGCAGTCCAGCGCAAAACGACCACAGCTCAAACTTAACTGCATTCGATACCAACGCGAGAAGACAAATGCTTACCGAGAAAAGTGACTATAAATTCCAAGCAGTTGTTGCCCTTGCGTTATAAAACAGATATTGAAATAAAACGATGTTGCGAGAATTTATCACGCAACACTGCGGTTCTTAAAGAAAGAAAAAAAAAGCAAAAAAAACAAAGAAAAACTTGTCTAAATTAACTGACCCAGAAAGCGGGAGTAGTCTGAGTAAGTAAACAACCCTGTATTAAATCTAATAATCTTAAGCCTTCAGCCTAACTAGCTATGAAGCTACTCACGCGACCGCTTCACGTGTTGACCTCAGAGTACTCTAAGATATCTGTAGTGCGTGAGTATTTTTGTTGTCTCAGGTGGCCTACTTCATCAAAAAAAGGGACGTTTGTTTGGCTTCCCTTGACTGAAACTTTAAAGACCAGTAGAGGTGAACTTGGCAAAAGCTTGCATTTACTGGTCATCAATGGCCGACATAATTGTTGACAGAAAAAGTTCGGTTCACCCTGTGGTCAGAGGTCATTGGTTAGAGGAAAATTTCCTGCGGACATTCGGTTGCTGGTCACTTTTTTTTAGTGTGGTTCCTTCTTCTGTAAATGAATGTTGTTATGTTAACTTTATAATGTTGCAAGCCTTTAAATTAAATTAATGCTTAAAGTAACATGTGGGAATGAAAGGACATAGTATGTAAGATTAATGAGAGTGGAAGGGCAGAATGTTAGACGGGCCTGCGCACCCAATTCTAAACCCTTCGAAAATAAAGTTCGTTCGTTCGTTCGTTCTCTCTCTCTCTCTCTCTCTCTCTCTCTCTCTCTCTCTCTCTCGCTCTCTTTTTTAACATACTTAAATTTGATTATGGCTGGATGTTACAAATGTATGTTATTATTTTACCTTGATAATGTTGTACGCTTAAATAATGCTCAAAATACATGTGCTGTTGAAAGGATACGGTATGTAAGATGACAGAGAGAAGAAGGGCAAAATGTCAGACGGGCCTGCGTGCCCAATTCTTAACCCTTTGAAAATAAAGTTCGTTCGTTCGTTCGTTCTTCTTCTTTTACTTCTTCTTCTTCTTCCTCTTCTTCTTCTTCTCCTTCTTCTTCTTCTTCTTCTTTGCCTTCACCTTTTTAATATATTATGATTATTATTATCATTATTATTAGCTTTCATTGCATTCGGAAACATGTGGAGTTCAAGAGAAATCAAGCTCAACACGAAAATAAGAATCTTCAACTCAAATGTCAAGTCAGTCCTATTGTATGGCTGTGAAACATGGAGAACAACAAAAACAACGACAAAGCCACATACATTCTTAAACGGGTGCTTGCGAAATGGTCTGACAAAGTCACAAATGTGGAACTGATGACAAGAACCAGACAAAAGCCAGTGGAACAAGAGATGAAAAGAAGACGCTGGTGACGGATAGGACGACACACTGAAAAAAGCTTTAGATAGCGTTTCAAGGCAGTCCTTATTCTGGAATCCCCATGAAAGATGAGGCAGAGGTAGACCAAAATACACATGGAGAAGATAACTGGAGACAGAAAAGGAAATGACGAGGAAAACGTGGAAAGAACTTGAGCTGTTTGCACGTGACTGGAAGACTTGTCATGTGTTTGTTGAAAGCCTATGCTCCTTGAGAAGCTAAAGGGTAAAGAGTATTGATTGATTGATTTATTATTATGATTATTATTATTATTAGCAAGTTACTCGTCAAAAAATGATGGCAAAGACTTTTGGTAGTCGGTTTCATTCCATGTCCTGACAATCACACCATTTCTCATGTATTCAATTTTTTCCCATCCAGTTTGTTTGCTTGGTTTGGTTTATGCCTTCTTGTGGCGAGGCACGTTCCTTTCAACCTATTTGGTTATATCAGAGCACATTTGCCATTCAAAAATAAGTGAACTCAGTTACCTGAAGCGATGTGTTGATAAATTCTAAGCCTTGAAAAGGACTACTAGTATCTATCAGCTAGCATGAAAAAGCCCTGAAAAGGACTGCCAGCCCGATCAGCGTTGATAGATACTAAGTCCTGAAAAGGACTAACATTATCCACCTGCTAACATAAAGCCCTGAAAAGGATTTGTCCTAATAAGGACTCACCAGCTACGCCAACGCTGCCGGTACTTCCTCAGTGTCCAGCGAAACACCGGTTATGGGTAGCTGCCCATTCAATGTTTCTACCGCCGAACAATTAAGCCCGTCAACACATACAGACAATTAGGTACTGTAATCAGCAAAAACACACTTATAAAATCCGAAGACATAAATTAAATAAAGAGAAGGAAAAAAATAACTTTACCGGGAATCGAAGGCAGAAGTTTTGCTTTGACAGCAAACATTCTAACCATTAAAACACTGTCTCGCTTTGGTATGAGTGTTTTTATTTTTTTTAATTTTAACTATTTTATATATTACTTGAACAGTATTAATAATACTTTTCGTTTCTACGTTTTTTTAAGGCTTTTCTTTAACTTGCAACGTATGTCACTCTCTTGTCACCTTCAAATCTTGCAATCGATTATTCAATCACTTCCAGATGAGCAATAGCTTTGAAACTTGGCATAGTTGTGTATTCCCCATGACAATACAATAATCAGTCGTAAATATAATAAAATTAACATTAATATTAATTTTGTTTGTATTGTATCATCAGTGAAATGGGCGACAACTGCAAATAATCTAGGTGTATTCTTTCCAACAAGATTGTCTCTCTTGAGAGAAAAATTGAAACTTCTCCCCCCCCCCCCCTTACCCTATCTCCACACACAAATATCGCACGCGCATGCATAGACATACACACAACTGACAACTACATTTTAATAAATGTAATTTACAACTCTTATCTAAAATTTAAAAAAAAAAAAAAAAAATTTAAATATTAACTTTCCGTGTAATACATTAATATTAATTTTTTGTTGTTGTATTGTATCATCAGTGAAATGGGCGATAACTGTAAATAATCTACGTGTATTCTAATTGACAAAAAAGTCTGGGGCGCTGATTCTACATGAAATCAACTTCTGCTTTATACTTCATTACACACTTATGTATAAATTATATGATAAGCGCCCCACGCTTTTTGTCAATTTGATGTTACATTTTTTGACTGCAAGCTATAAACTCCTTGAAAAATTATTTGTGGCTTTTTAGTGCATTAAAAGCCTGTGTTTAATATATATTTTTCTTTTTTAATTTGTTTTTTTATTTGATGTATCATTCTTCGTTATCGTTTTCTTTGTGCTTTTGTTCTGTTTCTTAATTGTCTTCTTCCATTTCATCAACTCAGAAGCCGATGAGGTGCTTTATTTAAAGAATGTAATCCTTCATGGCAGAGCTTGTTCTTGATCACCCCCACCCTAGTCTGTGTTCCCAGTTTTTGTAGTTTACTCAAATTATTATCTGTCATGTTCGTGGTGGTTCCCATTAACAGGATGAGCACGGAAGTAATTTTTGTCTCATTGTTAACAATGTTTCTCGAATCTGAACTCACAAGAGAAAACTTACATTAAATGTTAAAATTCGTCATGTGAATGAATGAGTCAATTAGAATGTTTCCCCTTGACGGCTTAACTGGACGTTCGCGCTTCGTGATAACTAAATTTTAAATTTTAAATTTGAATGTGCGTTTCATTAACAACTATCTTGAAGGTTTCATTGACGGGACATATCTCCAAGGACTTCTTCCTCTTCTTCTTCCTCGTTCGTCCTGAAAAGGGCGTTGGTTGCGTTGTGTCGCAGTTTACAGCGAAGCTGCGATATTTGCGCCTTTCGCCCGACACATCCGACTTCCGCACGGCATTTTTTGGGACCGGGTTTGCCTTCCCTCTTCGATCCCTACTCTTTCGACCAGACTGCAGCGATGCAGCCTGTTTCCAGCACCACCACTTGAAGGTGGTGTAGGGTCTTGTTCAGCTCTGGTTCGCTGACCCTGACGCAAGTAGTCAAGCTATGAGTCGCTGACTGCATTCATCTCTTTTGCTGCGTCTTCGGTCCCATATCTCCAAGGACGATAATGATCGTCATAATTATCATTATTTCCCTGTTTGTTCCCTATGGAGCGTGGCTGTAAGCACCACTGCAGCTGGTCCCCTTGCAGGAAGACGTCCCCTTGCAGGAAGACGTCCCCTTGCAGGAAGACGTCCCCTTGTAGGAAGACGTCCCCTTGCAGGAAGACGTCCCCTTGCAGGAAGACGTCCCCTTGCAGGAAAACGTCCCCTTGCAGGAAAACGTCCCCTTGTAGGAAGACGTCCACTTGTGGGAAGAGGTCCACTTGCAGGAAGACGTCCCCTTGCAGGAAGACGTCCCCTTGCAGGAAGACGTACCCTTGTAGGAAGACGTCCCCTTGTAGGAAGACGTCCCCTTGCAGGAAGACCCTGCACAAAGTATTGAAATGCTCTTGCACTGGTTATTTCTGTAACAACTTGCTTTACGTGATGAGCTAGCCAGTCTCATGCACAGCCTCATATTAGTAGCCTGAGTGAGATTTTTTTTTCCTCATAACAGACTTCTGGGAACTACACTGGATGTCCATTGATAATAACGAAGAATAAGTAGAAATACAAAAGGTGAATGTTAACATCCGGTATTACAATCACTAATCACACATTATGATCTTAAACTGGACCACAATCAGCAAATGATTAATGGTACCTTCATAACCATCTCTTAATGACATAAGAAAGCATCGAAAGACAAGTAGCTCTCATCACAGATGCGCTGTCAGTAATTGCAAAACTGAAGAGTCAGAGAAAAACTCCGACCTGGAAGACCTAAGAGTAACACAACACAAACTATGTCAGCAGTTCAAAAGAGTTGTGAAACAGTGGATCCCATCTCATTGCAACATCCCTTGAAATGAAGAGACTGACAGATTGGTATAGAAAGGTGGGAAGCTACCTCAACTTGACACAAGCATAACTTTTGAAGAGGCCAAGATTTTATCAAGAACAGATACCAGAGCAAGTAGGACACAGAGTATCCATGCAACCAAATAAATGATGCATATTACCAGCTCAGCAGGAGTAAACAAGTGTTAATCTTCAGACTTCGCACCGACCATAACAGATTGGGATACCATCTAAATCAAGAAGCTAAAGATACGAACTACCGATGAGTGTCGCTGTCTTCTTCTTGCAGTACCACGCCTAGTGTCGTAGGAGATCATGCCTATCCACAACTTCCTGTCTCCAGTACAATTTATCACTTCTATTGTTCACCTCTTTCCATGCCACTAGGTCAAACTGTCCAGTATCTGCTCTCTTTGCCTTCCTCTTTCTCTTTTTCCTTCAATCTTACCTGTTGTTACGATATATTCCATCTTACCTGTTGTTACGATATATTCCCTTACCTGTTGTTACGATATATTCCCTTACCTGTTGTTACGATATATTCCCTTACCTGTTGTTACGATATATTCCATCTTACCTGTTGTTACGATATATTCCCTTACCTGTTGTTACGATATATTCCATCTTACCTGTTGTTACGATATATTCCCTTACCTGTTGTTACGATATATTCCCTTACCTGTTGTTACGATATATTCCCTTACCTGTTGTTACGATATACTCCCTTACCTGTTGTTGCGATATATTCCCTTACCTGTTGTTACGATATATTCCATCTTATCTGTTGTTGCGATATATTCCCTTACCTATTGTTACGATATTCCCTTACCTGTTGTTACGATATTCCCTTACCTGTTGTTACGATATATTCCATCTTACCTGTTGTTACGATATATTCCCTTACCTGTTGTTACGATATATTCCCTTACCTGTTGTTACGATATATTCCCTTACCTGTTGTTACGATATATTCCCTTACCTGTTGTTACGATATATTCCATCTTACCTGTTGTTACGATATATTCCCTTACCTGTTGTTACGATATATTCCCTTACCTGTTGTTACGATATATTCCAGCTTTCTTCCTCTCATAACATGCCCCCCAAAAAAGAGGATTTCTTCTTTCTAACTTGTGAAATAAGTTTCCTTTGCGCATTACCCTCTGTCAGGACATCCTCATTACTCTTTTTTAGCTGCCCATGTTATTTTTAACATTCTTCTGTAAAACCACATCTCTGTGGCCTCTAGTGCTTCCCCTATTTGTTTACTAACTCTCTAGACTCACTCCCATAAGAGATTCTTAAGCTATGCACATTTCAGTCTGAATCTCTCTTTTTCTCTCTCTCTCTCTCTCTGTGTTTCTTTCTCTCTCTCTGTTTCCCTCTCTCTCTGTTTCTCTCTCTCTGTTTCTCTCTCTGTCTCTGTTTCTTTCTCTCTCTCTGTTTCTCTCTCTGTGTTTCTTTCTCTCTCTCTCTCTGTTTCTTTCTCTCTCTCTGTTTCTCTCTCTCTGTGTTTCTCTCTCTCTCTCTCTCTCTGTTTCTCTCTCTCTCTCTGTTTTTATCTCTCTCTGTTTATCTGTCTCTGTCTCTGTCTCTGTCTCTGTCTCTGTCTCTGTCTCTCTCTCTCTCTCTCTCTCTCTCTCTCTCTCTCTCTCTCTCTCTCTCTCTCTCTCGCTTGCTGCCATTTAAAAGCAATGCGCGGTGGCCTTAGATTTTGTAAAGAAATTTATTGTTGAGTGAAGTTTTAACACGGTTTATTCCAAAACTGAAACAGATTTTCTACCTATTCTGCAGACATAATTTTATTAAGGTAGATCTTCAGAAAGATCAGTATTTCTAAAGAAGAATCCTAAGGCTCCTGGGTTGCTTACCGCTGCCGGAATGCAAACGCCAAACATGGACACTAATTAAATCACATATGCACAGTGGCATACTAATGGGGGTGCGAGGTGGCGGTTCGCCCCGGGTGACAGCCATGAAGGGGTTGCCATGGGACACTATTAATATACTCGTATTTATTCTCTGCGTCCTTTTTTTTTTTTACCCTACGGCTGCAAAGTAATCCCTATCGCCCCTCCCCAATTCCCTTGAAACTAAAACGAAGTTCCCTGTTAGTGAGTATTCTTCAACTATAAAACCTACGCATAGCATTATGTTTGATACATAAGTAAACATTGTTGTATCAGACCATTATTGGAATACAAATAAATAAGGAGAATTAAACGTTTCTAACATTTGTTGTCGATGCGGTAGAGTTCACTCCCACGTCGGCCTACGAATTCTTCAACCAGCTGGGAGTGAAATGTCAAGCTGGCCGCCTTTACTTGAGCAGTCATATTAAGAGTGCAAAGATGGCTTCATTGTTGTCTATGCTCACGTCGCGAGCAGTCGTTGGCAACATCTTTTGGTCTGATCCTTCAAAACAACATTAAAACAAATGTAAATGTCAAGAGCGTCACCAGCAATGAGGTATGTGCACAATGAAACCATCACCAGTAATGCGGTATGTGCACAATGAAACCATCACCAGCAACGAGGTATGTGCACAATGAAACCATCACCAGCAATGAGGTATGTGCACAATGAAACCATCACCAGCAATGAGGTATGTGCACAATGAAACCATCACCAGCAGAGAGGTATGTGCACAATGAAACCATCACCAGTAATGAGGTATGTGCACAATGAAACCATCACCAGCAATGAAGTATGTGCACAATGAAACCATCACCAGCAATGAGGTATGTGCACAATGAAACCATCACCAGTAATGAGGTATGTGCACAATGAAACCATCACCAGCAGTGAGGTATGTGCACAATGAAACCATCACCAGCAATGAGGTATGTGCACAATGAAACCATCACCAGCAATGAGGTATGTGCACAATGAAACCATCACCAGCAATGAGGTATGTGCACAATGAAACCATCACCAGCAATGAGGTATGTGCACAATGAAACCATCACCAGCAACGAGGTATGTGCACAATGAAACCATCACCAGCAATGAGGTATGTGCACAATGAAACCAACACCAGCAATGAGGTATGTGCACAATGAAACCATCACCAGCAATGAGGTATGTGCACAATGAAACCATCACCAGCAATGAGGTATGTGCACAATGAAACCATCACCAGCAATGAGGTATGTGCACAATGAAACCATCACCAGCAATGAGGTATGTGAACATGAAACCATCACCAGGACCGAAACACTTGCTTGAGGTGGGTGAGGGATACTTCCTCTGATGATCAGCGCAGTTGCTGTATTCTCCTTAACTTGGAGTTTGATAATATCCTACACATTTTATAAATAGATCATTCACGTCCAATACGAATTAAAATAACATATAGGAAAGTGGAAAGATCAATGCAAAATGGATTAGCAGAATCGCTGTAATACATAAACAAAGGAAGTTCTTGCAATATCCTGTCTCCCATGTGTTAATATGGCCCACATGACACCAAATAAGAGTAGCATTGTACACTCCCAGTAACGTCGTAAAAGGCACATAAGGAAGGTTTGGTATGTGCATATGGCTGGCTATCCCATCCTGTAGACACCATAAAACCAAATAATCAACAACAACAAAAAGTCATCCAGAGTGGAATATAACTGAATACAAACATGGAAGGGATAAAGAGGACGTAGAAAGACCTGGAACATGTGGCTATAGGCAACAAGCTTGACTTGAAGTTGTTGAAGTCCCTTACTCCACGGGGGAGTTGAAAGGTCATGAATGAATAATTGGCATTAACCCTTGAGTGTACTTAAACTCCATGTACTTTTTAACGGTAACTGTGGAAGGACAAGTCCTAGCAGGCAGCGTCTGATCATTTTATAGTCCCCACAAAAGTCACCAACAAATAAAGCCATATAAATGTACTTTCAATAATAAATTAAATGTACTTTTTCCTGTCCATGCGAGAGAATCTTAAGTACACTGGCAGCATGAAGCAAAGGAAGTTGCTGGTGATGACCAACAAAGTTGTTTGAAATCTGATATCCTTTTCAGCTTGTGCTCACGCAGAATTTACTCATACATAGAAAATGAAATGGCTTGGACGCCGTATACTACCTAATTAGTTTTCAGCAGAAGAGGATAAAAGTGTGCGTGAGATGAAGATGAATATCTTCTTCTTCTTCTTTGTTCATCCTGAAAAGGACGTTGGTTGCGTTGTGTCCGTTTACAGCGAAGCTGCGATATTTGCGCCTTTTGCCCGACACATCCGACTTCGGCATTTTTGGGACCGGGTTAGCCTTCCCTCTTCGATCCCTACTCATTCAGCCAGACTGCAGTGATGCAGCCTGTTTCCAGGACCACCACTTGGAGGTGTAGTAGGGTCTTGGTCAGCTCTGGCCCGCTGACCCTACGCAAGCAGTCTAGCTATGGGTCGCTGACTGCATTCCTCACTGATGATGCGTCTTAGGTCCCACGATGAATATATACAGTATTAGCCATATCCTGAGAAAATCTGTTCTGACGCTATGCATGGTAACATACCTCATAGAAGAACGGAAACAGCGTCTCCTCATCACTATGATTAACTTACAGGTGTAATGAAAAAGTCGGGTTAATGGCACAAGTGAAATGACAAAGTAAAGTAAAAGTCACAAGTGTCATGAACAATTAAAGTTAACGTCACTGTCACGGGTTGCCTCCCCTTGCTCTGCCGTAGTGGTCCAACAGTGGCCAAAACCTAGAATATCTAATGTGGGTCTTTAAAGGTGTCTACTTTCGCACAAGATTATTCTTGGCAGAGTTGTAGATAGGAGGATAACGATGCTTCTATCTCAAGGGCGTTGTCACAAGAAATTTCAGAAGTCAAGAACAATGCTGAATAAGTCTTAGCACGTTAACTTTGTATCTGACCCGCCGCCTTTTGTGAAGATGGATATAAAGGATTTGCTCGTTCAAGCCCCCAGCTGATTTAATTAAGCGAAATTCCTTTTATTAGCTCGATATAGATATGTATATATATTAATGAATATATACTAGAGGTTCTGGATCATACATTTGCCTTTCTCTCTGTAGTGATTAATTCAACTATGAATTTGTCAAAATCAACGTATACAAATTTAATGATCAATTATTTTGAAACAAATGTAAATAAATAGATCTCGGTTTGGGAGATGAAAATATAGTCTTTTGAGGTGGCCTGCTAAACTTAAAACTTAGCTTCAAAATTTCTGAAATGTTGGTGCTGCTGGTTCCGTCACTTCGTCTGTGTGGCAAGGGCACGTCTCCAAAGGATTATGGAGGTAACCGCTTCCCGGTCAAGGCAGGGATCTTCACCACCCTTGGGATGTAGGTTTCACGTGGCGATCTCAAGCTTCGAACAACAGACTAGTACAGCTGGTAACATGGGTAGAACTTAAAATGGTCTCTCCAATCCGTACCACCAACTTTAGTGGGAATAAAAGAACACATTCCGCTGCTAAGTATTTATTTTCCTGATTTAGATCAGGCGCCTTTCCCCGCTGTCCGTCACCGATTTTTTTAAAATCACAATTTGTACTCTCCATGAGTGTATATCCTATAACTCGGGGGATGTGATGAAAAATCACCATTCTTTTAGTTAATGTAATGAAAAAATTTCAACTGGACAGCGGCAAGTGGCTTGTGTCTGAAGGAACAACTTTAAGCATACATACAACTCATTACAAATGATAATATACATATGATGTCATCATCATCCACTTCCTTTCTCCACTTGGAGTCTGGAATTACCTCTGCTTTTGGTTCTTTCGTGAGAACTAGCATGAAGAAATCACCAGCGCTTGCTGTGGGGGTTCATGAATGTATCCTTTTCACGTGCTGATGTTGCCAGCCTCGTAAGAATCTTTAACACTCCTAGCTAGTATAACCAGTAAAATTCAAAGTATAAAAATGTGTACAACTCACCCTAGTAACTAGGCAAATCTTTGGACGTCTTGCTCAGGTAAATAGTCTTGGCAACTTAACACAGATGCCTCGAACACACGTCTAGGATATTATTTCTTTTTCTAGAATTCCTCTGTGACTTGTGAGTAGTTTCTGCAAGAGTCCCGTTCCGTATTAATATTGATGAGTTTTTTTTTTTCCAGTGGAAAAAAATGCTCTGATACATTTTTCCGTTCCTAACAATTCAGAATCCTGAGTCTAGTCTTTCCCGTGGCAAGGTCCGAGCTGTCTACTTTGACGGTTTCAGGAATGCAGTGTCGTATGCTATTTGTTATACGTTATATCGTAGCTCTCGGCCCACGCTTCCTGCATGGCGTTCTGACAAATTTTCCGATCGCGTGGTTGTTTATTGGCGCCTCAAATGTCAGCCAATACATTCAAAGTTTATATTATGAAAACTTTTCCTCATGTAGTATTCTGTATGACTCGTGCGTTTGAAAATTTTAAACAGCCATCCTCCGCATATGGAGTTGCTACATCCGACAATTCTTGGTAATATTTACGTTATAACTTCTTACATTTTTCCTGTCGAGTCGGAAGTAATTATGCAATCTTAGCAAACACTTAATGCTCTCATTTACCTGGTGTCAATGTAGTATTGTCACGGTTTAGGGACTCAGTTAGTCTCTCAGGGATGGGCGATACGCTTGTCTGGCCCGGTCATGCATCGAAGCGCGAAACGTGAACAATGACAGCAGGGGAAAAAGAGAGTGCTAACAAAAGAATAATGCACCTAATTCAGTACGCACAACAAATGTAGTTCAATACTGCCGAAGAGGAGAAGAGAGCGCACAAATTATGTCACAGTCACAAGTGAATTGAACAATTAAAGTTAACGTCACAAGTGAAATGAACCATTAAAGTTACCGTCACAAGTGAAATGAACAAATAAAGTTACCGTCACAAGTGAAATGAACAATTAATGTTGACGTCACAAGTGAAATGAACAATTAAAGTTGACGTCACAAGTGAAATGAAAATTAAAGTTAACATTACAAGTGAGATGAACAATTAAAGTTAACATTACAAGTGAGATGAACAATTGAAGTTGACATCACAAGTGAAATGAACAATTAAAGTTAACATTACAAGTGAGATGAACAATTAAAGTTGACATCACAAGTGAAATGAACAATTAAATTTGACGTCACAACTGAAATGAAGAATTAAAGTTGACATCACAAGTGAAAGGAAAACACAAAGTAAAATTAACGTCACAAGTGAAATGAAAAAGGAAAGTAAACGGCAAACCCTGAAAAGAAAAAGTAATGTTAATGGCACAAGTGAAAGGAAAAAGTAAAGTTATGGTTCACTTTCTGATAAAAAGGACATGGTAGATGAAAAGAAATGAAGTTCAGGTTAAATAAAGTTGTATTTATTTAACTAGGGCTGCTTAGCTCGTCGCTCTTTAGCAGTCAATGCCAAGCTGAAGAATCTGCAAGTGTTCGGTATAGCGTGTTTGTGATTGTTGGGGAACCCTGCAATAGCTGTTGTCTTTCGGTGGATAGTCCTGGGCAAGTGAGCAACACATGCTGAACTGTCTCATACGGACGGGTACAGTTATTAAATAGAGAATAACGCGTTATCTCATCTGGAAAAAGCAGTGCAAGTAGACTTAAATGGCACTTGTTTCTTGCACCCAGTACTTTCCATTTCCATAAATCATTCTTACGGCTTCCGCCACTTTCCGTATGTACTATATCACTCTCTCAAGATCTGAGCACTTTCTATCTGTGCCAAATCGTGTTTTTTTTTTTTTTTTTTTTAAATTATTCCTCAAATAATTTCTGTCTTCGAAGAGATTCCCATGCCTCGAGCACTTTCTGCTTCTTTTCATTGTGTTTGTGTTTGTTGAGTGATTTCGTCTATAATTCGTCACCAGTCTTTGTGGCTTCAAAATTTACTGTAACTAGAGGAGCCAAAGTGTGGATAAGGTTGTGTATCTAAATGTAAAAACTGGAAAAGCCAACGTTTGTAAAATGATATGTAGCGAGACGTAACACCTGAAGAAGTCAGAACCTGGAAAATGATATTATCTAGATGTAACATCTAGAGAAGTGTCGTGAAACATTCTACATCCACATATATAAATTAAAAGGTAAATGTAAAACCTAACACATAAATTCAATAAAAGGGAAAGAAGAATGGTAAAGAACAGTGCTGTCACAATGACTGTACTCGAGATCCCCCTTTTTCTGCTTCGTCTGCATATTCTCACGCTTTCACGTTGATAGTAAAGCCTACTGCATCAATACACGCTTTCTACAATAAAACGTGTACTGTATTTCTTAGAAAACCTTGAGATAGACACACTGCGTAATGACCTAGATTAATATTCCACTAATTTCATTTTATACACTACGTTAACATAAACGAAAGGACAGATGGACTTAGGATAGAAAGAGAGAGGGCTGAACGGAGGAATGCCGGCAACACTAACACGCGTCTCGCGATATAAAATTAATGCCACCCCAAGCGTAAGGCATGAAGCACTAACTTTTTTTTTCAAATAGACAGTGATAAAAAACACTACAAATACGAGGGTTAGGTTTTAAAAACCTGTTTAATGCTTATTCGTGAACATGACATTCCACTGTTTTATGTCTGAAATCCTGACATTAGTCTGACGGAACAGTCGAAAAGGCAGGACAGGTGGCGGTTCTAAAACAATAAAAAATAAAAAAAATACACGACTATCCTAGAATGCATATTTTGAACGCAGCCACTTAGCTCCATTAAATTTATATATTTGGGTTCCTTAGGACTTGCTGACAAAGAATATGTTAAGTGTTACGCAAATAGTCTAGGAATTAACAGTTATAGCCATAATACTAGAGTGGTGCTGTCAGACAACACCAAATCAGAATCGCACAGTGGCATGTTTTGAAACCACCATTTTACGGGAAATAGGCCACCATGTTAAATCCTATTTGATTGGCGGGAATGATATGTAAGGCTAAACATGATTAGTCGGACTGCAAATACTATTTTTGGTTGTTAGGGGAAACGTAGGAAGGATAAATTTTTTCAAAAGCTGTGTAAACATGGCCCTATTGGCTAGACCCGTTGATATAGTCAATGAGGAGCGTCTGTTCAGTGCCACATTTTAAAATAAACTTACAAAGAAACAGTGCGTTGAGTTCCAGTGCATGTTTTTCTAAATAAAAGCCTGGGACAGAGGCAGATCGGAATTTGTGCCATTATTCATCGCCAGTCAACGTATTTGTTTATTATTTCCATGAATTGTGGTAAGATTGACATATTTGATATCTTTTTGATGAAAATTGAATGTGAATTGATAATTTATGTCTGTATATGTGTGTGGTTCAGTAGCAATCATGAGGCAAAGCCTAGATACTGCTCCAACCTGAACAAAACTTGTCGGAGAGAAGTATATCTGCATGGGATCGCCAAATAGTACACTGACACCTATCTTATTGACTAGAAGGAAATAATGCTGGAATTGCAGAGGCGTAGTAACCATTAGGGAAGTGGAGGGGAACTGCGGTAAGACGTGGAATACGATGGATGGGTAGACTATTTTCTTTATCTTTTGTCCTCGTAAGACGAATCACCTTTTTTCGATTTTTTTTCAAACCCATCTAACCATTAGGGAGAAGAATACTGGTGTAAATTGTTTCAGATGAAGCTAGCAGTTGGCCTACCGCTCTGAACTCAGTGTTTGTTATGTATTGTGTTCAGTGTGGAAATAGATTATAAATTAGTTATGAAGTAGGAGGTACAACCTTCTTGTTTCAGGGACCGTGGTCATAACTTATTGAAGCAGCACCTGGTCTGAGTTTTGCTGAATCCAGAGGCTGATAGCATACCCCTTGGTCCAGATAGCGACCAGTGAGAGGTCTCAAGAACACAGTGAAGCAATCGAGCAGAGGAGACTGTTTCCTGCCGCCATCACAGCAGATAAGATTCTGTGACCAGAGCAGTTCAATCCTATGTGCCCCCTCTAAAATTGACATTATATTAACAAAAGAGGGACAATAAATTGTTTCAATTGATAGGAACTGTGAACTTTTCCCAATATGATTTCCACCATAAGTAAACACTTGAAGTCATGATGACAAACCACAACATAGCTTGAAAAGCCAGTATTACTTCATAGTACTACTTCACAAATTACACACATAGAATAATAATAATAAAATATGTCAATACAAAGATCATATATATAAACTGTGTACATACAACTTGTAATTACATTTGATTGTGATTCCTGGTTCACTGTGTAGTTGAATCAGGATATCTATTATTGAAAGGAATTAATACATATAATTTTAAACTTTAACACGTGACTCATTTAAGATAGTCTTATAGAGTGTTATATGTGTGTGAGTGTCACAGTGGTGTAAAGTGTTGTGGAATAAATTAAATTGTTTATCTGTCTGTTGTTGTTGTGACTTACACTTCATCATTATCATAACCCTAGACATTCAACGTAGTCATCACAATATTCCAGAATAATTCTGACTGAGGTATAAATGTGGTAGCAAGTAAGGTCATCTGTAATACACCACAAACAGTAACAAGACTTCCACTATTGACCCTGCCATAATACATCATTTTTTTGATGATCAGAGCGGATGACAGATACCTTAAAATCCTGGTAAGCCACTCATGTCTGTTGTTTTTCTGTTGTCTGGTGTTCTACTTCTTTATTTCCTGCGAGTGCCTGATAACATACCTTTATATTTGTTTCATATTAATCATCTGTAATACACCACACTTATTAGATACAGATACCTTCACAGCTGATCTCAGTCAGTACACTAAGTCCCCTATAAATATTTATATCCTCCCACTTTACCACAAGAAGCCACAGTTTACAGAACGATGTGTCTCTAGATGTAAAAAATGACAGAATCCAACGTTATAAAACTATCTGTAACGGTAAAGGTAGTCCCATAACACATACTGCCGTAGGGGAGAGAAAAGGTGGGATGACCAGTTCCTCGCTGCCTTTTCCTTCCCTAACTCAAGAGAAAAGTAAGGTACCCATTTACAGCTGGGTGGATTGGAGCATGTCGATACCGCTAATCGAACCCAGCACCTTTGCCGCGAGAGACCAGCACTCTAATCACTCTGCCAATCGAACGCTCAGAAATGATATGTATCTAGATTTAAAACCTGGCGAAGCCAAAGCTTGTCAAATGATGTGTATCCAGATGCCAAAGTTTGTAAAATGCAATGCATTTAGATACAAAAGCTGGAGAAGACGTATTTTGTATTATGTTATATATCTAGATGCAAAAACTAAAGAAGGTAACGATTATACATTAATTTGTATAAAGTTTAATCAATCACAGAAAATAAAAATTGTATATTGATTTGTGTATAGGCATAACAGCTAGAATAGCA
This sequence comes from Oreohelix idahoensis, assembly GCA_024509875.1. Classification (NCBI taxonomy): domain Eukaryota; kingdom Metazoa; phylum Mollusca; class Gastropoda; order Stylommatophora; family Oreohelicidae; genus Oreohelix; species Oreohelix idahoensis. The sequence continues at coordinate 167,684 of JAMPIV010019491.1, read as the reverse complement.
TAATCTTCTTGTTCAATGGCTATTATTAAAATACGGTTTTTGCTTAAATGTGTAATTGTACTCCAGATATTTATAATTACTGAGCTAATGTTTGTGAATTTTCCACACCATATCGGTAAACAGCCATAACTGTTCGCCCAGTTTGAAGATGGGGAGAAGCTGGGTTGAAGGTACGCCGGTCAAAAACGATTTGTTAGGATTGTCCCAAAAGCATCCCAGGGGTGTCTCAAAATTTCTAGACTCGATTCACCGGAACCCACGCAATGGGTGGAAAAAAATGTTATTATTTCCCTCCCCTCTATCTTTCCCACCCCTCTCTCTCTCTCTCTCTCTCTCTCTCTCTCTTTCTCTCTCTCCTCCCCCTCATATTCCCTCCACTTCGGCAATCACAAACTCACACCCATCCCAGCATGACTCCCTAGATTGCTGCACCCATCCTTCGCTTCCGGCAAGAAAACGCTGCACTTTAAATATATTTCTTACTGCCTTTTTCTTCCCGTTTCCAGTAATATTAAAAACAAAAAACAGAAAGAAAACAACAGAGACAAAACGGGAATATAGAAATCGATTTAGGGGAAGACAGATTTGATAAAATGAGAAAAACATGTTGAACCTGATTTATTTCATTTCTAATTTTCTAACCTAATCTCTTGCGTCCTTGCACTCGACACCCCAGAGAGAAAAATGACTTTTTCCCGCTCTCATTTCTTCTCTTGTCACATTCTGGACAACATAAAAACGCAGCCCATCACAGCCTTGGGAACGAAATAATAATAAGAATTTATTGTCACATTATGAAACAGTGTGGCGCAGTCGCTTCCTACACTTTGCTTGCTGTTGTTACGAAATAATAAGAAGCCGGGCCTGGGCAGTAATTGACACGAAAAGAAAGATATTACGGTAAACAGAAAGAGAGACATATAAATGACAGATCACTACACAGAGATGTAATATTGCGTTGTGTCTTTATGAGTGGCTGAATAACATCTTTGAATGTATGAAAGATGGAAGAATATGTAGTTACATATGTGTTTAATACATATGTGTTTTGTGAAAAAAATATGTATATATGTGTCTCTCCAGGGGGTTTATGAGAATACCAAGAAACAATATGTCCACGGCTTTCTCAGGTAAGTCGTACAAGGCGTTTAATATCTTTTCCTTCTTCCTCCTCGTTCGTCCTGAAAAGGACGTTGGTTGCGTTGTGTCCGTTTGCAGCGAAGCTGCGATATTTGCGCCTTTCTGCCGACACATCCGACTTCAGCACGGCATTTTTTGGGACCGGGTTAGCCTTCCCTCTTCGATCCCTACTCTATCAGCCAGACTGCAGTGATGCAGCCTGTTTCCAGAACCACCACTTGGAGGTGGAGTAGTGTCTTGGTCAGCTCTGGTTCGCTGACCCTGACGAAAGCAGTCACGCTATGAGTCGCTTATTAAAGTTTAATATAAGGTTGTGCATACAGATGGCCACCACATAATGTATAACAAAATGCTCCAGAAACCACTAGTGCAAGAGGGCACGAATGCTTAGGTCAGGCTTCATTAAAGAGAATACCAGCTGCAGGGGAATCTCCATGATCCAGAAGTAGCGGTAAAGGAATCCTATATATATAAAATCCCAGCTTATTCTGTCACCAGACAGCGTAACGCTAAGGGATGCAACTTTGGTTGAAAGTTAGACATTAATTGTATTGTTTCCCTTATTTAGGTACTCTGCCGAAAATAGTTACACTTACCAAAGAAGAATGCACAAATGACGGTGTGCACAAAAATATTTATAGAATGTTTGATCCCGTATACACACATTGGGATCTTCGCTGCTGCTACGTAGTTCGTGTACTGTGGTGATATACAGTGGGTTTTTTTTTTAATACTTTTTAATAAGTAAAATTGCCGTTAGGTATTGGTGCGTTTGAATTTAATTTCCGTCTTACGACGGGCTTTTACACTAGTAATGATGATAAATAACAGGACATACACTGAAGAAACTTATATGTAGCGTAACTCTGGGGTCCATAAGTGAATTCTAGGGTGTCCGTGTACATAATCTAAAATTTAAAATTTAAAGTTTTTTTGTTAGCTTTTTGTTACATTTTTCTTTCAAGATGGGTGTTGCTTGCTTGGTTACAATCGTGTTCGAAGGGTGTTGATGGGTGTTGTCAAAATGAAGACAAACAAAAGGTCAACTCGACCTACGCAGTGGTGTGTAGACATGGAGTGAGGATACAGTACATGCGAATGATGGCAAACGTTCGTAAGAGTTGACAAATAGACCAATCTCACTCACTTATGGCTGGAAGTCATTTACGCCAACTACTGTGTACGTTTCATACAGTTTAATTGGAACGATCACACTTGACAGCACGGGTACAGGGACATCAGACAGGTTGGCATAAATCATAATAATGTTGATCAATGAAATACACTATCACATGGGCATTCATGTTGCATAACAGTAACAATGGAATGTCAGTAAACAAGCACTCATCAATTCCAATATATATCGTCTGACTTTACTGACAGAGCACGTCAGTTCATAAACAAGGTTCAAGATGGTTCCTAGACCTAACCTCGTCTAGCGAAGATTCATTTAGATAAAGTTCAGCACATATTTTTTTTGATAATAATATTGAACCACTAGTAGTGGGTTCTCTTCTGTAGCAGTGATCTCTGGACTCATTAGGTGATAGTAAGGGGGGCATCCCTGTTCTCTCCTCGATGATAGGAAAATATAGAATTCAAAATGGCTTCTCCTCCCAGTGAATTGTCGCTCACCCAGGATACAAACTATGAAGCGCAATCAAAGCTGATCATACATTAAATGTCCTCATTGCTTTGTAGATTCTACCATTTATACAATTGACTTCATCACATAATATGGTGCTGCTAGGTATGAATGTCATCTTCATCTGGTTAATATTCATCTAAACGTACAACCGTACGACTGCCCATCGAATACAATGCCTCAGGAAAAGTTCATAAGAAATGCGTCTTTACCTTGGTATCAGAAATACACTAGAATATGATTCTGCCATTCCTTGGCAGTAAGAATAAACACTGGGGTGAATAATACATGGTATGTCTAAAGAGACTACCTCTTTCCCCACTAATATAGAGATCACTTTTTGGCGGCATGCCGCTACAACAACTCAGCACCCATCAGGGCGGAACCTTCTCACCTTCCCTTAGCGACACATCCGCCGAACAACCTTTGACCCCGAGTTCGACACCGAAGATATAGTTCGACTTAGACATACAAAGATATTAAGATATAAGACAGACTCGTCCTACATAGACAAGAAATACACATAGATTCGGGCCATAGATATTCTGAAGCAAGAACAATCTATTTCTAACCAAACAAAGAATAGATCGCTGTAAACCTAGATTTCTACGCTGAGTTCGATCTTCAGGAAAGATACAAGAACAGATAACTCACAGAATGAACACAAATCGACTAATCTGAGTTCTGTCCCTTAGACTAATAATCGTGAATTCAAAGATAAATATATTTTTATCAGACAAATAAATACATTTTACATTTGTATGCGTAACAACAGTAATTTGTGCGCCACACAAAAGAATATATGCGCAACAGACTACCACACCCCCCGGGAAAAAAAATGAAAATCATTTTTTTTTCATCTGAGCAACATACAATAGGCTCACAACGCACAAATACTGCGCAGATGAGAAATATCTGGAATTTATAAGCCAAATTAAGGCAAAGTCGAAATATAGATCGACTGGTGAGAATACATCTCAACCTCTCAGAGAAAGCATTTCTCTTAAGCATAAATGTTTCCAGGGAGGTGTCACCAACGCATACTACTATACTTGCAATGACACAATGCATATAACAATTTCATATTTAAGCACTATAAGTACATGATTGACAAAAAAGAAAAATCATCAACGAGTATCGGTGAATATATATATATATCAATGAACGTAGTGATAGTAGTGATACAATCACTATATTACAAATTACAATGTGTATTTATCTTGATATAGAAAAGAAAAACTGTTGTAGAGTTGGAAGTGTTAAGAAGTCCAAGACACAACAGTTAGGTGGAATCATGTGGGCATCTAGACAAAATGTCTACCATCACATTATCTGATCCACGGATAGCTCGTACCGAAAAATGAAAAGGTTGAAGAGCAATTGCATATCGAGTAGACCTCGAGCTCTTCAAATTTTTACTCTGTATAGCCGTAAGAGCTTTCTGATCGGTTTCTACTATGAAATGTGCGCCTAGAAGGAATCTTTGTAGTTTGAGAATTGACCAAACCATAGCCAATAGTTCACGGTCTAAAACCGAATAATTCCTTTCTGCAGCATTAAGTTTTCTGGAGATATACATTACAGGATGCAGAGTTCCAGAGTACTCTTGCATTAGTGCCGCTCCAATCCCAGTGGATGAAGCGTCACTAGGAAGAACAAATGTCTTATCTGTAGTAGGTAACACTAAAATAGGTGGTGTTGAAAACAAAGTTTTGATCTTATCCAAAGAGGATTGGCATTCCTGTGACCAGTGGACCATATTAGGCGACCCTTTCTTTAGTAGTGTAGAAAGAGGTGCCATGATAGAGGATAGATTCGGAATGAATCTTCCATAAAATTGAATAAGACCTCATTGAAAAAGGCCTCTATGTGTAGAGAAAGCCGTAATTGGTTTGGCGCGTTCAGATAAAGAAACTTGCCCATATCCTTTAGACAAATCTAGTTTAGTGAAAAAATGAGATTTAGAAAGCCTAGTAAGTAGCTCTTCTAGTAAAGGCATAGGTTCAGCATCAAACTTCGTAACTTGATTCAATTGCGATAGTCAACGCAAAGACGTATGTTATTGTCTTTTTTTCGAACAATAACCATCGGCGAAGAATATGCAGAAGTGGATGGTTCAATTATTTTTAAATCTATCATCTCATCCAACTCCTTCTCAACCTGTGCTTGAAAATGTATAGGGATAGGATAAGGTCTGACCCTAATAGGATTATGGTCAGTTAGAATAATGTCATGTTCAATAACATGAGTTTGTCCAGGGATGTCAGTAAGGACATCCTGAAATGTTTGTAACATAGCCGAAACTTGTCGCTGTTCTCCTAGAGATAAATCAGGAGAAACAGTAACGTTTTTCCATGATTCACTAGAATGAAGTGGAATCATCGGAAGCGGAAGATTAACATCCGAAAAACTTGTTTCCTCATCCTGTATTACGGACAGTGATGAGTAATGACCATGTTGGACTGGTGAATCGTCCGTTGCCTGGAAAATAGGCTGTAAATAATCCGGACGTTCATGGAATTCCGTAAGCATATTGATGTGGAAGGTTTTATGCTTTCCATCAATATCGACAATGTAGTCAACATCAGAAATTTTCGAGATTATATCGTACGGACCTTTCCAAGAAATAAGAAGTCTGTTTTCCCTACAAGGTAGCAAAACAAATGCTTTATCACCAGGACAAAGTTGTCGTAAGGTTCTTTTCTTATTGGCAAATTGTCTTGCCTTCTGCTTAGCAAATTCAGAAGAAGAAGTTGCAAATTTGCATGCTTCGATAATCTTTTGTCTCAGCGCGATGACATATTCGTAAGAAGATTTTGTGTCATCGGTAATATTATCAGCGGTTATGAGATCATGAAGCAAAGACATAGGGCCGCGCGGTCGCGCGCCAAAGACAAGTTCAAAGGGAGAAAATCCTGTATGTTCATTGGGGACCTCTCTGTAAGCGAAGAGGGCCGCGGGTAAAACCCTGTCCCAATCTTGAGGATGATCATCAGTTATCTTCCCTAGTAAGTTTTTGAGTGTTCTATTTAGCCGTTCGACCATCCCATTGGACATAGGATGATAGATACTACTCAAAGATCTCTCTATCTTCAGAGTCGACATCACTTGAGACATGGTATCCGATATTAGTTGGGTGCCATGGTCTGATAATATTTCTCCGGGGAATCCTAGATGAGAAAACATAAGCCAAAGAGCATCTGCAATGTCAGCAGCAGTAATGCTCTTCAGAGGAATAGCCTCTGGCCAACGTGTGCACATGTCCACAAACGTTAAGATAAACTGATGTCCTCTAGCAGATTTGATCTTAAATGGACCAATGATGTCTATCGCCATTTTCTGAAATGGTCGATTAGGAATATCTGCAGCCTGAATAGGTGCAGCATGGCGTGGACCTTTGGATTTGACTTCTTGACATACTATACAAGATCGACAATAAATCCGTATGTCTTTGTTCACAAAAGGCCAAAAGAAAGCCGCAAGAACTCTTGACTTTGTACGGGAAAAACCCATATGTCCAGCACACTGAGAGTCGTGAGCGTGCTGCAAAATTTTAACTCTCAAATTCTTGGGAACAAGAATCTGAGAATGACTTGACTTAGTGGAGTCTTGCACCATACGTACAAGTACGCCATTCTTCATTGTAATCCAAGATTTACGCTTTGTATCTTTATTCGGATCACCTTTTGTTGCAAGAGTGAAGAATTTCTTTAGAGTCGGATCATCTTCTTGCTGTTTTATAAACGAGTCACGAGAAATTACCAAGGGATCATCTTGGTTATGCACTTCATTATCTTCAGTAGATGAAGTTTGAGGCATATTAAGAGCCTGAGCTCTAGTGACTACAGCATTAGCAGTTTGCATATTTTGTTTTTCCCAAACGGAAATTTGTTGTGGAGTGCATTCTTTGACTCCGTGAATACGACCGATGATAAGATCAGCGATCGGATTCGGCAGAAGACATGCGTGTACATCTCCTGTAAAGAAATGAGTAGCAATCCTAATGATAGCAGTAGAGTATTTCTCTAAGGTGCCTCCAAACGTTACACATTTGACTACTTTTCCAGTGGCACGAGAAGGATCTACAAGCGACTGCCTAACACCAATTGTGGTGTACCCAGAATCAAAAAGAACTGAGACTGGATTGTCATTTACTAAACCTTTATGTAAGACAAGAGAACCTCTTCCATCATGCGCGACTGACGCAGGAAGAGCGGGAAGAGGATGGCCACAACTTAAAGTGGACACCGTAGTTGGTTCAAATAATGTTTTGCATTGGGGGCACTGAGATGCTCTCCCAAAATCAAAAGCGGAACATGCCATATTATTAGCATCATTATTATCTTTAGTCTGTTTATAGGCTTCATGTGACTCTTGCTGTGCAGAGTTTGCTTGATAATGTGATTTATGTTTTTTGTATTGTGATCTACCTCGATTATTATTGCCTCTGTAATCATTATTGTTTCCTCTATTGTAACCCCTGTTTGGGTTTGAGTCATAGTTCTCATGGTTACCATTAACATATTCATTATAATGAGTATCTCTATAATTATGATCTTGTTGTCTCCATGATGGATGACTTGGATAGTTCCTATAATGACTTCCTCTGCGGAAGTTCCTATAATTATGACCACCCCTGAATGGAGGGCTGTCAGCTCGTCTCCAGTTCTTCGCAGAAGAACCCTGAAATGATTGGTTACCTTGGTTTTGATAACTATTATGGTTACCATTTTTATCAAACCTGTTTTGTGGTCCCTGAAATTTGTGTGAATAATTAGGGTTGTATGGTGCTGCTGATGCAACTGGCATACTTTCTTTAACCTTAGCATTGCTAAAAGCTACGTCCGGATGTGCCATGACGTATTGGGTACAATATTCTTCCATTTCTTTTAATATCTTGGGTTTACGCTCATGTAGGAATTCAAGGAATGGTTTATTAACACTTGACATAATCTTGTCTCTGAGCAGCAAGTCCATATGGGCTTCATAGGTCTTTTCTGTTTTGGACAACTCAATCCAACGATTAAATGTAAGACGTGTCCTAGCAATGAATTCTGAGAATTCTACCCCTGATTCAGGTACCATTTTCTTAAACAAAATACGGTAACCTTCCTCTGTTAATTGATATTTTTTCAATAAAGCTGCTCTAATAACATCATAATTATCCTTGTCAGCCTCTTCAACCAAACTTAAACTAGTCAGAGAATCACCTTTCAAATTTTCTGATAACTGGTTAGCATATTGTGATTTATCCACATTATGTGCTCGACAAGAACGTTCAAAACGATCCAGCCAGAATGTAATATCGTCACTGGAAGGATTGAACGCTGGTACCTTGACCTTATAAGTAAAGGGTTTACCACTATTACCATTTGACTGATTAACATTACTCATATTTGTCAATTTCAATTTTTCTAACTCAAATGCTAAAAGTTCTTTTTGATGTTCATGTTCTCTCATTGCTTTTTTCTCCTCAGCTTCTCTGTCTAATCTTTTCTGCTCATCCTCAGCTTCTAATCTTTTATTTTCAGCTTCAGCTTCTTTGTCTAATCTCTTTTGTTCAGCTTCTCTGTCTAATCTCTTTTGTTCAGCTTCTCTGTCTAATCTCTTTTGTTCAGCCTCAGCTTCTCTTTCTAATCTTTTTTGTTCAGCTTCAGCTTCTCTTTGTAATCTTTTTTCTCAAGCTTCTATTTTTTTTCTTCTATTTGAAGCTTTCTCTCCTCAGCAGCAGCTTTTTTCTCCTCAGCAGCAGCTTTTCTCTCCTCAGCTTGCATCTGCAATCTTAAATTCTCAGCATCTATCTTCTTTTGTTCAACTTCTGCTTTCCATTTATTTTCCTCTTTTTGCTTCTTTTCTTCTGACTTTAATACCATTGCAAATTGAGCAGTTGCAAACTCCTCTAATTCCTTACCAGACTTATCAAGAGATTTCCCTTGTGCAATAAAGTATTCCAATGTAGACATGATGTCTAATAATGATAGCAATCACTTGAAACAATAATGTAATCTATTTCCAAGTAAACAGGAACAAGTTCTAAATGAGCTTGATTAATTAGCTCACAATCCCAATCTCTGTTGGAAACAAGCCTTTAAATAAGGTCTTGTATAATCAACTGTGTACCTTTATTAACAGCAATTAGTCATCAGTTGATTATTTCTCATAAGTTCACTACACAGCTAGTAGTGTATGATCAAGTATATTTTATAGTACATGTCAACCAACAACATACATAAAGTACAAATAAGAAAGACAATATGAAAACATTTGCAGAAATCAAATAAATCAAATAGGGAAATCAATGAAAATAATCACAGAATCTGTGATGACAACTGCAAAGGGATAAACAAAACAAATGACGTCACAGTGTATAAATATAAATGTGTATAGAACTAAATTATAGGAAAGGGTAGATCTACAAATACGAACAAGTCAAAACAAAACTGAAGAACAGAAAAAATATCACAAAAACAACGATAAGCACAGTCTTCACAGCTAAAAAAAATAGCAACAGATGTTGCAGCAAATTTTCAATTAAGAAAATTGCTCCCTACAGAACGCTAATATAGGACCAATATGACTCGGTATACCCTATACTAGTCACCTCACCAACCGCCCACAGAAATATAAACAACTATTACATATAAACATGTAAACATAAATATATAAATACATGTAACATCAATACATACATCATATAATGCAATGTGTTGTGGATAGAGTGTTGCAGAGAAGGCTCAGTTTTCAATCAAAAAAATTGCCACTTTAATGAATAACAAATTCTGGCCTTAAGTATATTTAAAGTTTAACACAGCATAGAAGCTCCACCGTTGATGTGTACAATAATTAACAAATGTAGGACTTCTCAGCTCAATAGTACTTCATTTCCTGCCAACACAGTTAAATATTCTCTTGATCCAACTGTTCTATATAATGTAGTCAGTACAGCGAAAAATGTCAACAAGCGCTGACCTAGTTACAGTATTTGCTCGATAGGTCACGTGACAAAGTGTTGACAAAGAGCAAATTAGTACTGCAGGTGTGTCGTATCAGCCACAGGAAATGGTCTGGTATCAGTAGTCTGTTGACTTCTCAATTTCTGCGAGGTCAAACCCGGAAAGCTGGCCACCAGTGTTGCTTGGTTGATTGCAATCGTGGTCGATGGGTGTTGATGGGTGTTGTCAAAATGAAGACAAACAAAAGGTCAACTCGACCTACGCAGTGGTGTGTAGACATGGAGTGAGGATACAGTACATGCGAATGATGTCAAACGTTCGTAAGAGTTGACAAATAGACCAATCTCACTCACTTATGGCTGGAAGTCATTTACGCCAACTACTGTGTACGTTTCATACAGTTTAATTGGAACGATCACACTTGACAGCACGGGTACAGGGACATCAGACAGGTTGGCATAAATCATAATAATGTTGATCAATGAAATACACCATCACATGGGCATTCATGTTGCATAACAGTAACAATGGAATGTCAGTAAACAAGCACTCATCAATTCCCATATATATCGTCTGACTTTACTGACAGAGCACGTCAGTTCATAAACAAGGTTCAAGATGGTTCCTAGACCTAACCTCGTCTAGCGAAGATTCATTTAGATAAAGTTCAGCACATATTTTTTTGATAATAATATTGAACCACTAGTAGTGGGTTCTCTTCTGTAGCAGTGATCTCTGGACTCATCAGGTGATAGTAAGGGGGGCATCCCTGTTCTCTCCTCGATGATAGGAAAATATAGAATTCAAAATGGCTTCTCCTCCCAGTGAATTGTCGCTCACCCAGGATACAAACTATGAAGCGCAATCAAAGCTGATCATACATTAAATGTCCTCATTGCTTTGTAGATTCTACCATTTATACAATTGACTTCATCACATAATATGGTGCTGCTAGGTATGAATGTCATCTTCATCTGGTTAATATTCATCTAAACGTACAACCGTACGACTGCCCATCGAATACAATGCCTCAGGAAAAGTTCATAAGAAATGCGTCTTTACCTTGGTATCAGAAATACACTAGAATATGATTCTGCCATTCCTTGGCAGTAAGAATAAACACTGGGGTGAATAATACATGGTATGTCTAAAGAGACTACCTCTTTCCCCACTAATATAAAGATCACTTTTTTGGCGGCATGCCGCTACAACAACTCAGCACCCATCAGGGCGGAACCTTCTCACCTTCCCTTAGCGACACATCCGCCGAACAACCTTTGACCCCGAGTTCGACACCGAAGATATAGTTCGACTTAGACATACAAAGATATTAAGATATAAGACAGACTCGTCCTACATAGACAAGAAATACACATAGATTCGGGCCATAGATATTCTGAAGCAAGAACAATCTATTTCTAACCAAACAAAGAATAGATCGCTGTAAACCTAGATTTCTACGCTGAGTTCGATCTTCAGGAAAGATACAAGAACAGATAACTCACAGAATGAATACACATCGACTAATCTGAGTTCTGTCCCTTAGACTAATAATCGTGAATTCAAAGATAAATATATTTTTATCAGACAAATAATTACATTTTACATTTGTATGCGTAACAACAGTAATCTGTGCACCACACAAAAGAATATGTGCGCAACAATGGGGTCCATAGCTTTCATCGGACAAAGGGGTCCATAGCTTTCATCGGACAATGAAAGAGGTCCATGACCTTCATCGGACAATCAAAGGGGTTTATGGCACACAAAAAGTTAAGAAACCGTGAATTAAAAGAATCAATAGCAACAAGTTTTTAGAGCAGAAAGAATAGTTCAGTTATACCTTACTAATGTAATTTGTAAAATACGAGTAAAAGTTATGCATACAGCTAGCTGCCTCAAGATGTGTAACAAATATTTCTACACAAACAACTATTGCAAGAGCAAGTGAAGCGTGTTGATGCATGCGGACCTATGCAGTGGTGGCCATATAATCCTTCAAGGAGACAGCAAAAAAAAAAAAAACACTAGCAACACAAGAAAGAGAAATGTTAAGGCAGAACAGATTAATGGAGAAGTGAAGAGTGGAAAAACGGAAGAAAAACACTATGGCAGAACTGAAGGATAAAACAAATTTAAATAAGATGGACACTGCGGCAGAGATGAAGGATGGAGAATGTACAAGGAATATGGATATCATGGTAGAACTGAAGGATGGAGAATGTAAAGGAATATGGACACCATGGCAGAACTGAAGGATGGAGAATGTACAATGAATTTGGACACCATAGCAGAACTGAAGGATGGAGAATGTACAAAGAATATGGACACAATGGCAGAACTGAAGGATGGAGAATGTAAACGGAATTTGGACACCATGGCAGAACTGAAGGATGGAGAATGTAAATGAATATGGACACCATAGCAGAACTGAAGGATGGAGAATGTAAAGGAATATGGACACCATGGCAGAACTGAAGGATGGAGAATGTACAATGAATATGGACACCATGGCAGAACTGAAGGATGGAGAATGTACAAGGAATATGGACATCATGGCAGAACTGAAGGATGGAGAATGTACAAAGAATATGGACATCATGGCAGAACTGAAGGATGGATAATGTACAAGAAATATGGACATCATGGCAGAACTGAAGGATGGAGAATGTACAAGGAATATGGACATCATGGCTGTGATGAATTTACCATGATACAACGTTAAAATATCTCCAAAATTAACGATAAAATGTAGGGTTAAAAATAATGCGTAAGATACTAGGAGACATGCTCGCCCATGCCAGCCTTTCCCACCGCCATTTAAAACTAACGAGTTAGAAGTGCAGACGAAACGTTTACCCTTTGTAGACGGGAGAGAACGGAGGACACCAAAAGGAAAAATATGACTGAACACGTGTTTGAAGATCGCAAGGCTAAAAGGCGCAATTGGTAATAAAAGAGAAAAAAAAAAAAATTCACGTCACTAGTTGACATAAGTAAGGAAATGGACAAAAAACGACTTTAGCTTGTGTCAGAAACAGTCATTTCTTGGACTTTTACGATACTTGATTGTTATTTGAATTCAGCGGCAAAACGCCGTGGAGAAGGTTCTCGAACATATTTCAAAAAAAACAACTAACCTTGGAAAAGTAACTTTTCTTAATAATAATGTTAGGAATATAAAACCTAGCTAGTTTGATAGCCCATCTTGAGCAGAGAAATAATATGCTTTCAATTATACAGACGGATAGATAATAATGAAGATATTGACAAAAGACTGTGTTGTTCATATCAAACGAGCGACTGCACTGTTAAAAAATGTCACTAAATTTTCAAAATCTTGGCCTTGAGCATGCAAACGTAAAAATCGAGCTGTAATTAAAGAGAGGGGAAATGGTGGAGAATTGTAGCTAAAAATAACTTAGGAGGCAGATTCGTGTAGGAAATGCATGTAGAACCAAGCGTGTTTTTTCCCTTATTCCCCGTTATGAAAAAAAACAAGTAGAGACAGACGGACTAACAGACTGTAATACATACTTGACTGAGATTTGACGGAAGTGACTTTTGGGTGTAGATTTGAAAGTTAGGGGGGAAGTCGGCGATTGGTCGACGCATTTTATAGTAGCGGGACAGAGAGGTGAAATTTTGCCATTTGACAAAAGTCTGTTCAGAGACGCAGTTTAAAATTAATATGTGGTGTTTGATTCCAGAAGAATACAAATATATAGTGGGACGCCATCATACAGCCAGCAGCTCAGCTGAGTTTTGCTAGCAAATTTAACTGTGTTCTCAATTCTGAATTCTGGTAAGAATGAACAATATTTATTTTGTATATTTTAGTAATTCGAGTGATTGATACTGCCATATCATAAAAATGATTACGACAAGTAAGTGTTCGCTCTAGATCCCCAGCCCAAGTTCAGGGTCTAGAGACATACATACAAAGAAAATATACAGGAACGCCTAAATAAAACTATGAAAAAGGATCTAGTGTTGAGATCAGTGGAACATATCACCTATCTTATTCAATAGCAGGAAGCTATTGAACATATCTCAGATGTAAGGTGGTCTTGGAGAACTAGTACTATGTGAAACCAACTAGGTAAGATGTGCTGTGTGGTCAGAGAGGTCTGACCCAGTCTGTGTGGTGTTGTTGTGTAGTGTTGTGTGCAGAAGTGGCTCAGGAGGTAGAGTTCTGACACATGACCCAATACTTTTGTTTCAGAATTTTGAGTTTCTGTTTGGCACCAAAACGGTGTCAAATGCTGTAGTGATATACACAAGTGTGGACCAGTGCAGTCTACCATTGTGTCAGAGCAGCCGTATATTATCCCCCAGCACGGAGAGGAGGGGCCACCAGACTCTTGTACTAGATCGACGCAGGCGAGATAAGTGATATCTGGCCTGCTGGACGTTCACCAACTGATTTACCAACTAACCCACCAACTAATTCACCATATAAATAAAGACTTACCATTGAGGAAATTAAACTATATACTTATCCCCTAAATCAATGGACAATGTCTGGTAGTCATAGACTGGGAGTGATGACACCACCCCAACAGCATATCTAGTAATAAGTTCTCCTGGGACTATCTTAATATAATTATTATTATTAACCAGTCATTTGAAATAATTAAGTACACATTTTCCATTTTATTATGTCATATGATTATGCATTCCATTTATAACTCCATAATATTTCATATGTTCTGACCAACAAACGTTTGGATCAGAACAAATAAATTTATCAAAAGATTTAAATTTTAAAACTAAAACAGCCTGAGTTAGTTCAGTGTGTTATAAAGTTTATTAATATTATTAGACTTATTAAATATCTCTGTGTGTGTGTGTGTGTGTGTGTGTGTGTGTGTGTGTGTGTGTGTGTGTGTGTGTGTGTGTGTGTGTGTGTGTGTGTGTGTGTGTGTGTGTGTGTAATCTACCACAACACATTACATATCAGTACCCTAGACTTTTAACGTAGCCACATTCATTAGTAAAAAAGATATGTGTGAGGTCGTAAGTGGTAGTAAGAAGGGCCTTCTGTAATTCACATCTACATTTATCTCAGGAGCCTTCACAGCTGACCTCATACATCACACTAGGTAACATCAACCATACAATACCATCAAAATCCACTACAATATTGGGGCCTTGTCCAGGGATAATTAGATAATCATAAATATTAGAATCTCCTGGTGGGAGAACTAAACTAGTGGGGACAGATTGTCAAAATTTAAAAGTGTCCCTTAAAATATAAAAATGGAAAATCAAAGTTGGTGAATCTTCACAGCCAGTTAGTTAATTAATTAATTAATTAGAATTACATTGGCCTATTTATTTATTAGAATTACCTGTCATTTGATAATTATAATTACCTGTCATTAAGTAATTAGATTTTTACCTGGGATCATTGTTATTTTTTAATGTGTGATGGGCTTGAGCTGGCAAAGTTCAGATCAGCTGCTGTGCTAACGGCGAAGGAAATTGGGAATGGATTGGTCAGGTTTTAATTCAATATGTAACGGCTGAATGTGATAAGTATATTGAAAGGGAAGATAGGAGGTTAGCTGAAGAGAAGAGGATACAAATTGAGGCTGATAGAGAAATTAAGAGGCTGCAGATTGAGGCAGAAGAAAAACGACAAAAGCAAAGGAGGCAGAAGATAAACGAAGGCCGAAAGGAGGCTGAAGATAAAATTGACTATGCCGAAAGGGAGGCAGAAGATAGAAGGTTGCAAAGGGAGCACGTGTTACGACTAAGGGAGCTGGAGTTACAAGGCCAGGTTTCCTGAAAATGGTGCCAGCCCTTTTGCCTCAGATGCTACGCCCAGTCTGGGAGCCTCAAACTCAGCTATGGGGTTTCATTTAGACCATTTTGTTGAGAAAGACGATGACATAGAGGGGTACCTCGGACGTTTTGAGTTATTAGCTACTACATATGGGTTAGAGAGAGAGAGGTGGAGTTTAAAGTTATCACAGGGACTGGGAGGTACTTCTTATGAAGTCTTCGCAAAAATGAACAGAGAAGACCAAGACAATTATGACATGTTAAAGCAGGCTTTGTTATTAAGATACGAAAAAAATGGTGAATTTTACCGTAAGAAATTTAGAAATGCCAAACTGTTGTCTGGGGAGACATACCACCAATTCTCTGCCAGACTGGAAACCTATTTGGAGAAATGGACTGCTCTGGGGAAGATCCAAGATCTTAAAGAAATGATCATGATAGAGCAATTGAGAGAGTCCATGGCTCCAGACATGAGAAAATTTCTCATGGAACAAGGTGCAGAGAAGTTGGGGGAGATTTTAAATGTCGCTGAGAGGTATCAGGCAGCCCAGGCAGAGGTAAGTGGCACTAAAAAGAAGCACATAGAAAATTTTAAAGCTCCACAGCAATTTAATAAATTTGATAACCGAGAACAGGGTAATAAAGGCAGGACAAACTTTGATAGGCCAAGAAATGACTATCGAGACAGAAACTCACCGTTCAATGACCAAAAATACAATGAAAGAAAACCGTTTAACCAAGGAAAAAGATGGTGTAAATGGTGCAAGAAAGACAACCATAACACCGCATTTTGTAGAAGGAAACCTTCAAACATTGCTGCAATGAAGTCGGGGACTCAAAGATTAAAGGTTAATCCTAATGGACAGCAGGAACCTTATCACCCCCCAGTTTGTGAGGATGTTATTTGTAATGGGGTCACCATAAGGTGCCTTTATGATACAGGTTTGGATTATGATTCAGTCGTGAAGTCTAGCCTAGTGGACACAAGTCAGTATACCACAGAAACAGTGGAAATACAAGGGGCGACTAAGGCCATACCACTCATGACACTTCCCATCGCAAGGATAACGGTGAAAACTCGCTATGTGGAAGGAGAGATCAGAGCAGCAGTGATAGATGAACCAATCTACCCTCTGATATTGGGGTGTAGATACGTCTTCTTGGGGAATCCCGAGAGACCTGTGATCATGGCGACAGTGCAGACCAGGTCACAGAAAAAGGAGGAAGAAGGTGAACCTATAAATACTCATCCAGAGGAGATGAGGAAGGCGCAGGCTGAGGATAGGACACTCAAGCCATGTTTTAAAAAATTGCCCAAATGCCACACACCTCCAAGCAAGGGAGAGTATTTTATGAAGGACAGATTGCTATACAGGAAGACAGGAACTAGATCCACTGGTCACGGACAGTTGGTTCTTCCCAAGGTATATCGGGCAAATTTAATAAGGAGCTTACATGTTGGAAAAGATGGTGACCGTGAGAAGGTAGGTACCATCTGCCAAAAGGTGGCTCGAAAATACTATTGGCCCGACGTAAACGTCGATATTGAAAACTTTGTAGAAGCATGTGGCATATTTCATGAGGGAACACCCACAAAGGGAAAAAATGTGCAGGACCTAGAAACGCCACGGGGCAAACTTAGGCCTGGAAGGAAAAATAATTATACTCAGGTAGACAAAGTGGAATGGGAGCCCCCTTTTCATACCCAGTCTTCACTTGAATGGATTAACATGGCCACTATGCGACGAGTACAAAGAGGAAATTTACCCCAGAATAAGCTGACAATCCCTCGGTCAACCTTATATCAACTGGAGGAAACTAAAAGAGAGCGAAGATCTCTCATAAGCAGTCTAAAGTGGGGAGACAAACCCAAGAAGAAAATTGGTAGTGGTCGATTTGTGAGTGATGATTCTAGGAAGAAAAGTCATCATTATAATGCTTCCAATGGAAAGGACCCGACGGGTGCCATGAAAAATAAGTGTGAAAATTTAAAAGTCCAGATGTAGCATTATTAAGGACCTGGACAGATGAGAAGGCAGAAGAGACTGTTACCTCATCTTATCAATACGTGAACGAACTGACCACTCGTCTGAAAGCTGGATGGAAACTGGCAAATGATAATTTGAGACAAGCCAGGAAGAAACATGCAGCTTATTTTAATAGGAAGGCAAAGGACAGAGAACTAGCTGTAGGAGAGAAGGTGCTTCTTCTACTACCCGGCATCCAGAATAAATTACAAATTGGATGGCAAGGTCCATATACGGTTCTAGAGAAGGTGTCTAGAACAAACTATAAAATTGACAAAAAGGGGAAGGAGAAAGTTTATCATGTAAACCTTTTAAAGAAGTATCTGGACAGACCACTCCAGGAAAGCACCCCCTTACTGACCTTGGCTATCGCAACTCAAATGCAAAAGGAACCACTCACCTCACATGAATACCCATTACATCCTTGTGAAACAGCCGCACAGGTAAAAGTCAGTAAGCACCTGACTAAAAATCAGAGGGAGAGAGTTCAACAGGTTCTGGAGGAACATACAGATGTATTAACAGATAAACCAGGACATACAAATTTGCTACAGTATGACATGAAACTGGTAGACTCAAACCCAATCTGTATGAGAGCCTATTCTATTCCGTTCGCGAAGGAGAAGGCATTGAAAGAAGAAATAGATTATTTGTTGAAGGAGGGGATTATTTCACACAGTGAATCATCTTTTAGCTCCAGTGTAGTTTTGTTGAGGAAACCGTCTGGGGAACACAGACTGTGCATAGATTACATGAAACTGAATGCTGTCACAGAAGGACAAGTGGATCCATTACCAGACACAAAACAGTTATTTGCCAGATTAAACAAGGCAAAATACTTTTCAAAGGTGGATCTTAGTAAAGGCTATTACCAGATTCCAGTGAAGCCTGAAGTGAGACCTTATTTAGCGTTTAGCACATCGGAAGGACATTATGAATTCAACATGCTACCATTCGGATTGAAAAATGCTCCGAGTGTATTTTCAAGGATGATGCGCAAATTGTTGGATCCCCTGAATAACCCATGTATCACGAATTTCATGGATGATATTCTCGTCGCCACAGAGACATTTGAAGAACACATTGACGCTCTAAAAATGTTATTTGATAGGCTTAGGGAGGCGAACTTAACTGCTAGGCCAACAAAATGTTGTATTGGATGCAAGGAGTTGGAATTCTTGGGACACACTGTATATCAGGGTAACATGACCCCTGATCCCAAGAACTTGGAAAAACTGCAGAGAGCAGCTAGACCCCAAACAAAAAAGGACGTGCGATCATTCGTGTCGTTATGCGGATTTTATCAAAAATATATCAAAAATGTTAACTCTATTTGTGCTCCTCTGACTGATCTGACTCGCAAGGGACATCCAGATAGAATTGTTTGGACTGCGCAATGTGAATTAGCTTTCCAAGAATTAAAGGAAAAACTCACTAGCAAGCCTATTCTCAAATTGCCTGATTTGACACAGGACTTTGTGGTGAGAACAGATGCAAGTAATGTAGGCCTCGGGGCGGCCTTGTTGCAGAGGTCATCTTCACCCGATGGGGAACTGAACCCAGTCGCTTATGCAAGCCGCAAATTGAATAAAGCGGAACAAGGATATTCTACAAGCGAAAAGGAATGTTTAGCGTTAAACTGGGCAATAAAGAAGTTCCAAATCTATCTGTATGGTAGGACTTTTGTGGTCCAGACGGATCATCAGCCCCTCGTATTCTTATCTCAGGCTAAGCATGAAAACGCAAGATTGTTGAGATGGTCTTTATTACTGCAACCTTATCAGTTTATTATCGAATACATCCCAGGGTCATTGAATGTCGGTGCAGATTTCCTCAGTCGGCACATCTGTGATCAAAATTAGAGTAGTGGCAGGCGTGAGGAGAGATTTTATCTATGTGTATCACTGGTTTTGGAACTTGCCGTAGTGCATGTTCTTAGGTAAGGAGATGTGTGATGAATTTACCATGATACAACGTTAAAATATCTCCAAAATTAACGATAAAATGTAGGGTTAAAAATAATGCGTAAGATACTAGGAGACATGCTCGCCCATGCCAGCCTTTCCCACCGCCATTTAAAACTAACGAGTTAGAAGTGCAGACGAAACGTTTACCCTTTGTAGACGGGAGAGAACGGAGGACACCAAAAGGAAAAATATGACTGAACACGTGTTTGAAGATCGCAAGGCTAAAAGGCGCAATTGGTAATAAAAGAGAAAAAAAAAATTCACGTCACTAGTTGACATAAGTAAGGAAATGGACAAAAAACGACTTTAGCTCGTGTCAGAAACAGTCATTTCTTGGACTTTTACGATACTTGATTGTTATTTGAATTCAGCGGCAAAACGCCGTGGAGAAGGTTCTCGAACATATTTCAAAAAAACAACTAACCTTGGAAAAGTAACTTTTCTTATTAATAATGTTAGGAATATAAAACCTAGCTAGTTTTATAGCCCATCTTGAGCAGAGAAATAATATGCTTTCAATTATACAGACGGATAGATAATAATGAAGATATTGACAAAAGACTGTGTTGTTCATATCAGACGAGCGACTGCACTGTTAAAAAATGTCACTAAATTTTCAAAATCTTGGCCTTGAGCATGCAAACGTAAAAATCGAGCTGTAATTAAAGAGATGGGGAAATGGTGGAGAATTGTAGCTAAAAATAACTTAGGAGGCAGATTCGTGTAGGAAATGCATGTAGAACCAAGCGTGTTTTTTATGAAAAAACAAGTAGAGACAGACGGACTAACAGACTGTAATACATACTTGACTGAGATTTGACGGAAGTGACTTTTGGGTGTAGATTTGAAAGTTAGGGGGGAAGTCGGCGATTGGTCGACGCATTTTATAGTAGCGGGACAGAGAGGTGAAATTTTGCCATTTGACAAAAGTCTGTTCAGAGACGCAGTTTAAATTAATAGTGGTGTTGATTCCAGAAGAATACAAATATATAGTGGGACGCCATCATACAGCCAGCAGCTCAGCTGAGTTTTGCTAGCAAATTTAACTGTGTTCTCAATTCTGAATTCTGGTAAGAATGAACAATATTTATTTTGTATATTTTAGTAATTCGAGTGATTGATACTGCCATATCATAAAAATGATTACGACAAGTAAGTGTTCGCTCTAGATCCCCAGCCCAAGTTCAGGGTCTAGAGACATACATACAAAGAAAATATACAGGAACGCCTAAATAAAACTATGAAAAAGGATCTAGTGTTGAGATCAGTGGAACATATCACCTATCTTATTCAATAGCAGGAAGCTATTGAACATATCTCAGATGCAAGGTGGTCTTGGAGAACTAGTACTATGTGAAACCAACTAGGTAAGATGTGCTGTGTGGTCACCACCCCAACAGCATATCTAGTAATAAGTTCTCCTGGGACTATCTTAATATAATTATTATTATTAACCAGTCATTTGAAATAATTAGGTACACATTTTCCATTTTATTATGTCATATGATTATGCATTCCATTTATAACTCCATAATATTTCATATGTTCTGACCAACAAACGTTTGGATCAGAACAAATAAATTTATCAAAAGATTTAAATTTTAAAACTAAAACAGCCTGAGTTAGTTCAGTGTGTTATAAAGTTTATTAATATTATTAGACTTATTAAATATCTCTGTGTGTGTGTGTAATCTACCACAACACATTACATATCAGTACCCTAGACTTTTAACGTAGCCACATTCATTAGTAAAAAAGATATGTGTGAGGGCGTTAGTGGTAGTAAGAAGGGCCTTCTGTAATTCACATCTACATTTATCTCAGGAGCCTTCACAGCTGACCTCATACATCACACTAGGTAACATCAACCATACAATACCATCAAAATCCACTACAATGGCAGAACTGAAGAATGGAGATTGTACAAGAAATATGGACATCATGGCAGAACTGAAGGATGGAGAATGTACAAGGAATATGGACACCATGGCAGAACTGAAGAATGGAGAATGTACAAGGAATTTGGACACCATGACAGAACTGAAGGATGGAGAATGTAAAGGAATATGGACACCATAGCAGAACTGAAGGATGGAGAATGTAAAGGAATATGGACACCATGGCAGAACTGAAGGATGGAGAATGTACAAGGAATATGGACATCATGGCAGAACTGACGGATGGAGAATGTACAAGGAATATGGACATCATGGCAGAATTGAAGGATGGAGAATGTACAAGGAATATGGACATCATGGCAGAACTGAAGGATGGAGAATGTACATGGAATATGGACATCATGACAGAACTGAAGGATGGAGATTGTACAAGAAAGATGGACACTGCTGCAGAACTGAAGGATGGAGAATGTAAAGATGGACACCATGGCAGAACTGAAGGATGGAGAATGTACAAGGAATATGGACACCATGGTAGAACTGAAGGATGAAGAATGTACAAGGAATATGGACACCATGGTAGAACTGAAGGATGGAGAATGTACAAGGAAGATGGACACCATGGTAGAACTGAAGGATGGAGAATGTAAAGGAAGTTGGACACCATGGTAGAACTGAAGGATGGAGAATGCACAACGAAGATGGACACTGCTACAGAACTGAAGGATGGAGAATGTACAAGGAATATGGACACTGAAGCAGAACTGAAGGATGGAGAATGTACAAGGAAGATGGACACCATGGTAGAACTGAAGGATGGAGAATGTACAACGAAGACATGTAAACATTTCTTTAGCACATCAATGACAAGTAAACATTTATATAGCACGTAAATGACAAGTAAACATTTCTATAGCACTTTAATGACAAGTAAACATTTCTTTAGCACGTAGATGACAAGTAAACTTTTCTATAGCACATCAATGAGAAGTAAACATTTCTATAGCACGTAAATGACAAGTAAATATTTATATAGCACATCAATTAAAAGTAAACATTTCTCTAGCACATCAGTAACAAGTAAACATTTCTATAGCACATCTCTGACACGTAAATATTTCTATAGTACATCAATGACAAGTAAACATTTCTATAGCACATCAATGACAAGTAAACATTTATATAGCACATCAATGACAAGTAAACATTTCTATAGCACATCAATGACAGGTAAACATTTCTGTAGCACATCAATGTCAAGTAAACATTTCTATAGCACATCAATGACACATAAACATTTCTATAGTACATCCATGACACGTAAGACCTTACTATAGCACATCAAT
This sequence comes from Oreohelix idahoensis, assembly GCA_024509875.1. Taxonomy (NCBI): domain Eukaryota; kingdom Metazoa; phylum Mollusca; class Gastropoda; order Stylommatophora; family Oreohelicidae; genus Oreohelix; species Oreohelix idahoensis. Next base: position 144,918 of record JAMPIV010019491.1, on the reverse strand, counting down.
GACACGTAAACATTTCTATAGCACATCAATGACAAGTAAACATTTCTATAGCACGGAAATGACAAGTAAACATTTCTATCGCACATCAATGAGAAAAAAACATTTCTATAGCACATCAATTAAAAGTAAACATTTCTCTAGCACATCAGTGACAAGTAAACATTTCTATAGCACATCTCTGACACGTAAACATTTCTATAGTACATCAATGACAAGTAAACATTTCTATAGCACATCAATGACAAGTAAACATGTCTCTAACACACCAGTGACAAGCGAACATTTCTCTGGTACATCAATAACAAGTAAACATTTCTCCATTCACATCAATGACAAGTAAACATTTCTATAGCATATCTATGACAAGTAAACATTTCTTTAGCACATCTGTGAAAGGTAAACACTTTTTTTAGCACTTGAGTAACGTTCAGATAATTTATCCCCAAATAATAGCGAGCAGATATACCTTTATTTATTTATTTTTTTTTTAAATCTGACTGCTATTTCTCTTTTCACTTCTATGTCCCGCAGATGTTTTGTTTGTTCTGAATTTTTTCAAGGTACACTTCTCAAACGACATCCCTTCTGCCCCAACCCCCCCCCCCCCCCCCCCCCCCCCATGTGTTCGTCCAGCTCCGCCTTTCTATCCGTAATGTCCAGGAATTCAGACCAATCACGTGACTATCTGAATGTTCTGTCCTTTTCTCCAGTCGCATTTCTTTCTCAACCCCCCTCCCCCCTCTTCCCCCGCAAATTCTTTTACTTCCTTCAACCTACGACCGAATTTTTCCACATTACTTTATTTTTAACGTATAGGGGATTCTACGAAATCCGTATCAGACCAAAATGAGAGGTTTTGTTTTTGTCTGTACTCTCCCCCTCCGCCCCCTCCTCTCACTGAAACAAGGGAACTCATGCTGTCCTCAGAATGCTATGTCTTGAGCAGTCACCTTCTATTTTCCAGCGACAGACAAAGTGCGTGTGAGAGTGTGGGCTGCAGTAAGTTTATATGCGACAGAATGGTTTTCTAGAGTTGATTGATTTCTTTGTTTCCCATTTATTCACCATTTGAGGAAACCAGAATGCATTCCGAAAGAACGACTGGGAAAGGGTTATCTTAGTAAGGGTTGCTTGGACAAAAAACGAGTGTGTTTGTGCGCTGTTGAACTATAAAGAAAAACACAAATAATGGAGGAAACCTTGAGTCCTGGGAACAGTAAATAAATAAGTAAATAAATAAATAAAGGTAATTAACAGGTACTCGTTGGACATAAAGGGTGGCACTAGACAACATAAAAGAAAATATAAGTGATAGGCTTACCGGGAATCGCACCTACTACCAACCAAATGGCGCCATCGCCTTGCTGTGACAGTACATCGTGAAAGGACGCTCAGCCAATTTTGCACCCCGGGGCGCCGTTTGGTTGGTCCTAGGTTCTATTTATAGAAAAACACAGAGCAATAACAAATATCATCATCGTTACTCATCATTACTCATCGTTACTCATCATTATTTCTTTTTGCTCCTTGTGGAATACGGAGGACTACAGCTGGCCCTCCTGGCAGGAAGTCTGCACCAAGAATTCACACGATCTTGATGCTGTGGTTTCTGTCAGCAGTTTGTTTTACGTGATGAGATAGGCAGCCTCGTCTTAGTCGCCTCGTACGAGGGAGCAGTAGATATATTTTTTCTTTGTCGCATTGGAAAACCCCCGGGGACAACACGGGGGCCAACAACAAATATAGTTATTGTTATAGTTATTGTTGAACAGAATCGACAGCATTGCACTCCGGGCAAACTCATAGGTGCTCAGTCTCCCTCAGTATATGTCACATTTAGTGTGAATGTTGACTGTTCCTGTAAACTGGTTGTAAACACGACGGATGGATCCTGTCATACATCCATCTCTGCTAGCCTTACGTTTGATGCCAAATTCCAACAGTCTTAACCTTGATGATCCATCTATTGCAGCGTCATTCTATAAGTGATTATTTATTGTTCTCGGTATCTCTCCCTTATCCATATCCAGTGTCCCCACTGTGGGTGCTCTTGAGGCTAGTCTATCAGCTCTCTCATTACAGCGTACCCCTGCATGACCAGGACAGTAGATCCACACCAACAACTATAGAAAGTGATAAATAAATGGGTGTACATTTTCTAGGTATACGCAGAAGATCCTTAACATGGAACCTGCTGAGGACTGGAAAAGATAAAGGCCATGTAATAAATGCTTTAGAAACATGGAGGCTCAAAGATAAATGGAAGAGAGATTTAACAACTTAGAAAAGGACGCTATGCTCAGAACAGGAAACGATAGATGTTTATACATAAATACGTAGAGAGAGGGAGAGAGAGAGAGAGAGAGAGAGAGAGAGAGAGAGAGAGAGAGAGAGAGAGAGAGAGAGAGAGAGAGAGAGAGAGAGAGAGAGAGAGAGAGCGAAGTTTTTTTCATTTCTTTTTGTATGTTCTTTATATTGAAATGAAGATTATAGAGACCATACAAAATGAAATTAAATAAAAGTTTATCAACAACTGGGAATAGATGAAACTTCAGACATGTGCAATATTTCAATAATGCATGCAACACGAGATACAATCTCAAGTACTTGAAAACAAAATCTTTGCAAGAGAGTGGAGGGGGAGAGGGGGTTATAGACATAGAGGAATATAGGGAAAAAATATGGTTAACAATGAGAAAACTTTGAATAATTTAATGCATAGAAAATTTGGATCCTAATATTAAGATCTTTGAACCGTGTAGTTCCAAGGGCCTCTGAAAGATAAATAAAGACTAAGTCTAATACTCCCTCCGACATTCTATATATAAAATCCCAGCTTTTTCTGTCAGTGCGTAACGCTAAGGGATGCAACTTTGGTTGAAAGTTAGACATTAATTGTATTGTTTCCCTTATTTAGGTACTCTCCCGAAAATAGTAACACTTACCAAAGAAGAATGCGCAAATGACGGTGTGCACAAAAATATTTATAGAATGTGTGATCCCGTATACACACATTGGGATCCTCGCTGCTGCTACGTAGTTCGTGTGCTGTGGTGATGCACAGTGGGTTTTTAAAAAATACTTTTGAATAAGTAAAATTGCCGTTAGGTATTGGGGCTTTTGAATTTAATTCCCGTCTTATGGCGGGCTTTTACACTAGTGACGTAATAAGTGATTAATATGAGGATGAGCAAGGGGTTGGCTACTTCATCACATAAAACAAATTGCTGCAGAACCCACAGCTGCAATAGAACATTCTTCTTCTTCTTGTCTTCGTAAAGGTGCAGCAGCATGCGAATCATCCAGAACAGCAGCAGCGGAACAGCGGAGACAAGCTAGAAAGGACCGTGAAATAAAACCTTCACATGAAGCAAACATTCCCTGCCCACACTGTCCAAGATCTTTCCAGGCCCGCATCGGGCTCTTCAGTCACCTTCGTACCCATAGACTAACCTAACATATTCTTAAATAATTGGATGAACAGAGTGGTCTTCATCACCCGTGATGGACGAACAACCATGGCAGCAACAAACTGTCCCCATTTTGCTCGGTCGGGGGCCATCCTTCGTGCCGTGCCCCAAATCTGGTTCATGCTTGTATCTCAGCCTCCACTGTTCTCCGCCAGGTTGTCTTTGGTCTGCCTCTCTATCGCCGTCCTACTGAGGTCCATGGCATAGTAGTTCTGGTGATGGTGTCAAGGTCCCTCCTGAGGACATGGATAATCCAGTTCCAGCGTCTGCCTGCAATGATGTTGTGCGTGCCTTTTTGACTGCACTGTGTGCGTAGCAAGAGGACACGGCTTACAAAAAAGGGAGGGGAGAACTGCAGGGGTGGCGCTATGCACCAAAACGAGAGAAAAGGATGATGATGATGATGATGATTATTGTTAAGATCTTTAAGAGATGTTTTTTAGAAAGCACACTTACACGTATGTATATAAACACAAGCACAGACATCACACAAACAGATACACGCACAGACTTCTCATAAGCAGAAAAGACGCGTGCAATCCCGAAAAAATCAAAGTAATCGGTTAAATAGTTACCCTAAAGAACAATCTCAATGTCAAGGACAAACACCACGTCGGCAGCCATACGCGCTGAAGCCATAAAATGACATAAAACAGAACACAAATTATTTATGTTATATATGAAGACTCACACGAGCGTTGGCCTGTTAATGATCATTCCACCCAGTGGCGTAACCACCACCCTGGTGGACCGGGCACGCCCCGGGGGCACCAGCACCGAGTGGGCCCTTAAAAGTACTGGTTGGAAGAGACCCTAGCAGACGACGTCACACAATATTTGATTCTTGATATGAAGTTAAAAAGTTAATGTTTTTAACTAACTGTAATGATTAAGTAAACCGTATACATTCTTTACATAGATTTGCCGTATACTGATTTTGGTTCTTGATCCCATTGTATATGGAAGGCAGCGCTTAGTTTGTGCCAGGAGGCCGCTCTTCCATTGTAGTTACTTCCACCTATCCTTTTATGTGTTCGTCCAGCTCCGCCTCTGCTGTCCGTAGTGTCCAGGAATTAAGACCAATCACGATCACGTGACTATATTAGGCCTTCACATAATTCACGCCAATCATTCCTGTCGTGAGCAATGTCTTTTTTCTTTACCTTCTCTTCCGAAGTGGTGATTGTTGTTGTTTAACTAGAGCTGCTGGGCTTCTTGCTCTTTAGCAGCTAATACCACGTTGAAAACTCCTTGGTATTATCTACACTGTAGATCTAGGCTTTTCCTGTGGCTTTTCTGCCATTCCAAAACGTGTTGAGTTGAAGTCATGAGCTCCACTTTCTCCAGCTTGGCTTGCACTTAAAGGATCGTCACATCTGGTCCCAAGCTAGGAGTAAGAAATGTGTGGCATACTGTGCATTCCCCGCCACCCAAGGGAACTCTCCAACTATGCAGAGTTAAATACTGTACTCTGGTTCTGGGCTCTCCCAAGGAATAAGTGATCCGGGCCATGCCCAACGTCCCAGCTGCAGCGAGAGTGTCATGCGATCTGACATTGCACTAATCGTCGGATTTTGTCCAACTCCTGAGATACGGGGAAGCGAAGCCACTCAAATTCAATGGAAATTTAGAACCACGTTGTTAGGGACAAATCGTGAAGACATATGATGCAGGACGTGACACATCCACAGCGAAAGCTCAGCCACAGAACGAAGAAATGAGGCCTGCATCATGAGCGCCCGTGACTAGCGGGGAATGCATCTCTGTGAACCCCACCTGAACCCCCAAAGCGAAGTGATCTTCTATAGAGCCGAAGAGGCGAGTGGCCAAATAAAGCAGCCCAACACTCATGGAGAAAGACATTCCCATTGCATTCTTTGGGAGGGAGATGCCTGCAGTAAACAACCCAACACCTCCAAACCTTCTCTTTCATGTCTGCCATCTTTATCTTTTTTTCACATCTCCATTCTCCGTGTGTCTTCGATCTCCCTCCATTTCTCTTCTCCTGTGTTATTCCAGAACAAGGGGGTATGTGTGGCTAAGAGGTATGGTGTCCTCCTCTAATTCTAAAGGTACCGGGTTCGCTCCCAGTACAGGCAATATAATTGATGGACATTTTTTTCAGAACCAGTGGTACCTAATGATGTCATACTCCTCCGGATCTCCCGGGTAGTGAAATCGGATGCCTAGCCTTCTCGGATAAGGGCAAAAAAAAAATAGGAGGCCCCATGTGCAAGATGCGTACGTTAAAAATTCCTTGGCCATTGGAAATCGTAAAGAGCAGGCCATGCGGACGTTGCCCTGACAAAATTTAAAAATTAGAAAACCTACCCACCACAAAAATATTTATAGAATATGTGATTCCTGTATACACACATTGTATGCGTGTATCCAGAATTGCCGGTGCTACGGAGTTCGTGCACTGTGCTGAGTTCCTTCTTGTGTGATCTAAGGGAGAAGACCGGAGCGCTGAAGGAGTTCCGTGTACAATGTAGATGGTCCTAATCAAATCCACCAAACCAAACTATTCCAGAACAAGGACTACCGTTAATTGCTTATCAGTTGGTATCCTGGATTTGTGTCCTATCCGGCGTCAGCGTCCTTTCCTCACTTCTTGTTCCGCCACTTGCACTTGTGTGGTTATTTCCGCATTGGTGACAAGGTCATGCCATTTCAGTCTTCTGCAACTTTTTAAGTTTTGGTTTTCTTTGTGGTTCAGAACCATACAATAGGACTGTCTTAACACTGGATTTGAGGATTTTGATTTTCGTTTTGCACTGCATTTCTTTCTTTATTTCCGTTTATGTTAATCGATATTTATGTCAGGTTTAAAACACGGTGTATGGGAGCCGCGCTGGTGTAATGGCTACGGCGTTGTACTGGCGACCAGGTGTTCATGGTTCAAACCCGGGCGTCAGCGTTTGAAGGAATGTTTACGACCGGAAATTTGACTGAATAACCTGAACGGCTCCTGTGATAAACCCTCTGTAGATGGGAAGGAGCGAAGCTAAGGAGCGAAGCTCCTGACCGGGTTGGAAGGAAAGTCCTCAGGTTCCCCAGCCTCGCAATGACATGTCATTGGGCCGAAAGCTCAAGTGCCGCTGGTTAAGAAAAAAAAAAAAAAAACACGGTGTTGCAGAGAAAGCGTGATCACATTATAGGGGAAATAATGCTGATAAAATTATGCTCCAAGTAATTTATAACTTATTCCCCTTTTAAACATAAATTAAAGTGTTAAAAAAGGTGACGTTCATTTGCATTGGAGAGTCGGTTGGGGAACTGGTTAGAGCGCTTGCTTCTCCGGTTTACCGAGCTGTAAATGGACATCTGTCTCTTCTCTTGAGTTAGTAAAGGTAAAGGGAACGAGATTGGGAACCAGCCACCCCACCTTATAATACTGAGACTTAGTATCGTGAAGTCTCTAATACTTCACTACCCTACAACAGTATATTCTAGTGGGCCACCTTTTTCTAAATAAAATACTGTCTCTCAGGTATAGAGAAATTTGTAGTACAGGGGAAATAATACAGATACGGTAATGCGTCTGCTTATTTATAACGTATCTTTTAAAATAAAGTTAGTTCGTTCGTTCGTATCCCACGGTTCCAAATCAAAAGTTAAAGGAAGGAGTTAAACATTAGTTGCATACACGATGTATAAGGTGTTGTAAAGGTTCTATCAAGATATAATGTGTTATGGAGTGCCCTGAGGACAATGTAGTCAATATTCTGAGCAAAAGCAACCATGATGAACATATTTGCATTTCAAGTAGGCCTTTTTATATTTTTCTAAACATATTTTGCCATATAAAATCATTTTATGAATACATGTAGTCCTACTCAGTTAATTTACTGTGAGTGTATATATATACTATATTTTCTACTTTTTCTTGCACTTTAACACAGATCTAAACTTTAAAAATATGTTTTTAGTTACATTTTTTACACCAGATTGTTGTTTTTTTATTGCTAATTAAGGTGGGGCCACTTAAAATTTCTGACACACTGAAGGTAAGGAACGTTTGCAATGTTTTGATGTATAATTTAAACGTAAAGGAAAGGTAAGAATGAAACATTAAATGGTAAAGGGGGAGGATAGTAGAACAAGGTCTGCCATTTTGCCCAAACGTTATCTATACGGATAAGTAACCGTATCACTTCGACACATTGCAAAACACCCAACATTAAACTAATAAAAATCCAACTAAAATGAACGAAAAGTATCCATTTCAACATCTTATAGGTTACAATTATGATATATAATGCCTCAAATTTCTAATTCCATAATAAATCATGCTCACAAAATTTATGTTAAGTGCAAACAAACCACACTATATGCAAACACACCAAACGGAGTCACAAAATGGTAACGTCCAGTTCACCGTCCTTCCCCTCGGCTCATTAAATATATACCTTCGTATTTACATATATTTTCTCAACCGTAACTGTGTAAATGCCGCAATTACGTACATTATTCATAATCATAGCCACTTGTCAAAATAGAACAATATGGCAGCCGCCAGTTCACTATCGTATCCATCGGCCCATTAAACATGATATTAATAACAAGAAATAGTCCTTTGAATAGGATAGGGCTTGGAGGCGGTAGGGTGTGGAAGGCTCTTACCAATCTTACATTTTGAATTTTGTTGTGAACACTTTACTTGATAGGTGCACTCTTGAATCGCCTTCATTTATATGAAGGGGTGTAATTTAGCCAACACTTTCCTTCAAGAAGCGAAACATTTAACTTACAATAACACCATAAATACATGTTATGAATTTTAATTTTCTGCATAATATTTCACTTACTGTTTAACAGCATTGAACACATACAACTAGCTGTTTTTTTACTGTAGTGCTGTCTGTACAAAAAACTGTTTAAATACATATCAGCAAATCTAATAATGGAGGGGGTAACAAACAAACAAACAAACAAACAAGCAAAAATTTTAAAGTAAAATACAAGTGTATTTTGATTGTTATACACAAATCTCTACCACTCTCAACTAATCAGCCAATCAGTCCATCCATTCATCCGTCTATCTATCTATGTGGAAGCTCACTACTTAATAGTGGACTTTGTCAACTTCACCACTGTGAAGTCAATAGGATTAGAAGAAACATACAGGCAAAGAAAGTTATGGTATGTTAAAATTGCCAAAATGGCTGACACTGCAAGCACCACGCTGGGCTCATGGATAAACTTATGAAAGATAACTTGAAGATGAGGATTCTCTGCAACCAGATGTCACCCTGGCCACATACCAGATGCAGGGTGCTGCTAGATCCCAGCATCTGAATGTCCCCATTTCTGATATACGGGACTCTTAGTGTCTTCAAGTCCTCCAATCTTTATGGAATCATACACAAGTTAAGAAATACCACATAATAATAATAATAATTTAAAAGACAGCAAAACTAATAAAGAAATACCGGTACCATCGAAAACTATAAAATTACCTCAGTTTTTTTTCTTCATCAGAGTAAGGGGGAAAAAAAGAAAGGAAAAATGTAAGCACATAAATCAAAATAAAACACCCACCAATAAAATAACTACACTACACTATAAATATCCAAGAAATAAAAATACAAACAAAAACATACTGATGTACACTGCTGACACATCTTTACCGAATTCTGTATTTGACTTGTCCATGTTTGTTGAAGTTTTTGTGGTAAAAAGTTTTTTACGGGATGGGGTAACCAGCCCCATGCCCAACCCTCCTTAGTTGCTTTTTACGACATGCATGGTAGGGTACAGTGTTACTATTCTTTGCTCCCCTTTCGGGCCCCGGTAACACACGGGTGTCTTTACCGAATTGCTAATAACAAAAAAATCGAGTAGAGACATTGTAGTGACTTGAGTCAGGGTCCACTGACTTGAGTCAGGGTCCACTGACTTGAGTCAGGGTCCACTGACTTGAGTCAACAATATTGGATACTTGTAGTCTTTTTTAAGACTTGGTATTTATGAATTAAACAGAAGGCTGGTGGATTGAGGCCCCTCAGGGAATAGATTTTTTTCTTGTTATAATAAATTTTTTTTTAAAGGAACATACAAAAGCCCATTGACAGAAAGATTTTTTAAAAAAGGCAAAGATTCCGGTTACACGCCCATTGTGGCATATTGGGAATGTGGTGTTAGGCCCATATTTTCTTGACCATCTGCACACTAGGGGTGATGTGGTCAGCATCATGCCGGCCGCCTTAACCTTCCCAGAGTTGCTCTGGTACCCAATTCATCAGGCTGGATCGACCCTGGAGCCGTTTGCAGTCTAAAAAAATCCCACCTCAACTGGGGATCGAACCATGGACCACCGAGCTAGGAAGCAAGTGCACTAACCACTGCACTACCACAGCTCCCCATTGACAGCAAGATAAATAACAAATGAACATAATAAAATCTACAATTAAATAAAAAGCTTATTAAACTACAGGTTTCTACCACTATAAGACATGGACACTGTTAAAAATCGGGATAGAAGAAAAGCTTGATGAAAGAAAAACTTGATGAAAGAAAAGCTTGATGAAATCTATGAATGGGAAGAAAACGTTAAAAAATTAATGGAAAATCATCTCCCAGAGCACCCCAATAAGGCAATAAATAAAAAATGTTGGAGATCCACTGCAGGCAACATCCAATGCAGAGATGGCACCTGATCTGATTTGTAGTCACATAAGGCAGTAAAATAATATGTTCTGTCTAGGCTACTGCACCTTGCTATGTTACGTTGGATTGTGTTAATCTGTTTCATGGTCTATATCACTGGATTCTGTAGGTGGAGGAGATATGTTGCCAGATTTGGTTTTTGGTTCTGTGTCACTGAATCCCGTAACTAAAGGTATGTCACCAAATGCCTTTTCTTCACCTACACCACTGGATTGTATAGCTTGGGGCATGTCACCAAATACTGCTTCTTGGTCAACATCACTGGACCCTATAACTAGAGGCACTTTACTGGGCTTTGTTGTGGGGGAAGTGTCCCCAGATCCTGTTTCTAGGCATGTTCCTTTGTGTAATGAAGCTGGAGAAGCATCCTTGTCTCCAGGTCTTTGCTTCACTTTTTGCTGTAACAAAAAAAAAAAAAAAAAGCAGTAATATAATCTAAAATGTCATCAGTCTATTAATGTTCAAAATGAATGCTGCTTTTCAATATGAATGCACACAGCCTCACATCAGTGGGCATGTATGACATGCCTGAGGGAGAAGTAATCCCATTCCATCTTTCTCATCAGAGACCAACACACACACACACACACACCCCCCCCCCCCCCCCCCCCCCCCCCCCCCCCCCCCCCCCCCCCCCCCCCAGGGCTTGAAGGAGAATATATTTATTTAATATTCACGGTATAATGCAATATCGTAAATGTAAATAAAATGAACTTTCTGATAGTGGTACATTCTGAAGGTACAGGCTGACCCATAGCAGAAAGTGCCACAGGGGAGTGCAGTGTTAGAGACTTCACCAGAGTAGGTCCAGCTTTATATGAGGTGGGGGGGGGGGGGTGACCAGTTCCCTTCTTTCCTGCCTTTTTCTCCCCTAACTCAAGAGCAGATTCAAGTACTCATTTACAGCTGGGTAGACTGGAGTGTGATGCTACCAGGTTTCAGTCATGGAACCCGGTAAACTTGTGCTGTGAAAAGAAAGCGCACGCAGACTGTACATACTTGATTTGGTCTTATGTATGCTAACAGATAATGAGTTAGCACTACACCAAGTCTGCACCATGTTTTTAATGTTGCAGAAGTAACTGAATGAATATCCTATCTCAGACTTGTCACAGTTAGTGTGATATCGTCAGCAAACGTCAGATTTTGGTTTGGTTTTTTAACCCCACACTTGAAAACTGGTGTTTTTTGTTTGCAAGGGATACCCGGTTCAACCCCATGTGGGTTATAATTTGGGTATATAGTGTTTATCATTCCATGTAGTGTATTACTTTGTTGTTTTTCTTGTGTGTTGGCTCTTCCAGGCTGTAATTTATCTGCCAATGTCAGATAGTTGTCAGGGAGCAGGGACAATGATAAATCACTAACAAAAATATTAAATAACAGCACATTATATGCAGGGTAGCCGCGGTAGCATAGTGGTTAGTGCACTGGCTTCCTAGCTCAGTGGTCTATGGTTCGATCCCCAGATGAGGTGGGATATTGTTAGGCCGCAAACGGCTCCTGGGTCGACCCAGCCCCAACTGGGTACCAGAGCAACTCTGGGAAGGTTAAGGCGGCCGGCGTGATGCTGACCACATCACCCCTAGTGTGCCGATGGTCAAGAAAATATGGGCTTAACACCATATTCCCAATATGCCTCAATGGGCGTGTAACGGGATCCTTTACCTTTTTTTTTACATTATATGCAGCCTCTTATTCATCATCTTTATTTTCCTTTTTGCTCCCTATGAAGCATAGAGCTACAACTGCAGCTGGCCTCCTTTAAGACGGCCCTAACTAAGCATTTACATGATTCTGGAGCAGAGTTTTTTTGTAACAGTTTGTTTTACTCAATATAAGGTTGCCAGTCCCATACACAACCTCATAGTACACTAGGTATACCTCGGAGATATTGCGGGTTCAGTTGCAGACCACCGCAACAAAGCAAATATCGCAATAAAGTGGATCACACCCATTTTTTTGGCTTCTCAGTGCATATAAAAGCCTAAAATCATGTTTACACTATGTCTATTAAGTGCGCAATAGCATTAGATCTTAAAAAAAACACAACATACTGTAAAATTAAAAATACTTTATTGCTTAAAAAAAATGCCAATCTTCACCATCTGGGCCAAAATTTTTGGGAAGAAGATGGCACGTTCTAATAAATAAACATGAATAATTTGAAAAAAAGCCCAATATCTGTGAAGTGCTATAAAGCGAAGCGCAATAAAGCGAGGTATACCTGTATATGTTTTGCCTTCAGGAAACAGCAGTCTTTATCTTTCTTTGTCTCATCAGAGAATTCTGGTAACTACACGGGGAGCAGACTTAACTGGGTACCAAATAAAATGACTGATGGATCCATAATAACATTTTTATGTAGAGTGCATGTTGTGTTCTTTCACCTCAGAAAGATTTATTGACCAGAGTCCACTGGGAGGACAACATTAGACAATCTTTGAAGACCGAGGACTAGAATGGAACCAGGCCAGGAGGAAGACAGCCAATAAGATAGTCTGGCGCTCTCTCGTCCAAACCTCTACACCTCACGGTAGAAGGGGAACGACTTAGTAAGTAAGTAAGATTTATTCATTAAGGTGAACATTTGGTTTGGTATTTAAGACCCATCTTCGTTGCACACGGGCAACTCCATAAGTGCTCCAATGTCCTCCCTTAGATCACACAAGGAGGATCTCAGCACAGTGCACAAACTCCAAAGCGCGGGCGAGGATCACAATGTGCGTATACAGGAATCACATATTCTTTAAATATTTTTGAGGTGGGTAGGTTTCCTAATTTTTTTTATTTCGCCAGGGCAGCGGCCATATGGCCTACTCTTTGTGATTTCTAACTGCCGAGGGATTTTTAGCATGCGCAACTTGCACACCTGACTTTCCAATATTGCCGTTATCTGAGAACGCTGGGCATTTGATCTCACTACCCAGGAGATCATGGGGGAGTATGACATCATTTAGAACCACTGGTTCTGAAAAAAATTTCCATCAATTATATCCCTTGTGCTGGAGCAAACCCGACCTTTAGAATTAGAGGCAAATGCCATACCTCTGAGACCCCCCCCCCCCCTCCCCTAACATTTGAAACAATTAATTGTGATCAGTTGAATTAAATGTCTTATACAGGTCCTGTGCACAACACTCCATTAATTCTGTTCAAGTGACGGAGGGCTAGAGAGAGAAATGAGACAGAAGAAAAGAGAAATGTTGTGCTTGTAGCAACGAACATCAATGGCTCATAAAATTTAAGAGGCTAAGGATGACGAAACATAAATAAGAGAACTCGCATACATACTAATTCAATTAAATTGTACTATGTAACTTCTGAAACAACAGTGTAAAAATTTCTCCACCTTTTCGAGAAAATATGGAAAAAGCACGCAGTACAAAATAAAAGTTGAATTGAAAACCCAGTAAAAGAGCATGCAGGCCTTTCAAATTTGTTCATGGATCATTGAACACTGACCATAAGTCACGATAAGTTTGATTGCAAAGATCAAATGAAGTTGGAATGGAAAGGAATGAAATTACAAAAGAAGGATTAGTGCCATCATCAGGACATGAAAAACGAGAGCACAACATAATTATTTCACATCATGTTTTGGCGGGCTACTTGCCATGGGTAATAAAAATGTAGGCATGTGTCGAAGCACACATTTTACTAAAACTCACCATTCTGCTGTTTGAAGGCCTTGAATCACATTTTACTTTCCTGTAAATAAAAGTCACCATATTTTGACTTAATCCAACAACTTCATTTCTTGATTATCTTCATTACGCACATTCAGACCTTGAAGTGTTGTTACACAACAATGTGGCTGTTTTGCTGCAAAGTCAGATTTTGATGTCCTTCTGCATGTCACAGATTTCTAAGTTATGTCGTGATAAACATTTTTCATTTATTTTATCTCTTAAGGTAGTATTAGTATTGCTGATAGATTGATTACAAGTTTCTGATCCAATGCAAATAGTGTGGTCTGATGTACTCTTATGTTTTGTTTCTTTAAGATGTTTGTCACTCTCTCAGTCTAAATTTTCATAGTTTGTTCTCAATTAATGTTCACTGTTCCATGTTTATGATTCCCGTTTTCACCTGTCAGTGCTCCACAACCTTTTTCACTCGCGGCACACTTAAAGTGCCTTTCAAAATTCCAAGGCACACTATAATATTAAAATAGCTGGATATGGCAAATATTTTAAAATTCAATGCAATTATAAGACAACATTCTCTAATTTCTTGTGATGAATTGGTGCATGATAATAACTCAACTTATTATTTGTAAATTTGAATGTGTGATTCTTTCATAATATTCTACCATAGCATATAATTGTATGTACCATTATATGGTGTATTCTGCCTGTTGTCACGGCACACCAGGCAGACATCAGCAGCACACCAGTGTGTTGCAGCACACCGGTTGCAGAGCACTGATCTAAGTAAGATATGCACAACACACTAATGTTTTAAACATGGACAAGATAAATTTGCTCTCAAATACAACCACAAAAAACCACTAAATTAAATACAGAAACCAATCACACAAAATTACTAAATTAAACACATAAATGAAGTAATGGGGAAACCCAAAGCTTGTGAATCGTAAAAAATAATAATTAAAATAGGTGAATGATAGATACTCGCACAAGAATAAGAAAGAAATAAGAAAAATAGCAGAACTAATAAGCGCTCCAGAGATTCAATCAAGATTCATTCATATGGCACCACTGCCACACTGCAAGAGTGACACACGTCACACCACAAGACCAGCTAAGCACTCAGAAAAATGTATCACTGGAGGGTAGGTACTTTCATGACACTAATTGCAACTTTGGAATACAGGAGCTAAACAGCCAGGACATTTTTATAGACAACCTTTACTTCTATAATTTTCTTGTTCAAAAATAGCATCATTTAATTCGTCAAATAAGTCAACAAGATTAGCCATATAAAGCTGCTTACTTTTATTTTACAGCACACATTCTGTTTTTGTTATCAATGTTTGTGCTAGTGCAGTGGTGGTTCTGAAGCAATATGTTTTACATAATGAAGTTGCCATCCTCATGCACAACCTTATATTAGTCGATTTGGGACCGAAG
Organism: Oreohelix idahoensis; assembly: GCA_024509875.1. Classification (NCBI taxonomy): domain Eukaryota; kingdom Metazoa; phylum Mollusca; class Gastropoda; order Stylommatophora; family Oreohelicidae; genus Oreohelix; species Oreohelix idahoensis. Next base: position 129,680 of record JAMPIV010019491.1, on the reverse strand, counting down.
ATGCAGCAAACGAGATAAATGCAGTCAGTGACCCATAGCTTGACTGCTTGCGTCAGGGTTAGCGAACCAGATCTGACCAAGACCCTACTCCACCTCCAAGTGGTGATCCTGGAAACAGGCTGCATCACTGCAGTCTGGCCAAGAGAGTAGGGGTTGAAGAGGGAAGGCAAACCCGGTCCCAAAAAATGCTGTGCGGAAGTCGGATGTGTCGGGCTGAAAGGTGCAAATGTCGCAGCTTCGCTGTAAACGGTGGCGACACAACTCAACCAACGTCCTTTTCAGGACGAACGAGGAAGAAGAAGAAGATGAAGGTAGTCGCCTTGTACGACATGTCTGAGGGGACAGTAGTCTTATTCTTTCTTTGTCTCATCAGAGACCCCCGGGAATTACGCGGGACAAAACGTTTTTTTTTTTAACCTTGTTAATATTAAAGTTACACTCCCCTAGCAGATAGTGCTGTAGAGGGTAGAAGTAGCAGAGAATTCACTATACTAGGTCTCAGCTTTCTGAAGTGGGTGATAGGTTGCCTGCCTCACTGCCTTTGCCTTCCTTAACTCAAAAGCAGAGTAAGGTACCAATTTTTACAGCTGGGCAGACTGGAGTATGACACTTCCACAATTTGAAGCCCATAAACTTTGCCTCCAGAAGCAAGTGGTCTAACCGCTCTACCACACTCAATGCTCCAAAGTTACTTATAATTATAAAATTATTTATAGATATATAAATAATTACCATTTCGTAAGAATATTTTTATGATACCACGATCGAAGATGCCTCGACTCGAATTTTACCACGCTTATTACTATCACTATGTAAAAACTGCATGTGAAAACAATTGTCCACAGCTCCATTTAATGTTTATTAATATTGTACATTTCATTTATATCAGTGACCCCTAATCTTTTTTCAGTCCAGTGAACCCTTTGGAAATAAAATTGCTAACTAACACTCCCAGAAATACTGACTGAAATGGGACTTTCCATACTATACAGTATTTCCTGTATGAATGGAAAACCTCAAAAGAAGCCTCTAATCTTCAAGAACTGGTGTGGATCTACTGTCCTGGCCATGTAGGGCTACCCGGCAATGAAAGAGCTGATAGACTAGCTTCAAGACCACCTATAGTTGGTGCATTGGATATGGACAAGGGAGAGATAATGATGACAATTAATGATCGCCTATGAAAGACACCGCAATTGATGAATCAAGGCTAAGATTGCTGGAGTTTGGCATTAGGCGTAAGACTGGCAGAGGGATCAATGTATGAGAGGATGCATCCAGTGTATATACAACCAGTGTGCAACGGGAACAATTAGCATTCGTACTTTCTGATGTTTGTTGAAGAAGACTAGGCACCTATGGGTTTGCCCAGAGTGCAGTGATGCCGATTCTCAATAACAATTTCCTGTACCATATATGATTTTCTACATTGTATGACATGTCTTTAGCTTTAGTGTTGGGTGTGTCTTTTACTACTTCATCTGAGTATTACTGATCTGTTTGTTATCATAATGCAAATTTTTTATATAACAGTTGCCTGTTTGACTGATAATAAGAATGTCATGCATATTTAAATGGAATGTCAAAAATTTAGTATCAATACATCGTGCGCCACAAATTAAAAATTCAGGTTCCCAGCTTATTTACTTGCAAAAATATACATTGTTAGTGTTATTGGTATGTGATACCATTGGCGACTTCATAAAAAAAATGTTAAAAGGAATATAACCAAATCACAATGGACATGCGCAAAATAAACTTCAAACCAGTTTCAGAAAATTTAAAGCTTTTCTTCATGGATGAAAATTTTCAATCAATACCCTTTAGCTTTTTACAAAGTACATTTTAAGATGCTGTATGTGGAAAGAAAATATTAATGTATCCAGTTAATCGAATTAATGGATCAGCACCAAGGCACTGACTTCCAACTCCATGTTTGACAGCTCAGCCTTAAATAAGATCTCTCACATACTTGGTGTCTGTTTCTTGCTTCGCTGAGCAGTTGTTGTATGATGCTTAGTAATAGTTGCCCCGTGTAGCTCATCATGTAAAACAAATGGCCACAGAAACCACCACCTCAAGAGCATGTGAGTGCTTGGTGCATGCTTTCTGCAAGGTGATCAGCTGCAGTTATTGCTCTATGCTCCATAAGAAGCGCAACAGAAAATGATGATGAGAAATGAAAAACATACTTTTGTTAGAGGCAATGCCCAGGATGGAAACACTGATTTATGTGATATTAATTTGTTTGTTATTCGGGGCAGAAATGTAAAAAAGGCTAACTATCTTATTTTCTTCTCACTATATAAATAAAAATTTTCATTTATTTATCATCTTTTGGTAAATTAACATTTCTAAAAACACACCCCATTGAGGTGACAGCGGCCAGGGTGGACAATACAGTAAAAAAAACTATCACTAAACAATGACTTATGGATAAATTATAAATAAAGCCCAGCATCAGAAGAAAGTTAAGATATTGATTGTAATCGTTCTTCAGAAAGGAGAGAAAAATAAGACAAACTTGTAAGTTATTTATCTTTTAAACCTTACATTTTCATCCCATCTGACTTCATTCTTTCTCTTGCTGGTGTCATGTCATATTGTCTTGCCATCTTTTCATAGTCAGCTCCGTAGCGGCTAAGCAAACTCAATTTTGAGCCATATAAGCAGTACATGGGGTCAATGCGGCGTGAACCCATCTTGAAGAAAGATATAACTAAACATGTGAAAAAGGGCAGTTATGTAAATTACATAAGGAATGTTTCACACTTAAACTCTTATGCATAATAAACTACTGATTGGTTTGGTTTTAAGGACCACTTTCAATGCACATGGACAACTCCATCAGTGCTCCTATCTCCTGCCTTAGATCACACAAGGAGGATCTCAGCACAGTGCATGAACTCTGTAGCACTAGCGAGGATCCCAATGTGTGTATACAGGAATCACACATTCTACAAATATTTGTGTGGTGGGTAGGTTTCTAATTTTTGAATTTAGCCATGGCAGCGGCCTTATGGCCTACTCTTCACGAGTTCCAACTACCAAGGGATTTTTAATGTGCGCAACTTGCACACGGGACCTCCAATTTTTTGCTCTTATCCGAGAAGGCTAGGCATCCGATCTTACTACCCAGGAGACCAGGAGGAGAATTACATCAATAGGATGTAATTTCCATTACATATATTCCCTGTACTGGGAATCGAAACTGGCACCTTTTGAATTAGAGGCAGACGCCAGACTTCTTAGGCACTCCAACCCTCATTAAATAAGCTACTGAACAAAAATATAAAATCAACTACTTAATCAAGACATAAGGGTTAATATGACATGTATAGAAAAATCAACTACTGAATCAAGATATATGGGTTAATATGACCCATGTATACAAAATCAACTAGTCAATCAAGCTATAAGGGTTAATATAACCAATTTGCTTCTTCTAACAGCTAGCTAGTTTCTTTTCTACAGGTGCCATGTTAAATGGCATTGACAATGGCGGCTCTCATAACTTATGGCCTGTAGTGTTCTCTATCAAATCTACTGTTGGCATGTTCAAAGGCATATTAACAGACTGTCTATATTAACTCACTTAGCATCCTCTATCTTCGCTTTTTTTCCATCAATTATGTATGTTGATATTATGTGTTGTAACTTTCTTTTCTTCTTCTTCTTCTTCTTCTTCTTCTTCTTCTTTGTATGCTCTCTGATGTCTACTTGAATATTTTCAAAGAAAGCTCTGGTCAGCTTGAGGCTGTTTGTATCCCCATAGAGTTTTTTCCAGGAATGGTACTGGTGACGGCCATATGTGCTTTCTATGTTCCTCATATGTTGAACATCTTTGAAGCAGAAACATACCCACTAAAAATTGACTACTTATTTTTTTATCTGTGTAATGATTTTTTTTCGTTGTGTATTGGCCTCTTTCAGGACTCCCTTTTCATCATCATCATCATCCTGAACATTACCCTTCAGTGATTGTGGAACACAGGCTTTCCCATCCTGTGTCATCCATTAAAGTTCTTTCCTTGTCTTCATTACCCTTTTGTTAAGTCTCTCTGCAATTCACTTCTCTGTGTGCTTATTGGCCTCTATCCAGGGCCAGATTATCCATTAGGCTAAGTAGGCTAAGGGAGCCGCGGTAGCATAGTGGTTAGTGCACTGGCTTCCTAGCGCAGTGGTCTATGGTTCGATCCCCAGATAAGGCGGGAATTTTTTAGGCCACAAACGACTCCTGGGTCGACCCAGCCCCAAATGGGTACCAGAGCAACTCTGGGAAGGTTAAGGCGGCCGGCGTGATGCCGACCACATCACCCCTCGTGTGCCGACGGTCAAGATAATATGGGCCTAACACCATATTCCCAATGTGCCTCAATAGGCGTGTAACGGGTTCCTTTTAAGTAGGTTAAAGCCCATAGGCCCGGAGCTCCTGGGGGCCCATGCATAAGTTAAATTTTAAAATGCACAGATTTTTCAATAAAATATGTTTATTGTGTTTAGCGTAATAATAATAAAAATAGTACTAATAAACATTAATAAAAAATAGATTTACTAATAAAAGAGGTAAACAATGCTAACAAACTAACATACCAGTATATTAATAATACTAGTATATACCATTAACATGCTAAGGGGTTTGAAGAAAAATTTTAAAACTATTGCCTATTAAGTGAAGGGGGCCCCAAACATCAAAAAGCCTAGAGGCCCTGCTTGGCTTAATCTGGCCCAGCCTATATGTTCCTTTTTTTTTTTTAGGGATTCCAGAACAAGAACCATCTTGTAATTCTATTGGTTGGTTTCCTCAGCCTGTGTCTGTTTCTTGCTTCGCTGAGCAGTTGTTGTTGTATGATGCTTAGTAATAGTTGCCCCATGTAGCTCCGTGGTCTCTGAAGTGATGAAGAAAGAAAAGAACTACAGCGTCCACAGACATGACGTACAAGGTGACTAATATGATGTTGTGCATGGGACTAGCAACCTCATCATGTAAAACAAATGGCCACAGAAACCACCACCTCAAGAGCATGTGAGTGCTTGGTGCAGGCTTTCTGCAGGGGGATCAACTCCTATAATTTTCCACATCTCTTGTTACACTGGCATTTGATTTCACATTGGTTTGATTTGATTTGATTTTTGGTCCATGCACAGGAAAACTGTTGTTATTCTTATGCATAGAATACCGGGTCCAACTGCACATGTGGTATAATTGGGTATATAGTGTTCTTTATTCTAAATAGCATATTTACATTGGATGTTTTTTTTTCTGTGTTTGTTCTGCCAGGCTGCAGTTTCTCTGTCGTTTGTTGTGACGTTGCCTAATGTCTGAAGTGTTTATGGTGTATCCTCTTCTGTGTTCCTAGGTTAATCTCTCTATAGCCTGTTCCAATTTGAGGGGTTTGTAGGTTTTGTTTTACTGTATCTTCCTATTTTTTTTTACTGCATTTGACATTATCTTAAATGTATCTGCTGAATTTTTGTTGATTTTTTAGTACTGGCAGTTTTTTTACTCCTCCTACTGATGTTTTGGGTTGTTTTTTTTTTGTGGTGCTTTGTTCTTTCTTTATAATTGTCATTTGGTCGGTTAGTTATATGTTAGTTCTTGTTTTGGTGATATAAAATTTTATTAAGTTGTGTAGCTCCCTGGGTAGGTCCATTTTTCGTACAGTTTCTATCGATGGTGGTGGTGAATTTTGTTCTCTCCTATTCCATGAGTGGTTTTCTGGGCTCTTCATATTTCTTGCATGTTAGCATATGTGCTATGATGTTCTTCTCCAGCCATGTTCCACAGTAGGGTCCTCTACCTGAAATAGCCTACTCCTAGCTGAAGTCATTGGAGACCTTGTCATACCATTTTAATCCTTCCATTCTTCACTAGCATCCATTTACAAAAGTCTATAACTTCTAGCTTATCATTTTTGTTTCAGAGCCTAGATACTAGAGTATTTTTTTTATTTCTTGCATTCTTCAAACTATGATAAGAACTAGCAATAACCCGTCAACATTGACAGGTTATTAATTATAGTGTGTTGTTTCTGTTACATGTATTACAGATGGTGCTATCACTACTGTGGTCATTTCATTGCAGGCGACTGTCATTAAATATTTGTAATGAAAATTATACGGATGTATTAAATATGAAGACATGGAGTAACCTTAACTAAATGACATGTGGAGCAGTGATAATGATCTAATGGACCGTAAATTGACTAAATAACTAACATTTCTTTTATGACATGTCTCGTAATTGTTCGTGCATCTTTTAAAATCTTGCCCTGGTCAACTTACTGCCTCTGAGAAGCCATGGTCGACTTACTGCCTCTGAGAACGTTTGAAGTTTGATGAAACTCCAGTTCATGTACTGTTTATCAATTGTGTTGTTGGCTTCTTTCCATAATCAAACTGTTCATGCACACCTTCATTTGCGCACTTTTTCTATTTTTGGGAGAGTACATATAAGGGGAAACAATACAATTACTGTCTAATTTTCAACCACAGTTGCACCCTCTTAACTGTGGTTGAAAGTTAATGTACTCTCTCGAAAATAGAAAAAAGTGTGCAAAATGTGACCGACCAACCGAAGTACTTACGGCGGGAATTATGGTATTGAATTCTCCATAGTATGATTAGAATTCTCCTGGGTATTATCAGCAGTCTGCTTAGTATAAATACCATTTTCCTTAGCATGATTAACATTCTCCTTAATATGAGTACAATTCTCTTTATTATGAGCAACATTCCCCTTAATATGAGTACCATTCTTCTTAGTATGAGCAACATTTTCCTCAATGTGAGTACCACTCTCGTTTGGAGCCATATTTCAGTCAGTACAATTTCTGTACAGTATGGAAACATAAGATTAAACTACTATTTATATTTTTCCTAGGGTCGTACTAGACTGAGTGCTAAGAGGAGTGGCGTCACAATGAACAACCTGGAGAGCACTGGTTTCTGCCTTATGCGCCGTGTTTGGTGCTTAAAGAATTTATTATTATTATTATTACTGGCATTCGTATTGGTAAAACTTGCAATAAACCAGGACTGGCCCACCATTCCTACCTCAGAAGCTCTCTTTATGGCACGGCTTGAACTGACCATTGACAACTCCCTTTGCAGCCTCAGACTTTGGTCACTGTTGTTCCATTTGTAGCTGCTCAACAACCCACTGCCGTCCTCCACTAACAATCTGCTCTATGAAAGATTATAAAATACGAGATTTTAAAAAACAATGACATTCATAATTTATGAATTTTTCTCGTTTAATACTCTTCCCTTCTCTCTTCTCCTCTTTTACTTCTTCTTCTCCACTTCTTTCTTTTTTTTTTCTCAACATCATCTTCTTCTTCCAGTGCATCCTTTTCTTATTCTTCTTTCTTTTCTTCTTCCTATTACTTTTTCTCCTTCCACTCCTCCTTCTCATTCTCTTCTTCACCATAGTTCTAAATACGTAAGATTCTCAACTCCAAACACTGCCCGGCTTTATTTGTGTCTGTTGCTGGTTTCATTTCTCCAGTTTCCTTGGGTCAGAAGTAAATGTGCTAGCTGCTGTAATACCGTAGTAGTAGTTCTAATAGTGGTGACTGTGACAGTTGTTGCTGTGGTTGGTACTGTGCTGGTAGCAACAGCAACATACAACAGGTATTTACCTTGGAAAATCTGCAGATCAGGCACCTGTAATGCTGGTACAGTAAACAAACAAGGAAAACTGCAGAGGTAGCAGCAGAAATGGAAGACTATAAAAATGACTTCCTGGGGCTGTGCACAACAAGGTGGAAGGGGACAGAAAGGAAGATATTAAAGATGCTTGTTGATAGCATTACCAGACAGTCCTTGTTCTGGAATCTCCAGGGTAAAAAAGGTAGAATGACACCAAAAATCACACGGAGAAGAGAACTTGAGACAGAAACTAAAATGATGAGGTAGACTTGGAAAGAACTTGAGCTGCTAGCATTCAACAGAAAGACTTGGCATGAGTTAGTTCACACCTATGCTCCTTGGGGAGCTGAAGGGTGATGATGACGCTGATGATTTACCTTGGACTGGTACCACGGTTTGTGCTGGCTCTTGAAACTTGGCATGCTTACTAGAAACCGAGCACTGCAAGTGAGTGACTGTGGTGCTGGCGTTGCTGGTGCTAACAGTTCTTGGTTATGATCCGGAACATATGAGCTTCTGGGAGTTTGACTACCTGACCTAGAAGTTGAAGAATTTTTCCGTATCTTGGATCCACTGATGATAAAGAGAGTGAACTGAATCAGAAAATCGTTGGTTGTGGTTATGTTTTGTGCAACTGTGATGATTATAGTTATGCTCTGTGTCACTGTGTTGGTACTGCTCATATTGTATTTGACTGTGTTAGTAATTGATCTGTGTATGTGTGTTGGTAGAGATTATGATTTGCATGATTATATTGATAATAGTTGTTTTATGTGACTGTATTGGTTATAGATATTATTTTAGACTGTCTTAATAGTGTTATATTTCATGTGAATGTGTTTGAGAAATTGATTTATTTTTTGTTGTCTAGATAGTCAAGTATGTTTTATTTTTGTTTTTTTTAATGGCTGCATTTGTAATATTGCTGCTTTGTTTGTTTGTGTACATAATCAATAATCAATAACCTTTAGCTCCCCAAGGATCATCAACAAACACATGCCAAGTCTTCCTGTCACGTGCCATCATCTCAAGTTCTTTCCATGTTTTCCTCATCATTTTCACCTCTCTATCCAGTTAACTTCTCCGTGTGTTTTTTGGTCTACCTCTGCCTCCCTGTGGATTCCAGAACAAGGACTGCCATGTAATGCTATCAACAGGTTTCCTCAATGTGTGTCCTATCCATCGCCAGCGTCTTCTTCTCATCTCTTGTTCCAGTGGCACTTGTCTGGTTCTTGTCATCAATTCCACATTTGTGACTTTGTAATACCATTTCAGTCCTTCTATTCTACGCAAGCACCCGTTTATAAAAGTACGTAGCTTTTTGGTTGTTGTTTTTGTTGTTCTCCATGTCTCAGAGCCATACAATAGGACTGACGACATTTGAGTTGAAGATTCTTATTTTCATGTTGGACTTGATTTCTCTTGTTCTCCATATGTTTCCCAATGCAATGAAAGCTCCTCTTGCTTTTTGTATTCTTATTTTGATACCATTGTCTGTCCCTCCAACTCTGTCTATATTACTGCCAAGATATGTGTAAGATTCTACATATTTTAGTGGAGTTTCTTCAACCTTGTTATTATTTCTTGCATTTATTCTCATAATCTTTGTCTTTTCCCTGTGTTTGTGTTCATAATGTTGATATCTTAACTGGCCACGCTAGCTGTAGTGATGTACCATATAACAGTAATGGTCATATTCATGCATATTTGTGTTGGAGTAGTTTCGTTTGTGTTGCTGTTCTAGCAGTGTTTAATGTTTTTGTGTTTTTAGTGTACACACGTTTACTTCCTGAGTTGTTGCCATTGGTTTTTTTTTCTGTGTGTGTATGACTACTATGGTAGTAATTTTCTTGTGATGTCTGCCTTTTTTGTGATGATAAATATGGATAACAACCAAATTTCTTACCTCAAACCTCTCTTGGGGCTACGCTGCCCATCTGGTGCTTGCAAAATTATTTGGCTCTGCAAACAAAAGTGAATGACTAACTTAAAGTTTGGTTGTACTTTTTATCTTGGTACAGGTCTTTCCTCTTCACTGAACAGAGATAGAAACAGTGATACAAATACGTCTTGATATTATACTACATGAGCAAAGATAGCAAGGATGGGTCTTCTAAATATACACAAAGATATCAAATCACAAGAAGCAAAAATAGCACTAAACATTAAAAAATAAACACTGAAAACAAATTTTGAACATCAGATTAAAAAATAAACAGCAAGAAAACCACTAGCAATTATTAAAACAATTGTGGACCAATAGAGAGCTCATCAGAGACTGGTAAAAGGTAGAACTTTAATACCTAAGGAATGTATGCTACAAAAAGCACCATTTAGAAAGGAATATCACTACTATCATTGTTAAAATCATTTCTGTCCATCATTTACATAATAACAAGATGAGAACTCGATATGATACTAGATCAGGGGTTAACAACCTTTTTTTGCTCATGGCCCCTTCTGAGCCTCATTTACCTGTGTGCCCCCCCCCCTCCCCCCTCATAGTCGCCGTTAGCTGGAAAAAAAGGTACCATCTTACTGTGGTCCCCTAGAAATATGGAATGGCCCCTGGGGGGGGGCATGTGGCTCACGTTGAGAACCACCATACAAGATGATTATCAAGTGGGTTTTAAGAAAGACAAAATGTGATGACAACATATTATGTGTTCCCCCATAAAAGTGGCATATGTTGGTATTTTGACATATTCATATCACAAGAAGGGGACCTAAGACGCGTCAACAGTGAGGAATGCAGTTAGCGACCCATAGCGAACCAGAGCTGACCAAGACCCTACTCCATCTCCAAGTGGTGGTCCTGGAAACAGGCTGCATCACTGCAGTCTGGCTGAGTGAGTAGGGATTGAAGAGGGAAGGCTAACTGCCAAAAATGCCGTGCTGAAGTCGGATGTGTCGGGCGCAAATATTGCAGCTTCACTGTAAACGGACACAATGCAACCAACGTCCTTTTCAGGATGAACAAAGAAGAAGAAGAAGAATATCACAAGGACATTCAAAAACCTTTGCATTTTTTTAAAATAGTTTTTAAAATCGATACATCTAATGAAAAGTAATGCTGCCTGAAGACAGTATGTTTGTAATGTTCAGTTATGAGTGGTAAAAGGTCAAGGTCGTCCCATAGCAGATACTGCCATAGGGGAGTGAAGTGTTAGAGCCCACCATACTAGGTCCAGCATTGAGAGGTGGGGGTGACCAGTTCCCTTTCTTGCTGCCTTTTCCTTCCCTGATTCAAACAGTAGAGTGAGGTACCCATTTACAGCTGGGTAGACTGGAGCATGTCAGTACCGTGATTCGAACCCAGCACCTTTGCCACGAGAGACCAGCGCTCTCACCACTCTGTCAATCGGATGCTAGTTATGAGTGATGTTAGATAAAAGTTACAGCTTTCAAATACATTTAGGATTATGACATACTTACTTAGCCGTTCATCTTCTACTGTGAGGTGTAGAGATTTGGAAGAGAGAGTGCCATACTATCCTATCGGCTGTCTTCCTCCTGGCCTGGTTCCATTCTAGTCCTCTGTCCTTCAGAGATTGTATAATGTTGTCCTCCCAGCAGACTCTGGGTCATCCTGGATTATGACATACCTTTGGGAAATAACCAGCTGGTATAATCAGACATGTCCTTGAAACCCACAGAAATAAAACCTGGAGAAGAAGGGTAGAGGTGGGAGCCAGAGCAGCTACAACTTGATGAGGAGAGCTAGACATGACAACAAAAATGGAAATCAGTGGTGAGCAACAGCTTCAGCTCCTCAAGAGTTGAAAAGGGATTTTTGATGGTAATGATGATGACTGCTGACAGTTGTAATATATGCCATTTATAACGGAAAAGATAAAAATTGTGTGCACGGTATATTCTCAATATCGACAAATTGAAAACCTGTATTAGTTTCTTCACAACAACCCCCCCCCCCCCCCACAAAAGCTAACAAGTTATCATGAGCTTCATTATGTTGGCGTGTATGATGTAAATATTTACATTAAGTAATAATCCTTCAACAAGCATGGAAGGGCTGGAATTGAATGCTATGATTTATCAGAATTGTTTTTACGTAATATAAAAAGCCTTTGACAGCCATCAGAGAATCTATTAAGAAAATCATATCAAAAACCAAATTAAGTTATCTGTGTAAATACAATGGATATCTGAATACACACAAAGACTCTACTGCAGTGTTCCTGACCTTTTTTTCAATCCAGCATTCCCATACAAAGTAACATTAGTGAAAGGGGATCAGTAATCAAGTCTGGAGCTTTTACCTTACTGAAATCTATTCACCTTATCCACCTTGGACTTCATTGTGGGGTTTATAGGACAAATAAGGAAGTTTACTATACTGATGACTGTGCGGTAAGTCTTAAGAAAATTGACGCAAATTAAAAACCAACTGAACAATGGAAACATTTATTCTGTAAACTAAGTATCATCATTCACCATCACCATTATTTCCCTTTTTGCTTTATAAGGAACATGGAACCACCATAGCAGTTGACCCTCTTGCAGGAAGTCTGCACCAGGGCTTCAAGAAAACTATTTGCAATAAATTGGAAAGACAGGGTAACGAGCACACAAATTCAAGAATAAACAGGTATAAAAGTCCTCAACCTAGCGACAATGGAGATAGATTAAGATTGGTTGTATACCTGCATGGACAAATAGGGATGGTCATTATAGACCAATTACCTCGACCAGGTCATAGCAGAACCAGTAGAACAAAGGGGACATGGAAGTGTGGAGGAAAGCCTTTGAGGCTGAACTCTGAAGAGAAAGACAGACAGAGCTTGAGAAGTAGAGAGAGGCTCAGGGTGGCATGCGATGGTGGGTTAACTTACTTTTTGGCCTTATATTGATAAGCAAGAACTGATGATGATCAGCAAATTATAACTCACCTGGAAGACCTTGATTTCATCTCCATGGTTTAAATTAGTACTGGGCCACCCAGTCGGAGTCCCTCGCTGAGTGCTTACTGGCCGAGATTTAACACCATAATCTCTGGCCATATTTCTTCCATCCCCATATCCAGTACTTCTTTTGCAATCCAGCATTCTGTTTCAAAGGTTGCTCTGATTTCCAGATATAATGCAAAGCTTCTGAGATCCGTAGTTGTAATGAGCAGTGACTGATAATGCTGCTTTGTTTGTGTTTGTGAGTTTTCAGACTGTAGCTACTTCAACCATTGTCAGTGTGCTGTCTTTTCAGACCCAAACAAGTCTTGTATCTCAGTAATGACTGGCGAAATATTTCCCCTGCATGTTCTGCATCTGAAAATGAATTAAAAGTTACTGTTGTGCATTGCCATTTTAAAGAACATTTACAATATGTAAGTAACAGCTGCACCAGCAGTGGGGAGCATCATGATGATGTTGTTTTGTTATGCTATTGTTATTTTTTAGAATATGTTGTGTTAGGATACAATATCTTTGACATATGACATTTTCAGGGTAGGAGTGAAAAACATGTATCAGATTGGGAGGGGAGGTGGGGTGTGATGTGAGCAAGAGACTGGGTTAGAGAGGCATATGAAAATAAAAGAGGAAAGCATGAAATATGTCATTCATAAAATATTTGCATTTAAAATTAAATTTACATGTTTTTAATTGAAATTATGCTTACACAGGAACAGCCTATGGATTACGTGTTGGGTAGAGCAACCTAACTTTTGAGATGAAAACAAGAGTGCGGCAGGGATGCCCCTTATCAACCACTCTGTTTTTAACTGTCATAGACTGGGTGATGCGCCAGTTAACAGCAGATGCTCCTACAGGAAAGATGGACAGCACTCTCCGCACATGGGGATCTAGAATACACAGATGACATTGCATTCCCCGCACACTCACATCAACACATCCAAGAAAAAAACAGACAAATTGAATAAACATAGCCAACAGGTGGGGCTAAACATTAATCTCAAGAAGACAGAAGTCATGACACTAAATGTAAGAATCATGCAGCCACAAAAATAAGGGACCAAGAGCTGGAAATACAAACAAATTTACATACTTAGGAAGCATAGTAACACCAGATGGTGGAACAAGTAAAGAAATCAGTAGCTGAATGAATAAAGCTAGAATAGCCTTCGCCAACCTAAATAACTTCTGGAAATCCTCCCAGTACAGTGCAAACACTAAATTAAAAATATATGAGCTGCATAATTTCTGTACTTTTGTATGGTGCAGAATGCTTGAGAGTAACACAAAAGGAAATGTCCAAATTGTGCTCTTTCCACACAACTTGCATAAGGAAAATTCTTAAAATTTTCTGGCCAAATACCATCACCAACCAAGAACTGCTAACTCACAGCCACCAAGAAAACATGCGCACCATCATAGCAGGTAGTCACGGAATTGGGTTGACCACATCCTAAGAAGAGACCTTGACACCATCACCAGAACTGCCATGCTATGGACTCCAGAAGGAAAGTGAAAGCAAGGATGGCCAAAACCCACCTGGCAGAGAACTGTGGGAACGGAGATGCCAAGCATGAACCAGAGCTGGGGCACCATATGAAGGATGGTTGTCGACCAAACAAAGTGAAGACAGTTTGTTGCTGCCCTACAAGACGCCACCAGGTGTGATGGTTACTGATTGCATTGTCACTCAGTGGCCAAGGACCAAAGAAGAAGAATTGAAAGGATGCAAAAATAATTAAAAATCATATCTGAAATGATCACTTGCTGTACAAGCTCGACCAATTCACCTTCTGAATTATCGCAGCTGATGGATTTTTAGTGTAAATAAGATATAACAAGAATATTCCCAAATTTAGTCTTGGGGGCTGATGGTAGTAGAGTACGCAATCATGTTGTTGGCCTTGCACTATGCCATGATGTTATACCATTCTATATCTTTTGTATGACAGTAGGCAAGACTTTTCATAAATTCCTTACCTTTTTTTTTTAACTTCATGAGAAATATCCCATTCAGCCCCTAATGGTTTATAATTAGGATACATATTGTTTTCAATTCCAAATAATATAATCAATTGCCAATATGCAAAAGTGGCATCACATCTCCTGTTCAATCATTGCTAATGGGGCAAATCAAAATTACCAATTGTGTATGCATGTCAAACAAACAAAGAGAGATAAAACAAAACAAAAAAAAAATAATAATAAACAAGGGAAGGGGTGTAACAGTCTGTGGTGTTTAGTTTGATATTTAATTGACTTTTGGGGTCCAAATGGGGCAGTGATGCGCAATACAAGACTCAACATGTCTCTTAGCCTCTCCTGCCCAAGTCTACCTCACCTACTCGTGGTGGACCCCGTTATACCCAGTAATCTTGCCGAAGGTTGGGTATCAACCCCAGCGGGAGGCAAGATGGGACAGCAAATGAGGTAAAGGCAAAATCAAATCCCCCAGCCAGAGGGGGAGGCATGAGCACACTCTGCCTTAAGAAACAGGTGCTGAAGTCAGATGTACCAGGCCAGGAGGCGCACCAGCAACCATGGTACCATGCAACCCGCTTTGGTTTAATATGTCTACACAACAGATGTCAAAAAATTATCGTTATGGTGCTCGCCCTGTGAAGTCCCTCCAGGCAGGAGCAGTGCCGGATTATCCACACAAAGCTGTTTGGGAGTCTTGAAGAACTTTCAACCACAGCAACATACATCCAGAAAACCGGACTTCTTGTGTAGACATTTCTAAACAACAGCGAACGAGAAGAAGAAGAAGAAGAATTGACTTTCATTTGGCATAATTATTATATATTTTATAAGAACATCACCAGACTTTCCCTGTCATATACTCACCAATCACTATATATTAACTTGTGTTCTTGTTAAACACTGTTTAACTATATTATGCAGTTCCCTATGTTTTTTTTTATATATTAATGAAGATAAACAGAAATCCCGTTCAACCTCTGATGGGTTATAATTAGGATATATATTGTTTTCAATTCCAAATAATATGAACAACTGCCGACATGAGAAAGTGGCATCACATTTGAAAATAGGGATACTCACAATTGTGCTTAGGCCTATACGTTAAATAATAAAATAAAAAATAAAAACAAACAAACAAAATCAAGAAGAAACTATAAACAAGAATAATATTAAAGTGGAGGGGTGTAAAGTCCCGGAGGTTCTAGTTATATAACGGACTTTACCAGATATTTAATTGACTTTCATCTGTTTAAAGTCACATGCATTGTAAGAACAGCATCAGACCTTCACATTCCCAGCCACTATATATTAACATGTGTTCGTGTTAAATATTGTTTGACTATATTATGCAGTTCCCTAGGTCTGTCTATTCTCAACACCTCCTCTATATTTATAGGTAAGTTGGATGCCTGCAAATAATCCAATATTGGTATTCTCATTTGGTCATACCTCTTACACTTTAACAAGAAATGTTCTATATTATTGTCTTGAAGACATCCTGCACAGTAAGGTTCTTCTATTCTGAAATAGCCTTTTCCCAGCTGTAGTCTGAGACACCTTTTCTATAGTTATGAGTAAATTTGAAGACTGCAAATACTTCATTACTAACATTTACTTCCCACATGAACGCACCATTATCACCAGTTGCTCTTGATTCAATATTTAAGAGATATATAGAGAATCAAACATCGCGGTGACTAGTTCAGTGTTTTGAAATATAATTTCAAAGACTTGTCACAAAACTTAATATTAGCATTTTTGAAACGAAATAAACAGGGAAGAGTTTAAAATAAAGTCCGCCATTTTAGCGTCAGTTTCCATGGAAGGAGAAGTAAACATACGCAGCAAAAACTTATATTTGTTTTTAGAATTTTTGTGAAAAAATATAATCCATCTGCTATTTATAAGTTTATAAGCATTCAGCTAAGGTTTGGAAGAGAGAGCGCCAGACTATCCTATCGGCTGTCTTCCTCCTGGCCTGGTTCCATTCTAGTCCTCGGTCCTTCAAAGATTGTTTAATGTTGTCCTCCCAGCAGACTCTGGGGGTCTGGATCCCTGGCTCTTTGTTTCCCATGCTTGTCATGGTAGCCAATCTTCTCCCATTCTGTAGACATGGCCAAACCATCTTAGTTGGGACTGTTCTACTTGGGGCTGCAGGAGGTGGGATTTTAGACCTTGACGTATCGTCTGGTTGCGGACCATGTCTCTTTGTGTTACTTCAACCACCTTCCTCAGATATCTCATTTCTGAGGTTTGGATCTGGCTTTTGTGGGCAGTCCTTGTTGCCTGTTTATAACTGTAGCTGACGAAGAATGATACCTGAAACGTCCCATGTTTACTGTGTACCATTAATTTGTAAAACTGATTCAATACCGCTTTATTATTAAATATATATATTTATTGGAGCAAAATGTAGTGTATAGTTTATTTTTATCATCCTGTCCATTGGCCTGTCCAGTGATTGTTCTCTACCTCCATTTAACCTTCATGCCCCTCATATTTTCCTGTAGCAAGTTTTTGTTTTTCCTAACGTTTAATCAAAGCATTATATTCATATAATGCCGGGTTCGATTCACGATATCGACACGCTTCAGTCTACCCTGCTGTAAATGGGTACCTGACTTTGCACTTGAGTTAGGGAAGGAATAGACATTGAGGAGGGGAACTGGTCACCCCACCTCTCGATGCTGGACAGAGCATAGTGAAGTCTCCAACACTTCACTCCCCTGTGGCAGTATCTGCTATGGGACTACCTTTTTATAATGCCCTACATAGTTGCTGGTGGGCTCTGATGAGACAGAAAGAATATGCTACTGCCCTTTCATGCATGTCGTACAAGGTGACTAATACGAGGTTGTGCTTGAGACTGGCAATACTTGTAATATTGAAGTTTCTGAACTTTGGTGTTTAGTTTTTACTGCAATTTTATTTCAGTCTTCAAGAACGCAAGCTGAAAGATGCACAGATGCGTGCAACCATCAACCAGAAATTGATAGAGACTGGTGAAAGAGAGAGGTACACTAAAGGCTGTGTAGTTTACCTAATGAACTTCACACACAGTGTTTTAAATAATATTCTAGCACATCATAGCTGTTTTTATCAGCCAGTAATTACTCAGTACCTTTCAGCTGTTCATGGAGCATCTTCTCTTCTGGGATCCTTAACCCCCTGACTGACAAAGCAGTCAGTGGCCATCACGCCTAGTGGCATCCTGTAGGGAAGCAACAAACTGTCCCCATTTTGCTCTGTCGGTGACCATCCTTTGCACCAAGCCCTAACTCTGGTTCATGCTTTGCATCTCATCCTTCACTGTTCTCCGCCAGGTAGTCTTTGGTCTGCCTCTCTTTCGCCGTCCTTCTGGGGTCCATAGCATAGCAGTTCTGGTGATGGTGTCAGTGTCACTTCTGAGGACATGGCCAACCCAATTTCAGCGTCTGCCTGCAATGATGGTGTGCATGCCTTTTTGACTGCACTAAGTAAGCAAATTTTGCTTTGCAAATCGTGGAGCATAGGTCCTCAAGAAAAGTCCTCCTGTCCTGTGCCATCCGTTCAGTGTCTTTCTGTTTTCTTAAAAATCCATTTTGTGTCTCTCTCCAGTTCTCTTCTTCATATGTTGTTTTGGACTCCCTCTGTATTGCTTGCTCTGTGGATTCCAGAACCGGGACTATCGTGTAATGGTAGCTATTAGGTTTCCTAATTTATGTCCTATCCACTGCCAGATATTCGCCTCACCTCCTGTTCCACTGGTGTTTGCCTGGTTCACAGTCAGCAGTTCCACATTAGTGATCATGTCATACCATTTCGATCCTGTTAAACGCATGCACCCATTTATGAAAATCTCTAACTTTGTGGATCTCGTTTTTGTTGTTATTTTTGTCACAGAGCCATCCAGTAAGACGTTTAAGTTGAAGATTCTGATTTTTTTTTAATTAGACTTGATTTCTTTTGTTTTCCAGTGACATTTCTTTTTGCCTTCCGTTTTTTTTTTTTTTTTTTTTAATCATAATCTGTTCCTCCAACTTTGTCTATTGTGTGCTAAGATGTATTTATGATTCTACATCTCGTAGTGGTGTTTCTTCATGTGCAGTCTTGCTAACATTTATTTTCATAATCTTTGTATTTTCACTGTGTGTTTTCAGAGTCTACTGAATTTCAGTTCTGTCATTGTTTTCGTAACTCAATCTATTGCCAGTAAGAAGGGTAATGGTGACATGAGGGCATCCCTGCTGCATTTGGTTCTGTCTTGAGGCCTTCTTGAAGAATTCAGTGTGTGTCCTATCCCGTGCCAGCCAGTGGCAGATCTACATTTTGGGGGCCCTGAAGCTTGGAACTCTTGGAGGGCCCCTTTTATTAAAAATAAAAAAGTCCAGGAGATGGGACAGAATCGTAATATAGAGAAAACTGGACTCAAGGGCCCTGAAGCTCAAGCGTCATTATCTTCATAGTAGATCCACATAAAGCGTCTTCATCTCACACATGTGTTACTGGGGGGCTGAAATAGAGGCGAATAATAGTCACTCTGTAACCTACCAAGGATGTAGCAAATGCCAAATAAGGAGGGTTGAGCAAGCAGCCGGCCACCCCATCCTGTAGAAACTTCAAGCCAAACAAAATTCTTCTTCTTCTTTGATCCTTAGCCGCCGACCGTCAAAGCAGTCAGTGGCCATTATGCCTGGTGGCGTCTAAACAAACTTCTGAAGGGTAATAATGATGATTTGTTTCCCTTGAACCAGCAGACCGCCTGCTGTATGTCTAGACCTCACCGTTGGGGATGATTCTTGCTCTTACATTTAGTTCTTCTATTTAATTGTTATGAGTATCATAAGTCCTTGACATTTCCAGTGATGTCATTTGTTGGTTTGGGTGGAATGATTTCTAGGAGAACAGCAGTTTGAATTTTATCATTTTAGGCTTTAGGCACTTCTTGTTTGGTATTCCTGGAATATTTGTTCATATTTTCAGTAGTAAACTTTCACAAGCAGCACTGCCATGCATTGACCTTGTTTGCTGAGGCAGTTCCCAAGTTCATTTAATGGCAGGGTGGTTTTTCCACAGCATTGTCAATGTCATAGATTTAGGTCTTTACTGTGGCTTGTCTGACATTCAACAACTTGTTGAGTTGGAGTCATGAGCTCCAGTCCCTGTTCCAGGTGTTTTATCCTGGCTCATTATGTTTGTAAGGGAACCTTATTTCTGGTCAAGCACCATGTTGCTAAGTTCTCACCATGTTGCTAAGTTCTCACCATGTTGCTAAGTTCTCAGCATGTTGCAAAGTTCTCACCATGTTGCTAAGTTCTCAACAAGTTGCTAAGTTCTCACATGTTGCTAAGTTCTCAACATGCCAATGTTTCTGTGTGGAGCTGAAGTTTGGCTGATGAA
Source organism: Oreohelix idahoensis (assembly GCA_024509875.1). Classification (NCBI taxonomy): domain Eukaryota; kingdom Metazoa; phylum Mollusca; class Gastropoda; order Stylommatophora; family Oreohelicidae; genus Oreohelix; species Oreohelix idahoensis. Next base: position 109,737 of record JAMPIV010019491.1, on the reverse strand, counting down.
TGTAGACAAGAAAACTAATGAATTCAGAACTTTCTGTGTGGAGCTAAATTTGTGTCACTTTTGTCCATTTATATTTTGGCACTCAGGGTTTTTCACTGTATTCACCTTCTCTTTGTGCCTCAATCTTTCCTTGGAAGTTATGTGTCAGTGCTTATTATTTTACTAAGTTATTACTGCTATTATCTTAGGCTTTTATTGACTTGTCTTACTGGAGTACAGCTTTCATTTTCTCTTTGATTCATTAAATAGTGATGCAATTGATATGAAACATAAATATATTTACATATTTTGTATTCACACATTTTATTAAACAATGTTTCTTCAGATTAAAGGAGCTTTTACGAGCCAGGCTGATAGAATGTGGCTGGAGAGATCAGCTTAAAGCATATTGTAAAGGTCTGTAAACCTTACATCTGCTCATTTAATATGTAAACTCATGTCTTTTTAATAGATTATGGTGCACTCTGGCAATATCAATAACTACTTTCAAGAAAAATGTTTTAAAAAAACCTTTAATTTGGTTAAAAATTCAATTTTGAGATGGTTTAATTTTATGAAACCGATTTCTGGGCTGTTTACTCGCTTGTTATTCTTTTATAAAAATCTCCAGATTTGGCACTTTGGATCTAAAAGATGAAATCCACTGCATCTAAAATCAGATAAGATCCACTGCATCTAAAATCAGATGAAATCCACTGCATCTAAAATCAGAGGAAATTCACAGTATTTAAAATCAGATGAAATTCACTGTATCTAAAATCAAATGAAATTCACTGCATCTAAAATTGGATGAATTTCACTACATCTAAAATCGGATGAATTTCACTGCATCTAAGATCGGATGAAATTCACTGCATCTAAAATCAAATGAAATCCACTGCATCTAACTAAAATCAAATGAAATTCACTGCATCTAACTAAAATCAAATGAAATCCACTGCATCTAACTAAAATCAAATGAAATCCACTGCATCTAACTAAAATCAAATGAAATTCACTGCATCTAAAATCGGATGAAATTCACTGCATCTAAAATCAAATTAAATCCACTGCATCTAAAATCAAATGAAATTCAAGTAAAAAATATGAATTTTTAACTCCAAGCCATGTCATTGTCAAACTGAAAACATCGGGCACCTACTAAAACGACAATGAAAAAGTGACATACTTTCACAGATAGGCATTTGCACAGAAAAGCATGACATTACCCCTAATAGAATTTGTTAAAAGAAATGTCTTTTTTTGAAATCAATTAGGACTTTATTTATTCTACTTGCTATAAGGAACACTGTCCTGAAAATACTGAAAACTTACAACCGAACAATTTATTATTATTGACCATACTTGCTAAATCCCATATCACAAACCGCTAACATAGCTTATGCTATCGCACTGAAGCAAAGTACATAAACTTTGCTAAAAATTGAATAATCTATTAAAATTTGCTTTATCAATTACAACATTTGTTTTATCTTTCAGGGTTGCTCATCTTTTCTTCCTTCCTTCCTTTTTTTTTAGTTCTGTTTTTTCCTTATGTTGACAGTATCCTTTGTCGTTTTCTTGTAACCAAATATATTTTTTTGTTTTGTCTCATGTTTGACTGGCAAATGGTAAACCCTGAAACACTCCATGCTTTTGATGCTTTGTTCAGTTGTATAACTGACTCTTTACCTTTTTTTTATCTTTCGATTTAACTTTATAAATGTTTTAGTTGTTTCTTATTTTTTCTATCTTTTTTTATTTTGTTTTTTCTTACCATACATCAGGAATTACTCGCTTTGAGCTACACATGGTATGGTGATTGTCTGCTGTTATTAGGTACTCCAAACTGCCCGTATTTACCGCTTACGGCACAAAATTCTCATTTTGTTTATAACTTCAACCAAAGATTGCAACTTTATTTCATATAGCATTTAAATAAAACGTATCAACAGAAAGCTACTACTACTTAGTCGTTCCCCTTCTACCGTGAGGTGTAGAGGTAAAGCTTGTTTTCTTATTGTTTACATGGGTGCAAAAATATCATTGGACAATCGATTTCTTTGGTCTGGCAAAACTACTACTAGATAAGATTGTATTTTTTATGTGTGAAATGGAATGTTTGCTATAATTATAAAACAGATTATTATGGCAGGGCTGAACATTATATGTATATGTTCTATGTTAGAGCATAAAAATCTTAACAAATTGATGTAATTTTCATCTTTGTGCCCTTGTTAAATTTTTAATGATTTTTTAAACAATTCAATGAAATTTCATTTTTTTGCTGCAGATCGCTCTGTTTAGCAATCATTATGTTTAGTGGTATTTTGTGTTATTAGTATATTGATGTTTGTTTTTACATAGCTTGCATTTTCTGATAACTTGGTGTAATTTCTATCAACATTGATGCAATTGTTGATTTCTTTAAAATGACAATTTTTGTTAGTTTTTAACTCCCTTGGTCAATTTTGCAAAATTGGGCCTCGAGCCATTTTTAAGCTAATAAAATATGAACTTCTTATTCTTTGACATTCATGAAAAAAATTGAGTTTGTTGTCTGTTTACATGTAAGTGTGTTTACAAAGTTTTGTCAGTGTGTGTTTGTACTTTTCAAATTTATGACCACTCAAAGTTGGCATTTTGACAAGTTACGCAACATGACCAATTTTTCAAATATTCAAAATTGCATAACTTTTGAACAAATTCACCTAGGTCACTAAATTTGGTACCAAAATGCTTAGAATAAAAAGATCTACCCATCTACATATGTTATTAACAGAAATATGTAATTTAAAAATTCAGTTTGTAGTACCTACTGTTATCAAAATGAACAATAGCATAGCTTGTTAATTTTATCTTTTGTTTTTGTCCTGATGTTCAGTAGTACTAATGGTCAACAAGCTACGCTTCTGACCTGGTAAAAGCACATTTTATTTATTTTATACATGAAACTTTCTTGCAGAAATTGTCCAGCAGAAAGGATTGGAACACATCACAGTAGATGATCTTGTCAGCGAGATCACACCAAGAGGGAGATGTGAGTAAACTATTCATTTTGTGGGGTTTATATTGCGATTATTTATCTTTCTTTTAGTTACTGTGGGGGAAACAGTTACATATTGTCTATCCTACACACAGTTTGTTTGCATTTTTTGTTGCGTGTTGCTGCTGATGAATTCTCACCCAATATTCCATCCTGTTCTTTGTTCTTATCCCATTGTGAAACTTACACTTAAACTTTAATTTTTATAAACCTTTGGCTTTGTTGCAGTTTAAATTGGCTAATTGTTTTCTTTTCTCCAGCTTTGGTTCCAGATGAAGTAAAGAAGGAACTACTACAAAGGATTCGCACATTCCTTGCCCAGCAGTCAAATGTTTGACACCTTGTGGGCTTCCTGCTTGGATCAGATTTACTCATTAGACTGTACTTTATTTTATCATTGTATTGTTTTGTTAATCAAAACATGCCTTCCATAGACAAGTATTAAATGTTTATTGTTAATTTTTTTTTTCTTCATTATTGCGCATGAATTCATGGACACTTATTGAAATAACTTGAAAACTTGCTGTTGCATTATTTTTAGTAAATAAAAAGGGTAACTAACATAACAAATCAATTAGTAGTTTAATGACATCATCTTTAAGTAATGTAAGTAAAGGTAACCCCATAACAGATACTGCCAGAGGGAAGTGATGTGTGAGACTTCACTATACTAGCTGTCAGCTTTATCAGATGGGATGACTGGTTCAAATCAAATACACATTTACAGTTAAATAGAATGTAAATGGGTGCCTGACTCTGCTCTTGAGTTAGGGACGGTGAAGGGAACTGGTCACTTCACAAAACTGAACCCTAGTATAGTAAAGTCTCTAACACATCACTCCCCTACTGTAGCATCTGCTTTGGGACTACCTTCACCTTTTTTTTCTTTAACCTGTCATAGCAGGGCTGTTAATATTCTGTGCCATTACCAAGCATTCTACAAACAATTTTTGCTCCTGATTCAAAGGTAATAGCATATGGGGTTCTCTCCTTTTATAGCCTCCAAATATGTGTGTGTAAGTACGTATGTAAGTCTGCATGCAAGTTTAAGTCCTCCTGGTAGGTTAGTAACAATTTATATTATTGTTTATTTTGGTTAATATTTGATATTCACATTTCATTTGCATTAGAAAATTGTGGAGACAATCTGCTGGGCTCGATGAAAGATTACAAAGATGAAAAACCTTTTCCATAGCTTGGTATGATGGAAGGGCCTGTTTGTTCCCATACGTGTGAAGCCAGTCTGGTATCACGGTATATCAGGGGTGAACGTAAGGTAGACCCCAATCTACCACTGGATGATTTGGTAGATCTCTGTGTGATGGAGGTGGAGAAGAAAATTTCAAAGAGACATTCAGAACTAGCCCTATCCTGTCGGCATTTAAAAGGACTACTGGTACTTTTTATGTATTCCCAGTGGCAACCCATGTTCTAGCTTACAAATTAATTTTAACTGTTAAACTGCATGAGATACAAACATCATCTTTTCCTCAAAATGAAGTTAACATTCGGTAAAATATTGTTTAGTAGAGTTTTCCACCAACCTGTTGATGGATTTACAGGAAGCAAATCGTCAAGCTGACATACAAGTTACATAGACTTCACTTATTTCAATGCTGTGAAAACAGACATGATTTTATCAAGATAGATTTACAGAGAGTTCAGTGTTTCTAAAGTAGATCTCCGCCGCTCCTGGCTTGCCTGCCACTGCATTATGCTGATCTTGTCAGTTTACTATTGAATCTTGCCTTCCAAAGTTTTGTTACTGCCCAGAATTACAGCTTTTCCCAAAGTTAAGTCTTGTATTATTTTAGGTTTTTTGAATGCAGGATATTCTTAAAAGGATTTTGACAATACTTTTGCTATGCAAATAATATGGTAACAGAATGTATTAAAGAGTGGATGTTCATATGTTTGATGTTTTGCTTGTTTGTGTTTAGTAATGAAATAACACATAGAATGAACAGGACACCCATCATATACTAGCCGGGTTCCATATGGGCAAAACAATGACAATGGCAGAATTATATAAAAGGAATGGAATCAAACCATTTCTTCTTTGTACACTCTCACACATTTACTTGAATAGTTTCAAAGAAAGCAGTTGTCAGCTTGAGTGTATGTTATTAACAGAAATATGTAATTTAAACAGATTATGTATCTCTGTAGCGTGAGGTTTTTATTGGCTCTAGGATCAGTATAGTACTGACAATACAGAAATAGAATTTCTGCAGGAAAATGGTGAAGTCCCAGTGTATGAGAGAACTACTGGTATCACAAATTAGTTACGGCTGTGAATGATCTGATCTCGAAAAATTAGTAGAGAGAAGACAGTCATAAAATGCCACCCTGCTGTGTAACTGTGATATTAAAACAAAGAAACAGATTTCACTTAACAATTATAAACTTGAAAAGTCATTCAAATACAATTTCCTTATTTATTAAGTATATACACTATCTACTCTTGTGCTGAAAGGTGGATGTTGGAAGATGGAATGCAATGTATTTGTAAGTTTACATATACAAGGGGATTGACATAAGTCTTGGGCCTGACCATGAAGGACATGTCACAGAGAGCTGAAATTTTGTATAGTGTTTATTCCTTTTCAATATAGCCACCGTCTGAATTGACACACTTCTGCCATCTCTGCTTGACCTTGAAAAGACCTTGGGAGTAGAACACCCTATTTTTCAAACTAAACCAGTCATCACATGCCAGTATAACTTCTTCATCGCTGTCAAAATGATTTCCTTTTAGCAGTTTTTTAAGATTTGGGAATAGAAAAAAGTCTGATGGAGCCAAATCTGGAGAATATGGTGGGTGTGGAAGAATTTCAATATTCAAATCGTTGGCTGCTAGCTGCACAAGCCGTGCTTTGTGAGAGGGCGCGTTGTCTTGAAGCAAAGGAAGATTTTGAGTGCGTGTTATCCCTCGTTTCCTGGTCACAACCTTTCTTTGTTTGGTGAGAAGATCTGCATAGTACCGTCCATTAACTGTGTTGCCACGAAGCAGATAATCTTTCAAAAGGACACCTTTGCCGTCCCAAAAAACAGTCAGCATCACTTTTCCTGCAGATTTCTGCGCTCTTGGCTTGACAGGTGTTGGGGAGCACGGGGTTTTCCATTGCATGCTGGCAATTTTGGATTCGGGGTCATAATGGTGTACCCAAGTCTCATCTACTGTCACCATGGTCTCCAAAAAAATTTGTGACTGACACTTTTTGAGCAACTGTTGACAGCAATTTACCCTCGTATGCTTCTGTTCACGTGTCAACAGTCGCGGAACCCAGGGTGCACACACTTTTCTCATGTTCAGTCTGTTGTGTAAAATTCTATAAACTGTTCTTTCATTTAGTTTTACTCTACTAGCTATCTCCACAATTGTCATTTTTCGATCCTGGTCAGTGATTTTCTTCACTCTTGTTGCATTTTCATTGTTGCACTCTGAGGCTGGTCTACCAGATCTTGGCAGATCAGCAACATTTGAGCGGCCGCACTTAAACTGTTGACACGAGTTTTTTACCGAAGTATATGAAGGACAAGAATCACGAAACACTGGTTCCATCTCCCTGTGTATTTCTGTAGGTGTTTTTCCCTGAAACATCAGAAATTTTATCACAGCTCTGGCCTCCTTCTTTTCCATTGTTTTGTCAAATCTTTGGAGCAGCAGATCCGGTCAATATGGTACATTGCGCCGTGCACTGTAGCGGGAAAACCCATTAAAGAAACAAACGCGTACTTCACACATTCAGTGCAAATATGATGAACTTTAAATGTGCCAGGTTTCATCTTCCTCCTGTGACTCCTTCATGGTCAGGCCCAAGACTTATGTCAATCCCCTTGTATATATATATATATATATATATATATATATATATATATATATATATATATATATATATATATTACAAGTCTTCCAATTATAGGAACAAAAATTATATCAGCTGTGCTGTTAATCAATTATAGTAAATGTATCAGCTGTGCTGTTAATCTTGTCTCTCTCACTACGCTAAATCACTTTTTCTTCCTTGACAGTTAATTGCTCACAATTGCCGACGGAAATGGTACTAATGTGTACTCATCTCTTAGAACAGTTCTGTCCTTCCTAATTTGTTGCACACAACACCCGCTGATGATCGTTCCTTTAGCCCACCCAAGACTGAGGGGGACTAAGGATGTAGCTCCGGTACAATCACTGTGCTCCTGCGAAGTTCCAGGCAGCTGGATTGACTCAAACATACGACCTCAGGTTGGATGACACGAATAAACCTGTAACAAGGCAAAAATAGGGGCTAATTTCTGTCATCAAGCCCACCTATTTCTAGTGTATATAAGATGAGCGTGTCTCAGGTGTCTGCATGTAGGATGAATGACAACATGGCTCAGTATGATTTAGCAACAGCGAGACAAGACAGGTGTCTTCTTGCAAAACGTTCTTTCTAATAATTCAATACATGAATACTTCCAATAATTTGTACAGCTAGATTTAAGTTTTCCTTCCACCCCTAATATACTAGGCCATCTCTGATAAGTGCTATACTGGCTGGTAAAATATATCCTAACAATACTGTTGTAGTTATATGAGTCCTAAAGGTTATATTCAGGTTGGTTTTCTTCTTCAGCAATCATACAAGGAAATACAATCATTATACCTAATTCCCCAAGATATAATCAGTATACCTGATACATTCATAGTAAAACAAAATCTAAAGTTATATTAAATATATACAGGTGTAGGCTATTTTCTGGTGTTTTCCTTCTTCAACAGTCATACACAATCATTATACATGATACTATAACATACAATCACAGCCCTACCAAAAAAAAAATTTTTTTTGGTGAGAAACATTTTACTCTTGATTGTACATAAATGAGGCCTGCTCAATCCAAATATCACATTTACTTGTCTGTAGCAGCTCTAATTTTTGAGATACAGACATTTTTGTACTTCATTAATACAGGGTGACCAAAAAAAAACGGGCCCGCATGTGCGGGCCAATTTTTTTTGGATCACCCTGTATTATTACAATATTTTCTATATAAGGCTATGTAAAAAAACTATTGCTGTCTAGTCCTTTACAAAAGAAAACTGCTTGTTTACTCTTAGTTTCAGTTTTCCAAGAATCTTCCCAGAATTGCCTTTTTTAGATTTTAAGCCACTGCATGCATGTTAGTATGCTACTTATTTTATTACACTTCTAACAGAGAATGGCATCATCTTCAAGAAGAGCATGTTTTCTTTCACCGCATTTATTTTGTTATATTTGTGGAGAGTACACTTTCAAAGAAGAACATAGGAAGCATATTACTGTTTTTGTGAAAAAGGCATACTTTGCTTACTTTAAAGTAAAACTAGGTGACTAGGACAAGTCTTGGGCTCCTCATATTGTTTGCAAAACATGTGTTGAACACCTGCGACAGTGGACTTGTGGGAAAAGAAAATGTTTAAAATTTGGAATTCCAATGGTTTGGAGAGAGCCCAAGAACCACTATGATGACTGTTATTTCTGTGTTGTGAATATTAAGGGAATTAATGGAAAAAATCACAAAAAGTGGAAATATCCAGATTTAGATTCTGCTAAGCGACCTGTTCCACACGGAGATGACATACCAATTCCAACTTTCAGTCAGATTTCGGATTCCCTCCTAGAAGATGAGACAGCAGTGGCATGTGGAACGACAAGTGATAGTGATAGTGATTTCGAAGATGATTTTTCAGATGCTCAACACTTCGACCATTCATTCATAACCCTCCACTCCCAAAGGAGCATAGGCCTTCAACAAACACATGCCAAGTCCTCCTGTCACGTGCCATCATCTCAAGTTCTTTCCATGTTCTCCTCATCATTTTCACCTCTGTTTCCAACTCTCTTCTCCATGTACTTCTTGGTCTTCCTCTGCCTCTCTTGCCCTGGGGGTTCCAGAACAAGGACTGCCTTGTAATGCTATCAACAGGCTTCCTCAGTGTGTGTCCTATCCATCGCCATCGTCTTCTTCTCATCTCTTGTTCCACTGGCACTTGTCCAGTTCTTGTCATCAGTTCCACATTGGTAACCTTGTCATACCATTTTAATCCCTCTATTCTACGCAAGCACCCATTTATGAAAGTCTGTAGCTTTTTGGTTGTTGTCTTTGTTGTTCTCCATGTCTCTGAGCCATACAATAGGACTGACTTCACATTTGAGTTGAAGATTCTTATTTTCGTGTTGGATCCTATTTCTCTTGATCTCCATATATTTCCCAATGCAATGAAAGCTCCTCTTGCCTTTTGTATTCTTATTTTGATATCGCTGTCTGTCCCTCCAACTTTATCTATATTACTGCCAAGATATGTGTATGATTCTACATCTTGTATTGGTGTTTCTTCAAGTTCAACCCTGAACGCTTCGACCAGCTTGAACTAAATGATCTAATCTGAGATCTATATCTCTCCAAGGAATCTTCAGAACTTTTGGCTTCAAGATTGAAAGAAAAAAATTACTGACTGCTGAAACAAAGGTTACATTTTATCGCAGCAGAGAGCAAGGATTTATTCCATTCTTTTGTAAAGAAAACAACCTTGTGTTTTGTACTAATGTAGGAGGTCTTGTTAACAAAATGGGTGTAAGTTATACACCAGATGAGTGGCGACTTTTCATTGACAGCTCTAAAAGAAGTTTGAAGGGTGTTCTCTTACACAATGGTAACAAATATGGCTCAATTCCAATTCCTCATTCTACTACAATGAAGGAGGAGTATGCTACAATAAGCACAGTTCTGGAAAAATTGAAGTATTTAGAACATAACTGGATGGTTTGTGTAGATCTTAAAATGATGAACTTCTTGCTTGGCCAGCAAATGGGATTCACCAAATATCCATGCTTTATATGTTTGTGGGATAGCAGGGCAAACGATATGCACTGGACAAAGAAACAGTGGCCGTTGAGGGATGAATTTAAAGTTGGAGAAAAAAATATTGTCAATAAGCCTCTCATTGATCGAAAAAGATTTCTACTGCCACCATTATATATAAAGCTTGGCTTGATGAAGCAATTTGTTAAGGCACTGAACAAAGATGGTACCTGTTTTAATTATTTATGCAGAAAGTTTCCAGAATTGAGCATAGACAAACTTAAAGCTGGAATTTTTGATAGACCTCAAATTAGAAAGTTAATAAACGATCCAAATTTTATTGATTCATGAACAAAACAGAGTCCACAGCCTGGTAATCATTTGTTTTAGTTGTGCAAAACTTTCTGGGTAACTTTAAAGCAGATAATTATTCTGAATTAGTTGGAAACATGCTGTCGAGTTTTTGTGAACTTGGATGCAACATGAGCATAAAATTGCACTACCTCCATAACCATTTACATTTATTTCTGGAGAATCTTGGCGACTTTAGTGAGGAGCAAGGTGAAAGATTTCACCAAGATATAAAAACAATGGAAGAGAGATACCAGGGACTTTGGGATGCCCACATGATGGCAGATTACTGTTGGACCCTTAAGTGTGACTGTCCGGGCATATCACATTCCAGGAAGACTTGGAAAAGATCCTTTTTGCATGTTGACTAAACAAGTGCTCGTGATAAAATTTTATTACATTTTTGGTAATATATGAATGCAGACTAAAGTCAAAATGCCACTGATAGCACTTAACTCGAGGATTGTACATAACAATTGCCCTACTAATATGGTCATTCTTAGTTATCTCAAAAACTAGAGCTGATAGAAAAAATCTGATTACATTTTTGGAATCAGCATCCCAAAATTACACAAGAACAGCTATAAAAATTAAGGCACCAAAATGTGTGTATACCAGTGTTATACATGTATAAAAGTTAGTTGCTTATCCTTTACAGGACGTGGCAATCAACCCCAGCTTTTATTGGCTGTTTGTGATTTTTCTAGGCAATTTTTCATTCAGTAGTTTGCCATTGCTTTCTGAACGGTACGGCGCTTATACCATTGTTAAAAATCCACACAAAAGCGATCTGCTACCAAACCGCCTGCAGCAGGTTTCGAACCTGGTATATCTGGATTATGAAACTGCGTTCATATCCATTAGGCCACAGACGCCGACATGTATACATGTATAGTCATGGGTTATATTCAGGTTGGAGTTATATGAGTGGTTATATTTCAGAGTGGAGGAAATACAATCATTATACCTAATTCCCCAAGATACAATCAGTATACCTGATACATTCATAGTAAAACAAAATATATTAAATATATACAGGTGTAGGTAGTATAAATGACACACAAAAAATACAATCGTTATATATCTGATGTAGGCCTATTCTCCTACTAGTTTATAGTAAGTTTACCTACCCTCTAAGATTAATACAAGCCAGATTTGGACTCGACTTTAGTGAAGCAAGAGTGCCCGGTCATGCAGATAAGCAATAAATCAATCTTGACAGCTTTCTCTTCCCCCAGTCGGTCTAGCTGGCCTTTGTGTTTGTGTGTGTTTTTTTTAAATAAAATACGCCCGTTTATATAGGTAGACGCAGGGACTCTGCCAGTGCGTAAGGAACTCTTTTGATTGGTTCTCGACGATTTGGTACATTTTTATTGCCGACGATTTCATACTTTCTCTGTCTGCCGCCATCTTGCGGGAACAAGATGGCGTATACTTCATGTAATTTAATCTGTCTCAGTCTGTTGAACGTGGATTGGCTGGGCATATGTATTAACAAAGAAGTGGGTTTACACACACGTTTCACAACAATCTCCATAGAATTTGTCCAGGAATGGTAATGGTGACGGCCACGTGTGCTGTCTCTGTTGCTCATAAGTTGGGCACCTTTAAAGCAGATGTTCAGCAGCCATTTTATCAGTGCCACATTTACACTCATCGGTAGTTCCTGCCTTTAGTTTGTTGAATAGATGATATCCCAATTTGTTGTGGCCCATGCAGAGTCTGAATATTATCACGTGTTCTTTTCTGCTGAGCAGGTAATGTGCATCATTTTGTGTGTGTCCTCGATGCTCTGCATTCCAAATGTTTCTGTATCTGATTCTTATAAAACTCTTTGCCTCTTCGAAAGCTATGCTTATAACAGGTTAATTTAATTATACAGCATTACCTATACTTGGAGCCGCGGTAGCATAGTGGTTAGTGCACTGGCTTCCTAGCGCAGTGGTCTATGGTTCGATCCCCAGATGAGGCGGAAAATTTTTAGGCCACAAACGGCTCCTGGGTCGACCCAGCCCCAAATGGGTACCAGAGCTACTCTGGGAAGGTTAAGGCGGCCGGCGTAATGCCGACCACATCACCCCTCGTGTGCCGACGGTCAAGATAATATGGGCCTAACACCATATTCCCAATATGCCTCAATGGGCGTGTAACGGGTTCCTTTACCTTTACCTTTTTTACCTATACACAAAAGTTAGCTATTGTGCTTAATGAAACAACAGACTATATCTCAGGATACTAAATATATATTTCACATTTTTATTTGCTCCACTATTCTGACATTTCCTTTACTGCACTGAAAAGACTTATTTTGCTGCACATCACATATTTCATTTATCTTTGTCTCACTCATCTAACATTTAATTGACCTTTGTGCTAGCCCTCAGACATTGCCTAGTATTTGTGTACTGGAACACAGTGTGTCTGATATGATGAAGTACGCTGTGTTGTACTGACCCATGTGTAGATATCTATGTCTGAGACGTAAGTGTGATGAATTCCCACAAGTGTTGGACTGTTAGATTTTTAGAACATCATGGGGGAAAAAACCATGAAGGTTGAAAATAGATTTTTGAAATATAAACAAAAGTTAACATCTCTGTTTTGAAAAGGTAGCCTACATTTTATGTGTGTAAAATAATTATTTTAAATGTAGATGAAAGGGACTACATATCACAACCCGGGTACTAATTTTGTGAGCTCAACTGAAATAAACTCATCATCATCAGGTGCCATCTTCACATGAAGGTCGGCTGCAATGAATCTCTTGTCTTCTGTCTGTTGTCTTGAAAGTGCACTGTGATAGGCTCTTTCCTGCCCATCTCCTGGTGTTATTTTCCCACTTATATTGCTGTCTACCTCTTGCATGTTTACTTTCAACTCTGCCTTCTGTTATGGTCTTCAATTAATTGTTGTGTCTTTTTACATGACCAAAATATGTTAGCTAATTTTGATGTGCTTCATTAATTCTCTTTTCATTCTTAGGTTTTCTTGGATCTCTTTATTTGTTTTCATCTCCTTCCATTAGACGTGCCTCACTGTTCTATATATCCACATCGCAAAGGCCTCAATTCTTTCTTCTAATTGCTTGTTCATTGTCCGTGTTTCTACACCATACAGTAATGAAGAATATATATATAGCATTTGATGATTCTCAGTTTACATTTATGAGTTAGTTATTTAGATGTTAGTAGCTCAAATACTTAACTATAACCTGCTTATTTCACAAATTGACATTACAGACATACTGTCTGCAAATATGTACAACGTTTTCATAAAATATGACATTTTGGGAAGTCTTTCACAGATGCGAGGGTCTTCAAACAATTGTATCAATTATCTGGTTATTTTAAAATATATGAGCATGGTTGTGGTGGTGCAACTTGGCTTTGTATTTTTGCCTAAAATTTAAGCAACTCATATGTTTCATGTATCTTAACAAAATGTATGAACTGTAACGGAAATGTTGTGAATAAAACTTAGTTGTCACATGCACACGGATCATTTAATTGTATCACTTCAGTCAGAGCATAACCATGACATTATCTACACACATTCAGTTTAAAGACAGTGGGAATTATAGTTACATTTTGTGATGTATATAGTGATCACCTCAGAAATTGACACAGCCCCGCATGTAGGTTTTTAGATCACGTATCATGTTACAGAAACAGGTCCAGGTTTGCTACAGTGTCTTTTTCCTCTTCATTCATTAACATTCAACTCCCCAAGGAGCATAGGATTTCAACAAACTGTTTAAAATAGTGTTTCTTAACCTTTCAGAGGTCCCTCACCCATTTACAACATCTTAAGAAGCCTTGCACCCCTTTACAGCATCTTAAGAAGCTTAGCACCCCTTTAAAACATCTTAAGAAGCCTTGCACCCCTTGACAGCATCTTAAGAAGCCTTATACCCTCTTATCTTCTAGCTTGCAGAACATGCCAGAAATGCTAAAAAGATATAACAGTTTATTTTGAGAAAATGTTATTTACAGAATGTGACTAAGGAACAGTATCTCATTCCCGTTGTCAATATTCTATTTTGTACAAATACATTTGAGTTCTGTGTATTATATATTGTTTATGCGAGACATGCCAGATGTTTTAGATTCTGGCATGTCTCGCACCCCAGGTTAAGAAGCACTGGTTTTAAAAAAACAAACCTTTGATCTATACTGAAGCACATTAAAAACGCACCACCTGTATAATCCAGGAACAGAGTGTGAAATGTAAATATAAGTGTTTACAAGTTTACATATTTGGAATCTTTATTCATTTTCCTATGAATCCATGCTGGTCATTAATTTGTACATTTGATTGTTATGAAATTCATTGCATTCTGTGCAGGCAAGGGAGAAAACCAAAAATGCAACCAATAAAAAAAAATTCGTTCACACTATCCTCAGTATCTGGTATGTCCACCGTGTGCTTGCAAACAAGCTTGGCAGCGGCTCCGCATGGAACGCACAAGTCTCTGAAGGAAATTCCGGTGAATCAAGTCCCATTCACGTGTAAGAGCAGCTTCGAGCTGTTGCAGATTAGCTGGAGAACCTTGCCTGTAGACTGCGTCCAAGCTCGTCCCACAGATGTTCTATAGGGGACATGTCTGGTGATAGGGCAGGCCAATCAATCGTCACAATATTCTGCTGCTGTAGATATTGCTGCGTAATGCATGCGGTGTGCACACGTGCGTTATCCTGCTGGAGAAGCTGCACGTCTGGATAATTTGTGAATGCAGGAGCAACCAATGCATCCAGAACCTCATCTCGATATGTCACATCATTAACATTTCCACGGAAGACGTGAAGAGGCAAGCGATGGTGAAAACTGAATCCTCCCCAAATGTGAATACTGCCACCTCCAAATCGGTTGTGCCGACGAACATAGCAGTCTGCAAAGTGCTGTCCACACCGTCGCCAAATCCGCATACGTCCATCAGCAAAGGATATGTTGAATCTGCTCTCGTCTGTGAATAGGACAGCTTTCCACTGCAGTCTAGTCCATCTGACATGTCGCTCTGCCCATTGCAGGTGCTGCTGACGATGTCTGTGAGTCAAGTTTGGCCCAGCATAAGGTCGTCTTGCAGTAAGGCCTGTATCTCTGAGTCGTCGTATGACTGTCATTCGAGAGACTTTCCCACGTCTACCCACTATTGCTCTTGCTGTTTGACTTGCCGGGAGAGAACGATTCCATAGGTGACTCAGCACAATATGACGATCTTGCGCAGGGGTAGTAACTCGTGGTTGGCCACTCCGAAGTCTATCCCGGGCACTGCCAGTGGTTCCGTAACGTTCATTGAGACGTACAATAGTGCTGTGGTGGCAATTCATCCTTCTGGCAATGGCCCGCGAGCTCATTCCGGTCTCCAACATACCAATGGCTCGTTGGCAGTCGTTTTCCGATAGTCGTGGCATTTCAAGCACATGTACTGGGTGTTTTGTCTCAATGGCCTTTTTATACCGAGTATACTGCCACAAAGCGTACACATTTTCAGGGTCATAGCTGTTGGGAATCGTGTTGCACGTGTAACTTTCATTGTTTTCATGTAGTCTGTACACAAACCCGTGGATTAAACCATGCACTTTCCATTCCAGCAGCCATTCGCTCTCTACCTCATGACAAACACGGGGAAAATCCATTCCCACTTTTTTTTTCCAGCTTCTCGGCATCAGTATATATAATAGTGGTGCGTTTTTAATGTGCTTCAGTATAGTTAAAAATGACAATTTTGAGATGGTTGTGTCTCATTCCATCAGCCCAGGGGTGTTTCTCATCCTTTTATTTGTCCTCACATCTTGATGCACAGTAATGCTAGGCCACACGTTACTAACTTTATTTGTGAGTTGTAACTGAACTATGCATGGGAGTGCTGGACCACCCACCTTACACCCTGACCTGGCACCAAGTGATTGAATTTATTAGCATCCTGGCTGCAGAAGCGAGTTATGGTGTAATTTTGTGCTGAATTTAATGCTTTAGTGTCACATAAACCAAAAGCTTAGCCGACAGATCTGGCGCTTATGTAAAAGTGGTTTTTTTAATATGTACCAAGGTCTTGAGCACCCGATTGACAGAGAGGTTAGAGCGCTGGTCGCTCACGGCAAAAGTGCCAGTTTAGAATCACGGAACCAATACGCTCCAGTTTACCCAGCTGTAAATGGGGACCTAACTCTTCTCTTTGAGATAGGGAAGGGAAAGTCAGCAAGGAAGGGAACTGATCACCCCACCTCTCGATGCTGGACCAGGTATGGTGAAATCTCTAACACTTCACTCCCCTGCAGCAGTTTCAGCTATGGGACCATCTTTTACCAAGGTCTTACTGTTGTGCAACATCATGCAAAACAAATAGCTACAGAAACGCCTGCAATAGCACATAACAGAAAAAACAAAAACACAAATAGTAACACGTTACGTCTTACTAAGAGAAAGGACAAGGGAAAACCTATGTTGCGGCCACAAGGCCTTCGTCAGGGACAGACAAACAAAAGACAGAAGGGAAAGAAAGTGAGAATTAAGTGAACGTGAAACTATAGAAATAAGAGAAAAATAATCCCTTATGTGTGTCACATGTTGGAGCAAAAATGTCTGCTACTGAACCAGTAGTGAATAGTACATTAAAAGCATAAATAAAAAGATAATGAAAACAAGGACTGGAAAACCGAGAGATGGAAAAGTAATATATATATTATTTGTTTTAAATATATATATAGATATGGAGAGAGAAGAGGTAGAAAGAGTTAAAAAAAATCCCGTCTTACGGCAGTTCTCCTCATATACTCAATAGCATATAAATGTTTTCTCAGTACAGCACTAGCACAAAGTTAGAATTATATCAGAGCTGTGTGCTTTCTGTGCTTCTCTATGGCGCGGAGAGCTGGAGAATTACAGAGAAGGAAATGTCGAAATTGTCCTCTTTTCACACAACATAAAAAAAGAAAAATTCTCCGAATCTTTTGGCCGAATACCATCACCAACCAAGATCTGCTTATTCGGAGCAAGCAAGAGGACATGCACACCATCATAGCTGGCAGACGCTGGAGCTGGGTTGGCCATGTCCTCAGAAGAGACCCCGATGCCATCACAAGAACAGCTATGCTATGGACCCCTGAAGGAAAACGAAAGAGAGGCCGACCAAAAACAACTTGGCGGAGGACTGTGGAGGCTGAGATGCAAAGAATGAACCAGAGTTGGGGCACTGTACGAAGGATGGCCGCCAACCGAGCAAGGTGGAATCAATTTGTTGTTGCCCTACAAGACGCCACCAGGCGTAATGGCCACTGACTGCTTTGACGGTCGGCGGCTAAGGATCAAAGAAGAAGAAGATATAAATGTTTTGGTGCAGGCTGCCGGAGACCAGTGATAGATCTGTGCTCCATTGGGAGCGAACAGGGCGATGATGATAGTCTTGCTATTGGTTATACTTGTTCTCTTTTTTTAAATAAATTCATGAAAGGTCTTGTTACCTCAGTTATCAAAACATGTCCAGATTGGTAAAGGAAGGTGGTAAGCTACTTCAACATGATAAGAAGAGGCAGAGTTTTATCAGAACCACATACAGAAACAAATGTTATGTGCTTTCTTCGCCCCTCATATGTTGCGCATATGTGAGCGGCTTGACGTGTTATCCAGGACACACACAAAATGATACATACTACCAGCTCAACAGAAGAGAACAAGTGATAATCTTCAGCCTCCACACGGGTCACAACAGATAGGGGTATCATCTATTCAAGAAGCTAAATATAGGAACTACTGATGGATGTAAATATGTCACTGATAAAATGACTGATGAACATCTGCATCAAAGATGCCCAACATATAAGGAACATAGAAAACACATATGGCTGTCACCAGTACCATGTTAGGACAAAATATGTGGAGATGCAAATAGCTTCAAGCTGACTACTGCTTTCTTTAAAAATATTCAAGTAGATGTCTGAGAGTGTACGTCTGAAAGTGTACGTCTGAGAGTGTACGAAGAAGATGAAACATGAACACATTCTAATTTTAAATCTGACAAAACTTGAAGGTGAAGGTAGTCCTATAGCATACATTGCAATAAGGGAGTGAAGTGTTAAAGACTTCACTATATTAGACTCTCGGCTTTATGATGAAGGTGACGGGTTCTTTTCCTTGCTGCCTTTGTCTTCCCTAAGTCAAGAGTAGAGACCATTTACAGCTGGGTAAATTGGAGAATGATGCTACCAGATTTGAACCTGGTAACTGTGCCCCAAGGAGCAAGTGCTCTAACCGCTCAGAACTCTTACAAAACACTGCCTGAAAATCGTTCAGCTCAGACACTGCCTTAAATGGTGACCTATTAGGACAAGACTTGAGATGGCCTCAGCTGCCATGACAAGGTTGAATGTGATCTGGAAAAGTAACATCAGTTTTCCTGTGAAGATCAAATTATACAAATCACTTGTATTATCTATTCTCTTGTATGGGTGTGAGGGCTGGACACTCACTGCAGATATGGAGCGAAGGATTCAGGCTTTCGAGCATAAATGTTATAGAAGAATTTTGCGCATTTCTATAAAGAGCACAAAACAAATGTCTATGTTAGAGAGAAGATAAACACCTATGCAGGCCATCAAGAACCACTTTTGTCAATAGTGAAACGTCGAAAGCTTGCCTGGTTTGGGCATGTAACTCGTCATGACTCCCTTTCGAAAACGATCCTCCAGGGAACAGTCGAAGGAAAACGGAGAAGAGGAAGGCAAAGAAAATCCTGGGTTGATAACATCAAAGAATGGGCAGGACACGGTTTCTCCACACTTGTACGCATTGCTGAGAATAGAGAGCAGTGGAGGACCCTGTCTGCTGATGCTTCCACCATGGCACCCCTACGACCCATGACGGGTTATGGGTTGAGATGATGATGATTAGGACATGATGCAATGTACAACAGTGGTGATGGCTATGTTTTGTTCCAGCAAGTAATGACTATGATTGATGTGAACTAAATGTTCACCTGTCAACAAATGATGGATTGACATCAGTTTACTCTGTGCCTAGTTCCTGCCTTGTCTCGAAACATAAACAGTAATACCAGGCAAACTGCAAATCAGAATGGTAGAACAGAGACAGCTAAAATGTGAGTGGCTTGACCTAACATTCCATGGGCATGGAATGTTTGCAATGTTTGTGTTTTTATTTAGTATGTAGGTGACCTATGTCAGGTAAGTGCGAGTCAATTTGTGACCCAATGGAGATGAGAAAATAAAACAACTTTGTAGATAAATGTCTGACCATTTCCCCTCACCCCGTGTATTTGGGGGGGGGGGGGGGGGGTCATCTCTGAAGAGACCAAGAAAGAATAGGACTACTGTAACCTCAGGCATGTTGTTCAAGGTCACTAATTTGAGGTTGTGGCGTAGTGCAGACGTAAAACAAATAGCTACAGGACCCAGCGATTTCCTGCACAAGGGCAAGCTGCATTGGTGGCCCCATCAAGAACGAGAAGGAAGATGATCATCTCCTGCCTCACACAGTATTACTCAAGACACAATATGGTATTAAATGAACCACACACAAATTCTGCTCCCTCCCAGACAATAGACTTCTTCTTGCACATACTAACATACACACAAATAAATTAACTATCAAGCACTGAACTGTATCAGTGCATTAACATATTACAAACAATTAAACAAGTCATTAATTGTTTTAGCTTTTATTAGTCAAATATGTCAATCGTGACAAACAAAATAGCATAATATAAAAACATTCATTATTAACCCACTCATGTTGTGGATGTTATAATGTAAGAATGCCACAAATTAAGTTTTAATGAAAAAAAATCACAATCGCCCAACACCTACTCCGTATCCCTGATATCACAGTATGAACGGCAGCAAGAAAACAAAAAATGTACACAGAAATTAGTATAAAGTATACTAATTAATAAACATAAATCTCAATATAAGTATAGTTATTTAAAAAAAACTGACTTAGAAGTAAAGAACACTCCAGTCAATTGTATATGAGTAACTAAACACCCACATAACACAACAGACACACGTGATACAGAACATATGACAATAAAAATAATAATGTTATCACTAAAACAAAGGTCATATAGGTGCACAATTACAATTTTTTTTTTTAAACTGCAATTATGTCCTTTCCACTCTAATTAATCTAACAGTGCAAGAGGTATCATTACCATCACCACAAGACGTTGGTGCCAAACTAATAAAGGTGCTCATTACTCCACAGCTGACTGTCCTGTATTTTATCAGTCTGGCTGCCTATTGTCACAAACATGTCCACCCATCTTGTTTTATACATGCCCAATGACAAGAGAGAGCCATATCTGCAATGTTTTTGTTGTCCGTGTTGACTTCATTCTAAATACCATCAGACATTTCAGCTGTGTATGGTCAGCGGTGCAGATATGAAAAGTGCACTTAGTACGACTATATGACATTTGTGCTTTGTAAGTGAACACTAATAACATGAAGCAGTGGTCATGAGAAATTACTACCATAATAAATTACTAAAATAAATTATAGAACACAAAGCTGCAAATGTAGCCTGCCACTAATATCTGCATTATGCCATCTTTGTTAAAATCCAATCGCAATAACCAGCTGACAGCTTCCTCTTCCAAATGTTTTTCTCACTGGTCTCCCTACTTTTCTCTCCCTTGTGGGTTCCAGCCAAAAACATGCCTGGTGTGTCCTATATAAAATGAACAGTTGAGTAGATTTTTTTTTAAAACCCCACAGAAATATGCATCCTAGAGAGAGAGAAACTATTCTTCTTCTTCCTCGTTCATCCTGAAAAGGACATTGGTTGCGTTGCGTCTGTTTACAGCAAAGCTTCGATATCTGCGCCTTTTGGCCGACACATCCGACTTCAGCACGGTATTTTTTGGGACCGGGTTTGCCTTCCCTCTTCGATCCCTATTCTCTCAGCCAGACTGCAGTGATGCAGCCTGTTTCCAGGACCACCACTTGGAGGTGGAGTAGGGTCTTGGTCAGCTCTGGTTCGCTGACGCAAGCAGTCAAGCCATGGGTCGCTGACTGCATTCTCTGTTGCTGCATCTTTGGGTCCCGAGAGACCATTCAGCAATATACAAGACTGGAAATTGACTGTATGTGGCAGTCATAGGGGTTGAGAAAGCCAAGGAAGAAAACAGCTGTTGTAAGTATGATACATCTTATTACAGTTCAGGGGATCTTTGAGGAGACAATGAAAGAATGGTGGTGATTAATATATGGTTAAGCATGGAGCTGGCTACCCCATTATGCAAAACATATTGCAACAGATACCACCCCTGCAAAGAGCACATGAATGCTTCAGTGTCGGCTTACAGCAATGAGGTTAACCGTAGTGCTGTCTCCGAGCTTTATAGGGAGCAAAAATAAAAATTAATGAATAAAGTATCATATAACAAATCAACATGCTTACACAAACACTGGATCTGGAGCATCCACGTGTGTATCTTTGCCATAATTAAATCAACTTCCATAATCCTGCAAATTACCCTGTTCCATTGAAATACTGTGCAATCAGGGGAATTTTACTACAGCTCCAAAAGATAATGCCTACTAAGTAATAAAAATACTGCAAGGTCCAGGTGCCACTGTTTTAATCTAAACTATCTACAAGTAGTCAACAATCAGGCATATCAATTTGATAATATACATACAATGAAGTGTGCAAGGTCTCCATAGCGAGACTTACTGGTATCAGCCAGATAAGGAAAGTTGAAAAAATGTTAAGCACATTTCATAACATTTACTGGTAACAGAAACAGTGGCATACAACTGATTGATGCATTGCAAAGATAGCTAGGTACTCTGATGTATGATACACATTTTTTTTTTCTCTGAAGCAATTTTTTTAACATAAATATGTCCACTGTCTGAGAATCTGCATACAACTAAAAACAACAATGTATGCAGACACACCTACTTTTTTTTTTATCTATTGAAGTTCATTCTCTAGAATGCTACTGCAAAACTAAAGTTAATGTCAATAAATTAAACAGGTCAATTGGTACACGTTCACAGATATGTAACTTAAGTAATGTTTAAAGAAAAAGTGTTACATTCAGTCGATAGGTGCTTCAATTCAAATTAAAATCACATCAAAAACAAACTGCAGACTTTATAAAACCAAATTGTTTGACAAAACTTGTTTTTTTTTATATTTTAAACTCCAATGCACCGTGACTTTTCCAGGATCTAGGGTTAATTTTTTTTTAATTCCAAAGCTTTTCCAAAATTGCAATATCAGCAGCACCCTGCTAAACTCTATAGCAACAATTAATAGCATTAAATGCCCAACTGTAGATAACATGTCTACCACTAGTCACATCACCTGGTCAATCAACAACAACAAAACCAACATAGAAGGGAATAATGTACATCACTGACTAGGAAGCTAACTAAGCACACTCAAGTGAATCAACAAAAATTTCATGAATGGAGGAAGCCAAGAGGGTTCAGAATGAAGAAGAAAATTCCATGTTTGATACTTTTAATGAGAATGTTTTATATTGTGCTTTTTGCCAGAAGACTGAGTATGGAGCTAAGAATTTAAACAAGAAAAAATCCTTAATGGTGCAACTCCTGCACGTATGATCTACAACACACCTAAATGAACAAGTTTCAAAATCATTAATTGATCAAGGTGTCAATTCTTCCAATCATTAAGATAAAATCATGAGATTATCTGTACATCGATTTATTAATTTTAATTTTTTTTTGCAACGTTCAACACTACTAAAATAAGGATGTGTATTTCAACCAATTTCATCTTAACAATGTTTAGTCTTCACAAAAATTCTAATTCTAGTAACACACGACATACAAAATCAAAATGTAGTGAAGAATACTAGTACAGTGTGACTTCAAAAAAGCAATACTGTGAGCTGAACATTGTAACATAACCGGATTGTCTTGAACCACTTGTTTCACATACAGCAGTAACACAATTCTGTAATTTTAAACAAGGTTATAATAGCTACAGAATATTGTGAGAGACATGAGACAGAAAACAAACTATAACAAAGAATGTGGCTGGATATCTATAAAACAGATATCTTCTCTGCACAGAGTAATGCCACTGACAACATTTCTTCATGAAGACTGTCAAAATAAAATAATTAAAAAACATGATATGTAGCACATTAATCCAATATAAATATTTGTACAAAAATGTCAAATTAATATGAGATCAAAGTGGACAGAACTTTTGATTTTTTCCCTCCAGACTGAAATGACTTGTAATGACCAACGAAAAAAATTAGCATGTCATCAAAAATTAGTCTTACAAAAATACACAACCTATGAAAATGATAAAATAATTAACAATGTGAGTTATCAACATTATAACAAGAAAGCACTTCAACCAAGTGCTTCTGGTGTTTTTTTTAATTTTTTTTTTTGCAGTGATGTTGAAGTGGATATGTGGAACAATGAAAGCGACATTTAATCTTCACAGCATTATAAATACACACAGAATCTGTAGATACACCAATAACATCCCCAAAAACAAATTCAGCATAATAGTTGAATGACGCTTGCAACTGAACTCACTACTTTACATTGGATTCGTGGACTACGAAAAGGCAATCAATATTTTACACAGAGGATCATTTTGGGAAGTGATGAGGCATTAATCCTCCTAAGATCATAAATCTTATACAGAAAACAAATGAAGATGTGAAATGAAGGTAAACCATTTGAGATAAGAACTGGACTGTAGCAGTGATGCCTCTTCTTACTGGCTATAGACTGGATCATGAAAATGACGACAGCCCAACGGAAGTGGAATTCAGCAGACTGACAAAACAGCTTGATGATCTAGATTTTCCTGATAGCCTGGATGTTTTGTTCCATAACTGTAACCAAATGTAGGACAAAATGAAAACACTTTATAAGAGGTGACAGTGAGTGGGTCTGAAATTACACAGAAAAATATGAAGATCATCAGCATAAACACAGCTTATGATAGTAAGACGACACTTGGAGAAATATATCTACATGATGTGGAATCATATATATACAGACAAGGATGTTAGAGAAACAAAGAGTGGTATAGAAATAAGGATACAAAAGTCAAGAGGAGCTTTCGTTGCATTGGGATATATACAGAAATCAATAAGATACCGATTTTCTTAAATTGATGCCCGTCTAGAACAGAAGGATTCACGTGATATGACAAGATCATCAATGTGGAACTGATGACAAGAGCCAGCGGAAGAAGAGATGAGAAGACAAAATTAGAATGGAATGTGACATAAATGCTGATTGCCATACAAGGTTGCTCTTGTTCTGGAATCCCCGAGGTAAGAGAGATAGGAGATCAGAAAACACCGGAGACGAGAACTGGAAATGTAAATGAAAGGGATGAAGAAGACATGGAAATATCTTCTGCTGATGGCACGGGACAGGCAGACTTGACATGAGTTTATTGAGGCTAATACTCCTGACAACCATGCATTATCAATGTCAAAGGGCAGTTAAGAAACAGTTGTAGTGGAACAGCTGAATATGACCCAAGCATTTCAATGAAACGTTATCTTTGCCGATGTGTGTACTCAGCAAATGCACAACCCAAATCAAGCAGTGCAGTCTGCCATATGATCAAGAAAATATGGGCATAACACCATATTCCCAATATGCTTCAATGGGCATGTAATGAGATCCTTTACTTTTTTGTTTTTGTTTTACAATAATAACACATTTAGCAACATAAGCTAAATACACTCCATGTATAAATGTGATATGGAGCTTAAACAAGGGAGATAATATTTTAAAAATAGAATACAAAAGGAGATGCATCATATAAAGCAGAATGAGAAGGCACAATTAAGTATAAAACATACAGATTACCAAAGCAGCAACGGATACAAGTTAAAAACTGGGCAGTAAGAATAAAGGCTGTAATAAAGATAAGTATGCACTTAGAAACGAATTTGAATACATTAAACAAACTAAAGAATACCACGAAAAAACTAAAACAGTAGGAAATGTTACAACATGACCCACAGAGAAACATAATAGAATACCTAGAAACAGAAGAAGTTAACAATAGAAGCAGCAGTGAAAAAGTGGAGATGCCAGTTAAAATTAAAAAAAAAAAAAAAAAAAAGACTAGCAACTAGACTTAGGACTGGAAATAAATCTTATGCAGCTCTAACAAAACATTCATGAAAATTTAATGACTGAACTTATTTAACTATCTGAAATGTATGGGAAAAATACACAGAAAAAAAGAAAGGACACAGGAAAAGGAAACCTAACAAACAAGAACAGAGAGGAATGCAGGAAGGGAAGAGAACATGTGGAAGAAGAAAAATGCATAACAGACACGGTAAAGAACAGGAAAACTTCATTCATAACCCTCCACTCCCCAAGGAGCATAGGCCTTCAACAAACACATGCCAAGTCCTCCTGTCACATGCCATCATCTCAAGTTCTTTCCACGTTCTCCATAGACAAGAAACTGAGAGATGAACAAGCAGGTTTTCGACAAAACAGACCATGTACAACAGGAAAACTAAAAGACTAATAATATTCAGTTCAGATTACAATTATTAATGAATTTGAAAATAAAAGTATGTAAAGGACACGATTTTGTTTTTAAAGATCGCAAAAGCAAGACAAATGTAAACATCTTTTGGCAGAGTTGGTCATACTAGCCATGTTCATATGTGTGATCTGAAAGTTGTGAAAACCTAAAAGACACATATTTTCGCAGCAAATGCATGCACTAACTGTAATATTCAAAAGCAGACGTGCACGCAGAAGAAGTGGAAAATACCACCAACAAACTATTCAAGGCACGCATGGAAGCAGCGAGTGTTTCTTTTCCCCCAAAAATTAAGTCTGCAACATTTAGATCTCTAAAATTTAAAAAAACTATGTAACCCACTTTATGTTATTACCTAGCTCATTAACTTGCACACCTACGCTTAGATTGTAATTTAATTATGTATTACCTTACCATTAAAATAATATATAATTATACACCCCTAGTGTGCAGTATGGTCAAGAAAATATGTGCCTAAAACCATATTCCCAATATACCTCAACGGGCATGTAACGGTCCTTTTTCCCCCGTACCCTTTTTTTTTAAAACCATTAAGTAACTGCTTTCCTTTAAGGTGAGAATCAGGAAGCACTAACTATTAGGGAAAAAAAGTTATTTTCCTACTACCAGGGTTTCTTAAAACTTTTTTTGTGTGCCATGGATCCCTTTTATTGTCAAATTAAAGCTATGGACCACTTCTTGAAAAAAATGTACATAAAAACATAAACATGTTGCATTTTACATCCCTAGAATCCATTCATAGTCCCCCCAAGGGGACAATAGACCACATGTTAAGAAACCCTGCTTTATACCATCCCTCACCCCTGGCATTTATTTGTCTTTGTATTCTGAGATACAGATAGTCACAATAACCTTACTGCTAATGTTAGGGTCTCCTAGCTTCGACCATCCGTAAAGGTTATTATACTTAATATATGTTCATTTAGGGCAAAATGTAACATAGGCATTATCAATTTTTTTTAATAATTAAAAATAAACATGAAAATGCTGAATAAAAAATATGAAAGAAATCTTTGAAATGTGTGCATACAAGTATTCCCTTTCTTGTCAGTGTCAGCTTCCTTGTCTGTTTACAAACATTTACTATTTTCTTGGTCTGTGTGAGAACACACATATATTTTCTTGGTCTATGTAAGAATAAATATACTTTCCTTGTCCACGGTAGTACACATGCATATTATTTTCTTGGTCCTCATGAGATCTTATATATATATATATTTTTTTTTTTTCTCTTTGTCCATATGACAATATGTGCATGTTATCCTGGTCCTGGTATAAAAACATGAAAAACAGGATGTGGCTAGATATGAACGTGCAACAACACAAAATCAGATACATGAAAACATAACAAGTATAAATCAGGGGTTGACAAATCACGGGTCACTTAACTTTTTCCCTGGCACATAGAATTTCATCATTTCTTTCTCTCTCTTCCTTCCTCCCCCCCCCATACCACCACCACCTTTTGATTGGCCATCAAATTTGTACCTGAATATAATAGTCACACCTGGTAGTCATAAAATTACTATCTTATAATAAAAATAAACAAAAAAACTGAATGTGCTAAAGTATAAAAAAAATATACGGCAAAAACGAGTGGGGCAAAAACGAGTGGGTCAATAGTAGTGACTATGGAAAAACTACAAGTTTTATAAGAGAACAAGCGAACTGCCAAAAAATTTTGAATATTAGGTGTGCAGTCTTCATTGGTCAGATAGGCAGCAAGTATTAATTTTGTTACTTTGTGTAACACCAGGGTCTCATGGCAAGTTTCCTACATGGTGATCTGCTCAGTGCAGACTGTTTACTTGTTGAGTGGGAGTAAATATTTTGGCAGCCGAATGTTTTCAAGTCTTTGAAAGGACTTTCATACTGCTCAGAATTCTTTGGTTGTTCCTTTTCCAACTCAAAGAAATGGCTACCGAAATAAAAGAGATCAAACAGGCTACCGAAATAAAAGAGATCAAACACAAACCAGTGACAGTAGAGTTAAGCAGTAAGAACAAAAACAATGAAGCCCCACAATTATGGATGGAGAGGCCAAAGGAACTTTGAAAATCACTATGGAAATTCCACAGGATCTGAAGATGAAGACACTTAATTGAATGGAACTAGTAAAGGTGACACACTGTGATGCTTGTATAGGTAAACTGAAGTAAGACTTATGAAACTGCATTTTCAGATAACCTGTCAGGTAATAAGTTGGGCAGTTTTATCACCTTTATCTATCTGAGTAATCTCATGAATGAGTAATGCATGTCCCTTTTCTTCACATTCAAAGAATGGTCTGAAAAATAGTGTCACAGGTACATTTTAATCATACTACCAGTGAAGTGATTGCAAACCACAGTACAGATTCTCAGAATATTACCTCTTCTATTCTCAGACAGTGGTATTAGTTTGAAGTTATAGGGTTTTTGTTTTGAATCCAAGTTAACTTTTGGAAACAGTTATAAAAAAACCCCAACCATGGCAGATTCCCCAATCTTAGGAAATCGTGAGTATCAGTGAATCCTGTGACAACAGTGGACTGTGAGAAAGGAATCAGTCAGATGACTAAGTAAAAATAAATTTAGGTCACCACTGGCACCATAAAATGAATATGGTTTGATGTGGATGTATCCTCGGAGGAAGAATTTTACCCATATATTTTGTAACTACTGGTAATTCAGTCAAAACTTCAATGATATGCATAATTAAATGAAAAGAAGATCAGTAATTTACTGTAAACTTAACACAGATAACTAAAAACAGACACTTTGTGTTATCTAAAAATGTTGTTATGATGTATTATTCTTGTGTACAAATTCAGTTATGTAACATAATTGTTTACTTTCGTTGCTGATCTAATCAGGGGCACCCGTTCAAGGGCTATTATGAAGAAAAGTAAATTATACATTTTAAAAAATTAAGAAAGTTAGTTTGCATGACCCTAGAAGTTAAGTTTAAAATAACAGTTATATCTGAAGTCAATGTGGTGTCATTCTTCTGGCATCCAGATATTTAGAAAATTTGTCAACCCCTGAGTATGATGCAGGAATGTCCACCCACATAAATAATGCATTCAAAATTAACTGACAAAAAAAAAAAAACATCATAAGCTACAACACATGGTGATGTATAAACAAGAATATGGAACAACCTGTGTAAGAATAATGAACAAATCATGAGTGAACAGTGAACAAAATCAGGTGCCAATATGCAGATCTGAACTGGTCAGTACACTTTAAACATTTCATTAACTTTTCAGCAGATAACTTTTATTGACAGAGTGTTATTTCAGGTCACTATATAAATCTAACCCACAATCACATCCTGGGAATTTGAAATATGATCCGTGCTAATTAGATAAACCAGAATTATTGTTTCTAACAGCTCATTACAGCTGACCTAAAAGTCAATTATGTACTAACTGTTATGACTAGAGAAGAGTATAATATTTAACATAATATGAACACTGTTAGAATAAAATATCCTCAAAAAAAAAAAAAACCACACAAAAAAAGAGAGAAAGAAAATAAAAAGAAACAGATGAAGTGAAGAGGAGTGAACTGTAAATACCAATATCATTATAATGTAGTTTGTGCATGTGTCAAGATTACTCAAATATGGTCTGGCTTATGAACTGATTATTAAGGATGGAAAATATTCACAATAAAATATGTATTATGACAAACTTAAGCTAACAGTTAATCAACTATGGTAACAGAGTCAAATACTTTTTGAATAACTCGTGTATTGAAACATACATATCATCTTGGATCTGAATTTAAAATGAATCCTTTTTACGACATCTGTTCAAATGAGCAGCTATTCCTAGGGCACCGCCGACTCCAAAACGGACAAAATTATCTCCAACAAGAGGCCCCATTGCAAATAGCTGAGGCTCATGAAGTGACTGGTAGGAATATGCATCGATATCGATAGGATTATGTTTGCTGTCAATGGGCCAGTCAGGTACAAGACCCAAGTAGCGACCCTCACGAGGGAGAAATCCCAAGTCAGGCCTAGAACCAATCATAATGGCTGTAAAGGAAACATCAAACCACGTGACTGTCCCTGAGCGTTTACAGTTAACCAGCACTTTGTTGTGCATGATCTCAGTGACACAATGGCCTGGCAGGGGTTTGTACAGTTCGCTGGTCTCTTTTCCTTTCATCAGAGAGTGAATACGGTGATACTCAGGGTACATGGCTTGCGGGAGCTTGGAGAAGATGAGGGTTGGGTCTGAGGGTTTACGCCGGAACACGTGAATAACTGGTATGTTGGATTCCAAGGCCATGAGAATGGCATCTGCAGCACTCAAACCTGCACCTACCACAAGAATAGGATCAGTAGTGGTGGAGATCTCACACTGAGACAGAAGTTTTTCAAATTCTGGTAAACTGTGGACAACAGTAGGCAGGTTTTCTCCTTCAACACCAAGACGATTTGGAACATCATATGCCCCTGTTGCTAGAACAACATACGGAGCAACATAACAGAACTCCTGTCTTGCAAATGGCTCCCCCTGATCATCCATAATAGTACGATAACCTCTGACCTCCCAACAATGGGTGTGGTTTAACCTCACATTACGACAACAAGGCTCGACTTCTCCACTCTCACTGTCCACGTTACTGCGCACATGGAACATCTGCTGAACCGATGTGACTGTATGAAAGTCACGAAAGTATTTCTCTAACCCCTGTGACTTGACATAGGCACTGTAATACTCCTTTACATCATTAATTGTGGCACGGCCAAGCATAGCATCCCGTGTTGGTGAATGTCTGAAGTAGAAAAACAAGAAATGCTGACTATACAAACAAACTTATGCTATATGTGTATTATTATTTATAAATGAATTGAAATGTTTCAAATTAAAAGTAGAAAAACAAATATATGAATTGCATTCACCTTTTCTGTTACGGTGATCTTTATATATCAAAATTATTTTATTTGTCTAGCCTGCAATCTCTTTCACTTATTCCTTTCATTACAAATTATGACTGACTTTATTTGTTTTCTTCTCTGTCTATTGTATGCTTCCCACTTTTCTTCTACATATTCACATTTCTAACCCCTCAATTTTTTTCTGCCAACTGATTGTTCATATTTCCAGGTTTTTGAAACACACATTAATGAAGAGTATATATAATACTTGATGACTTTAATTTGTTTGTCATTCCTTTGTATGTTAATAACTGTCTTACACAGTTGAATGTTGCTTTAGCAACTCTTATTCTTGACTCTCACACATGCCACCTTCTGTTATTATATTGAGGCAAGCAGACTGTTAGAGCCCAGAGACACAACATGCTCAGATCCAAAACAAATAACTAATAATGAAAGCAATCCAAAGAACCAAATAAAGCAACTCCAAATGACAAAAACTGAAGGATTAAAAGAGTTCATAGACGAGCAACTGAGAGATGAACAAGCAGGTTTTTGACAAAACAGATTCTGTACAGACCAGATAGCTACATTGAGAATAATAGTTGAACAAAGTCTGGAACGGAATTCACCACTATACATAAGATTTATGGACTATGAAAAGGCATGTGACAGTGTAGACAATCACTTTGGAAAATGATGAGGCATTATAGGGTTCCCATGAAGATCATTAACTTAATAAGGAAGACCTATGAAGACATGACATGCAGAGTTCTTCATGAAGGACAACTTACAGAACCATTTAGGATTAGAACGGGAGTGAGGCAGGGATGCCTCTTGTCTCCATTTCTTTTCTTACTAGCGATAGATTGGGTTATGAAAACATCGACATCACACAACAAAAATAGAATCCAGTGGAATCTGACTAAATAGCTTGATGCTCTAGATTTTGCAGATGACTTGGCTCTTCTGTCTCATAACCATAAGATGCAAGACAAAATGAAAATACTCAATGAGAGGTCACAACATGTGGGTCTGAAAATACACAGTGGAAAAAACAAAGATTATGAGAATAAATGCAAGAAATGATAACAATGGTGAACTTGAAGAAACACCACTAAAATATGTTGAATCGTACACATATCTTGGCAGTAATATAGACAAAGTTGGAGGGACAGACAATGATAAGAATACAAAAAGCAAGAGGAGCTTTCATTGCATTGGGAAACATATGGAGAACAAGAGAAATCAAGTCCAACAAGAAAATAAGAATCTTAAACTCAAATGTCAAGTCAGTCCTATTGTATGGCTCTGAAGCATGGAGAACAAACAAAAAAAAAAAACAACAACCAAAAAGCTACAGACTTTCATAAATTGGTGCTTGTGTAGAATAGAAGGATTGAAATAGTATGACAAAGTCACAAATGTGGAACTGATGACAAGAACTAGTGGAACAAGAGCTGAGAAGAAGATGCTGGCGATGGATAGGACACACACTGAGAAAACCTGTTGATAGCATTACAAGGCAGTCCTTGTTCTGGAATCCCAAAGGAAAGAGAGGCAGAGGTAGACCAAAAAAACACATGGAGAAGAGAACTGGATACAGAGGTGAAAATGATGAGGAAAACATGGAAAGAACTTGAGCGTATGGCACGTGACAGGAGGACTTGGCATGTGTTTGTTGAAGGTCTATGCTCCTTGAGGAGCTAAAGGGTATTGACTGAAATGACAAAACAGGTCTCATCATCATACAGCTGACTACTTTCAAACCTTGATGACCTACCTATCGTTGTCATTGTATATGACCTGTCTTGTAATCTTGAGTTATACTACTGTTCTCAACTGTCAGTGTATGATATTAGCATAAAATATTTCCATACCGTACAAACACATTTTCCAACCTTGTAATGCCTTGAATATGTTTCTTTTTTCCTCATACAAATTTAACCTTCAACTGCTCAGCGACTTACAGCACACAACTCTGTCAAAATACAAATTATAAATACCTGTTTCTGTTAGCAAGCCATTCTTTAAAGCGGACATTTGGAAGCTCCATCCAGGAGTTCTGGCTTATTGTCTGCATGGTGCCATCAATTTTCTAAAAGGCAAAACAAAGGAACATTTTTAAAATGGGATGCGAGGCTTCTTAACTCATTCTAACCCAGGCATTTTTTCGGGTTTTTCGGTTTTACCCAGGACCCAATATGCAGACTTTTTTTTCTACAAGTGATGGTTTAAAAACAGGCAGTAGACACATATATTAGTTTAGTAGATACATGTATTATGCATCAAACTTTAGGAAATTGGCTGCAGAATGTTGTGAAATACTGTTGAGTTGTTATGTGATGTTATAATTGTTTGTTGTATCTTGTGAAGTGTAGAAACAATAAAAAATAAAAATAAAAAATGAATAAAAATTATGCACATACACGTAAATATTTCAGCTGTACTTAATCCCTTGGTATTAAAACACCAGTAATTGAAATATATATCCAACTGGCAACTAATCCAAGAAGTTTGATAAAAAATAAATGAAAATTGTAATTTATATAAATTTTTTTGTGAAGTCACATATTGCTGAACTGGAATCTCACGTACACATTCCTGTTCCATGCAAATTAATTAATTTATTTTTAAAAATATCACGTTTGTTCAACGTTTTTATCGGAATCGACAATAGGTTATCGCTACCAATATCGCTAAAATTCATTTCGTAATTATATATTGAGGTTGATGTGTTAATAGTTTATGAGTGTTATGTATGTGACTACACCACTTGTAAACAAATAACCCTATGACGTCACTAATTGATAAAAGTATGCAAAAACTAAGCACCAATATAATTATTTTGCTACCAGTTCAAAATACGATGTCCACAGGAAGTGTTTACATGATTTGAACACTCTATGGCCATGTATTTTCTAATTTTTGGTTCAATTTCGGAATCTTATAAAGCGAGCGTACCACGTGCCATGCTGCTAGATCCAAAGCAACTCTTGCAACGGATATAAAATACACAATTGAAACTTCATAAATTTTTTTTTCGCTCACAACGTTCACACCCATGTGCCGGATATAATGAAATAATTTTAAACTGGCTTATCGCCAGATATTCTATAATTTTCCGCTCAAATGCGGCATATAGTCACCTTGGAGCGCCATACGCCCTGGGTATAACGAAAAACCTATCTGGCGCGCCATGCGCCCGCTTGAACGGAAAGAGTTAAGAAGCTGAAAAAGGGATGTGGTAATTTAAAAAGGTTACATAAGCAATACACTACAGCAATTAATTATAAGAAAATGACATTTCCAAGAATAAATAAATGTGTGTGTACACACATTTATTTATTCTTAGAAATGTCACAAATTCCACCTATATATACTATGGGAAGCAAACAATATACAGAGAATAAAACAAGTAAAGAAAGTCATAGCTAGGAATGAAAGAAATTAATGAGAGATTCAGGTTAGACAAGCATATATGTATTTATATAAAAACAACCAGGCAACTGCAGCTGAGGTTCAAAGAAGTGTTCAAGAGAGATATGAAGGCACTAAATATAAATCCAGCAATCTCAGAGAATAAAGGTGCCAATCACACCAAGCCAAGTGGCAATGCTCCCTCAGACAGGGCGAAAAGAAGCTCTCACAACAAGCAGAAGAGAAAAGAACACGTCGAAAAAAACACCTGAGAATAAAGTGACTGAGGGCTATTACCTCAGGGGCGCATTCTCATTGTCAGATACGACTTAATGGCTACAATACTTTACAACAGGAGGCTGAGACACTTGGGAGTCATGACCCAAGTGCGCCCGCCCCCCTTAGAGTGTAAAGGAGTATTGTTACGGTGTTATTTTAAATGACGGCGTCTGCTGGGGTTTAGCCATGCGCAACGTTAGGGGTCATTAACATTTATAGAATATGTCGATATTTTACGGTATACTGAACGCGAAATATATGCGGAGATTATGACGCATTCGCGTTGGGAAGGTCACGCTGGGTGACTTGGTTACATGGCCCTTGTTACGCTATCCGTCAAGCAAGAAGGTCGTGTCTTGTATTTCTTCCAAGGAAAAAAGGCTGAGTATATAGCCTATATTATATATATAAATCGATGTAGAACTCAGGGTCAGTTCGGTTATTAATATAAGTATGAGATTAATTAAATTAAACTAATGATGGAAGGAGAATCGCATTATGACTCAAATTGTAGCTGTCAAGAACTCATGTGCTCATTTCTGGCTGTTGACTACAACAGCGCACGTATATAGCCACGATGTTCTTCTGACATATTGTTTTGACACGGACGGACATGAATACTATGCATGTAATTTCTAATGACTATATATGAATCTATACCTACGTGAATGTCTTGTGTGTGAACTGTAAATAAATTCATGGACTCTGAATTGAGGACTTTATCACATCGATACGTTACAGCTATTTGCTGCATTTGCCAATGTTGTTGATTATGCAAATGAAGAACTCTTCTGATAAGAAAAATATGTATATATATTGATGAGCTCCGAAGGGAACGAGTGTATTCTTGGACATTCAACAAATGATGAATCAATATAACGTTGACCCTTGTTCCAAGATGATGAACGGACGAAGCACGCATTCGCGATTAAACAAAATACATAACCAGCTCAGCCTTATCGGCCTCCCCTATATCACCGCTCCTTTATCAAGTATACAGGGCCGAAACACTTGTTCGGCGGGGGGAACTACTTCTGATGATCAGATTGCCTCCTGTTGTATCGCTCTGTAAAGAGTTTCCTATCATCATACATATTTAACTTTAATTTTCTTTATCATATTTTAAAGTTAAGACATATACAATTTTTTTACAACAAAGTAATTTTGTTTTATTTTTCAGATACATGAAAAATGACTGAGAATACTCAGTTAAGTTTTGAAGAAAGAAAAAAAGAAAGAATTGTAGATCAACTGTAATTCATGTGTGCGCACACATGCAGTTACAATTATGAAGTGTCTGAAGAGACAAAAGAAACAATGGAATCACTGCTCCCTCAAGCATGTCATAAAAATAAACTGCTATAGAATGCTTCGATGTAGGCCGTCTGCTAGGAGACAGCTGAAGCTGTTGCTCTATATGGAGCTAAAAATGATGACGAGGATTATATAAAATGTAAGTGTAAAATAAAAATCTCAGGTAGACATACCTGCCACGTTCCACCAGGTTTTGTCTTCCCTAGCACAACATGTGGAATCTCATGATTTTCTTCATATCTCCAGTCAAGGGCAGGTGGAATGTCAGCCCCCAGATCTGCATCTGGGTGGAAAAGGCTGTCAAACAGTAATGCCACAGGGTTGTTGGAACGACCCTCTAAGCCCTCACACAGTTGGGCCAAATCCTGGTCAAACAAATAATTATCATTATTGATGTTTTACAAATATGAGTAATGTAATGCAGTATCACACCAATGCAGAGACCAGGATGAGACTTATACTATGCTCTGTATACTTCACTGCTGTAAACATTTTATAATTTGTTAACATTTTACTGTTATAAAACATTGCAAAATGAACTATTAGTGTAGCTTCACCAACATACAGTAAATCGAAAAAAAAAAACAAAAAAAAAAAAAACATTTTTTGTCAGTCTGGCAAATACCTGGCTTTATTTTCTCTCTACCTGGAAACTTAGGTTTGCAGAAAATATGACAGGGACATTGGTCAGTCATAATATAAACCGAGTTAAGATACATTGATGGTACATTCGTAATTATACTGTAATGTGACATAGTACCACAGGAATAAGACTGATCTGACAGAGCCAGAACGTTAAGATAAAAGCCTTAGCCTAAACAGGAGGAAAGCAGAAATAAAAAGTCATCTCAAAGAAAGAATTATACATAATGCAACAGTTTTGAAACTACAAGCAATCTACATTTCCTGGGCATGTTATGAGAAGTGGAAAGGTGGAATATAGTGAGAGAGCAGACAAAATCGATAAAAAAAAGTGACAGGGGATGACAATGGGAGAAGTCACTGGACAGATTAAAATTATTTTTTTTTAATGTTTGAGTATCATCAGACAATTCCTAATATTGAATCCACAGGAAAAGAGAATATATGAAAAACCATCAGACACATGAATGCTACCATAAAGACACAGAGAATCAACTAGATGTTATAAGAAAATGTGCCCAAGACAGGATATGCAGACAGCTACTATTGAACTTTGGCCACAAATGACATAAAAAGGTGGACAGGAAAACATATCACAAAAAAAATCAGAATTTCAAACTCAAATGGCAATTCAGTTCTATTTCAGGGCTCTGAAACATGGAGAACAACAAAAAATCCAACCAAGAAGTTACAGACTTTCATGACTGTGTGCTTGCACAGAATAGGAGGATTGAAAGGTATGACGAGATCACCAATGTGGAACTGATGACAAGAACCAGAAAAAGATGAGAATACAACTCTGCCCTTGGTTAGGACACACACTGACAGCATTACAAGGCAGTTCTTACTCTGAAATCCACACAGTAGGAGAGATAGAGGGGAGGCCGTAAAACATTTGGTGAAGAGATCTGGTGACAGAAATGATAAGGAAAAAGAAAACATGGAAAGACCTTGAGCAAATGGCACAGGAAAGGAGGACTGGATATGAATTTGATGAGGACCTATGGTCCTGAGGAAGCCGAAGGGTTATGAATGAATGAAAATCCTATCATTAATAAATGGAGATTAGTAAAGTGTTCAATTAAAATAAATGGACAAGGAACAGTATGGACATATTGCAAATGGAAAGGAAGATACAGGCTTGATATTCCTGAACTACTTTTTTCAAAATAGTACACAATATTCTTTTTTTTTACAGTATAACTTACTTGCTCAAGAAGAGTTATGCCCATATTCTCCTGCAATCTTTTGGTCAGAAACTCATTGGAGAGTGGTGCTCCATTGTAGTATGGTCGATTGCCAGCCAACAAGTAGGATAAAGAAATTGCTGAAGGACCATTACCTAAAAAGAGATTTTTATAAAACAAATTGTGTATATATATATATATATATATATATATATATATATATATATATATATATATATATATATACATATATATATATATATATATAAAGGTCAAAAATATACTATCCATTATAATTTTTTGTTTAGGATACCCCTTGATTTTGTGCCCTGGGCTGCATTGGTTTTAAACTTCAATATGGGCTCAGACTCTAAAGAAAATGACGTCAAAAAGCTATGCAATAATTAATCTATTCAGACCCATCAGAGTAACTCCATTTAGCATGAGAAGTTTTGTTACCTTATTTATCAAAATATCTATATAATTAATATTAATTACTTACCAATGATAATAACTTCAGTATGCATGGTAGCAGGGTGATGCTGCAAAAATGTATCCTTTGATGCCACTATGATACAATTCATGTAAGCAATCGCGGAACAGTATTTCTAGTTCACAACAGTACTGTACTTATTTGCTGTCTTAGTCTGGATTCAAAAACCTCTTAACACTTTCTTTCTGGATTTATGTTACCATGCCAATTAGGGCATGGATACCTGTGAATAGGATTCAGACAATATTGACATTATGAAGACTTGAATTTTTTTTTTTTTAAGACTTGTATGACCCAGTTGTATACATAGCACTTGAGAACTGACATAAATAAAAGACAGATGAGAAATACATTTTTCAAATGTTATAGATTATTGCTCTTGAAACTGTGAAACAATATTTGTTGAATTAATAACATTTCATTTCAGTATATAACAAATGAGCTTCAGGTTATTTCAGAATAGAAGGACCTTACTGTGCAGAAAGTTTTCAAGACAATAATATTGAACATTTCTTCCAGAGAATTCCAATATTAGATTATCTACAGGTTACAAATCCACCCATAAATACAGAACAGGTGTTAAGAATAAACATACCTAGAGAACTGCATAATACAGTTAAACAGTATTTAACTAGAGCAAAAGTTTATATACAGTGACTGGTGGGTAAATGGCAGGTAGGGTGAAGATCTAATGGTGTTCATATAAAACATATTATTTATATGACAAATGAAAGTTGATTAAAAATCAAACTAAGGATCCCAGGCTTCTCTCCTTCTTCCCCCCTTGTTGTTTGGATTTTTGTTTGTGAAGGTTTGGTTTTGTGTTTATTAATTTATGTTTTGACACACACAATTTGATCATTTTGATTTGCTCTACTCGAAATGATTGGACAGAGGATATGATGCCAGTTTCACATATGCCTATCAGCAACTGTACTACATATAATTTGGATTTGAAAACAATATATATCCTAATTATAACCCTTTGGAAGTTAAATGGGATATCTCTCATTATCCAAGGGCCTAGCCAATATCCTGAGGCTCAAATTTTCATCCCCTAATTTGATAACACTTGTCATCCTTCTACTATTGTTTGCTCCATCACTTCAGTTGGTTCCCATAAAATAAAATTTAAAAACAAATGTAGGCCTACCAGAACACTTTAGTGTCCTTGCAGTGGTGGTTACTATAGGCCCTACTAGTGTTTTACATGGTGGGGGTTCCAAACCTATGCACAACCCCATCTTAGAGGTCTTTTATAACATATCTGGTGGAAGCAATGGTCTTAATTCAGACGAACGAGTGGGGACGATATCGGCTAACAGAAAATTGTAATTACAATTTGGGATTGTAAAAAATACAAATGGAGCAAGGCAACACTGATCTGCTCGATGAAACAAAACTGTGGGTCCATAAAAAGAAGACTGGAAAATGTGAACCAGTTAAAGCTGTCAAAAGCAGTCACTGTGTTCAAAATACAACGTTCAGCTAATGCAGTCATGTAGGCCTACTTAACTGTTAAGAGCCAATCTAAGGATCGCTACCTTACAAAAGATAAGTGTCAGCAATGTACATTCTACTATATCAATGACAATAAATGTTTACTAATGAAATTTCCAAATTAATTATTAATTTTTTTTAAAGTAACAAGCTCTGGGGAAAACAAATTTCACCACACGTAGGCCTATGTAATTCGGTTTTCTTTAGGCCTAGGCCTAGATCTTTTTTTTTTCCTTCTCAAGAATAAGTCAAACATGCCGGCTAACCATTTATTACTAACCTAAATGTCATACAAATGATCCTTTTTCTGTCATCCGGAAAAATTATATGGTGTAATACTTAACATTACATAGCAGACGCTTAAATACTTCGCGCAGGTTCTGGGGTTTCATAAGCATGTGCAACTATTTATATCCTGATTCATTGAAAAATTCAAGGATGCCGCTCTTGATCCGGCTTTAAATTTTAGGCATAGATATAAACCGAAACATGAGCAATGTATATGACAACATGCAGCTTTCAAGGACAAAATTTACCTGCAATAACCATTACATTATGAAATTTTCTGCAGCTTTACATGTGAAAAATTTAGCTCCTAGTGAACACTGCCGGCTGCCGTATTTTGAGCGTGGCGTCTGGACACTAGGCCAGAATCGACAACTCTTGTTGCAGTGCGTGCGTACTGCGTACGCTTATGCCGATGATTGGACGACAGCATAGTCCTCACTCTACTGTAGACATGTTAAATGTTTTCCTAAAACTAGTATTAAATTATTTATTTATAATTTGTAAATCTCTTTATACACGTATCAGACTTGTCTTCCAATTTTAAAAACGTATTATTCCATGTGAAAGTTAAGATACTATTTTGGTCTTTTAAAAAAAAAAATCAAAAATGTGCTGAATCACTCACCTCCAACTTATTTCCGGGATAATGAATGTTAATATTGATCCTAAAATCGAAACAAAATTTCGTTTGAAATTGTAACTTAATATTTAATAATATGACAGTTGTTATATTACTGTTCTGTACATATGTATGTTATTCTATTAATATAACAAATAAACATCCATATGTTTTTATCAATTTAGCGGTTTTTTGTTGTTGCTATAACATCATGACTAGGCATAATATCCTCACCGTAACGGTCGAATAAACCAAAATGAGATTCCATACCGAACTTAAATTGTAGGAAAAGACGGCCGGAACCGGTGCGAAGCAGCTTTTTGTCTATTGAGTATGGTAACCTAGAGAGGCTGAGAAGGTTCGCTCAGGTACAGTACAAGGTGACTAGGTGAGATTGGTGCCAAACCTTGGTGCTTTTATGCTGCTCTGACAATTACATTACTAATTTCCCTAAAGAGAAGCAGTGTTATATCAACATTTAACCTCTCATGCATGGCGTTAAAAAAAGCGACTAAGGAGTGTTGGACATTGGGCCGTTTACCCCATCATTCATTCATAACCCTCCACTCCCAAAGGAGCATAGGCCTTCAACAAACACATGCCAAGTCCTCCTGTCACGTGCCATCATCTCAAGTTCTTTCCACGTTCTCCTCATCATTTTCACCTCTGTTTCCAGCTCTCTTCTCCGTGTGCTTCTTGGTCTACCTCTGCCTCTCTTGCCCTGGGGGTTCCAGAACAAGGACTGCCTTGTAATGCTATCAACAGGTTTCCTCAGTGTGTGTCGTATCCATCGTCATCTTCTCATCTCTTGTTCCACTGGCACTTGTCTGGTTCTTGTCCTCAGTTCCACGTTGGTAACCTTGTCATACCATTTTAATCCCTCTATTCTACGCAAGCACCCATTTATGAAAGTCTGTAGCTTTTTGGTTGTTGTCTTTGTTGTTCTCCGTGTCTCAGAGCCATACAATAGGACTGACTTCACATTTGAGTTGAAGATTCTTATTTTCGTGTTGGATCCGATTTCTCTTGATCTCCATATATTTCCCAATGCAATGAAAGCTCCTCTTGCTATTTGTATTCTTAGTTTGATATCACTGTCTGTCCCTCCAACTTTGTCTATGTTGCTGCCAAGATATGTGTACGATTCTACATCTTGTATTTGTGTTTCTTCAAGTTCAACCCTGTTATCATTTTCTTTTTCCTTCTGACCAGCGGCACTCGAGCTTTCCAGCCCTTTTGGCCCAATGAGATGTCATTGCGAGGCGGGGGGGGGGGGGGGGGGGGGGCAGTGGACTTTCCTTCCAACCCGGTCAGGAGCTTCGCCCCTTCCCATCCACAGAGGGTTTATGCGCAGGAGCTGATCAGGTTATTCAGTCAAATTCCCGGTCGTAAACATTCCTTCAAACGCTAA
Organism: Oreohelix idahoensis; assembly: GCA_024509875.1. Classification (NCBI taxonomy): domain Eukaryota; kingdom Metazoa; phylum Mollusca; class Gastropoda; order Stylommatophora; family Oreohelicidae; genus Oreohelix; species Oreohelix idahoensis. The sequence goes on along the minus strand of JAMPIV010019491.1, from coordinate 67,932 downwards.
CGCCCGGGCTTGAACCTTGAAAACCTGGTCGCCAGTACAACGTTGTAGCCATTACACCAGCGCGGCTCCCAACCCTGTTATCATTACCTGCATTTATTCTCATTATTTTTGTCTTTTCCCTGTGTATTTTCAGACCCTGGTTACCCCATGCTGGAACAAAAAAATTCAACAAACATGGACAGGGCAACTTAATTAAGAAAATATTTCAGTTCAGCAAACAAAGAGGGACGGAAGACGCATCAAAAGTGAGGAATGCAGCAAGCGACCCATAGCTTGACTGCTTGCGTCATGGTCAGCGAACCAGAGCTGACCAAGACCCTACTCCACCTCCAAGTGGTGGTCCTGGAAACCGGCTGCATCACTGCAGTCTGGCTGAGAGAGTAGGGATCAAAGAAGGAAGTCTAACCCGGTCCCAAAAATGTCATGCCGAAAACGGATGTGTCGTTCCGAAAGGCGCAGAAATCGCAGCTTTGCTGTACACGGACACAACGCAACCAACGTCCTTTTAAGGACGAACGAGGAAGAAGGAGAAATTAAACGTCTTGCAACATGACGAACAGATTGACCATCCTGAATCCATGCCATGGCTCGACCACGGTCTACAGTGCTGAGACTTCTCCTTGGTGGCATGGCTAATGCAGTGATCATTTCGACCACTTGTCATACTGATTTATTGCATACCAACGGTGAACACTCTTTACCGATGATCATTTTCCACGTGCATTCAAATTGAACTCACTTTTTCACCTTTTGAATTAGTGGGGCGTGTTGCAAAAACCACGAGTTTTTGCAGCAACAATGGCAATTTTCACGTGCAGGTTAAAGTGACCCAGTTTTTGGACATTTAAAAAAAAATTAACCTAGTGCACACAGAAATGTATATACATTTCTCTGAGCTCAGTTTTAATGACATTTTCACTTGTCTTTACAGTTTGCCAATCAATTATATAAACCTTGTCTAAACTGAATGGCGGCCCTTAACCTTTGTCCAGTAGTAGTAGTATATATATATATATATATATATATATATATATATATATATATATATATATATATATATATGTATGTATGTATGTATATATATATATATATATATTCTTCTTCTTTGATCCTTAGCGGCCGACTGTCAAAGCAGCCAGTGGCCATTACGCCTGGTGGCGTCTTGTAGGGCAACAACAAATTGATTCCACTTTGCTCGGTCGGCGGCCATCCTTCGTACAGTGCCCCAACTCTGGTTCATTCTTTGCATCTCAGCCTCCAGTCCTCCGCCAAGTTGTTGTTTATATATATAAACCAGACATGATGTGGAAGTGTCAGCAACAGAAATCATCAGCTAAACTAAGCGCATGAGGTTTTTGACATAAATTATCGCAAGTGCGAGTCCGTATAATGTGTTTGAGAGATAATATCGCACATACGAGTCGGTATGAAGTGTTTCAGAGATAGTATCGCATGTGCGAGTCACCATGAAGTATTTGAGACGTTGTCACGGAATTGCCTCCTCTCCTTTGCAGTAGTGGTCCAACAGTGGCCAAAACTCAAGAGTATCTAATATGGGTCTTCAAAGGCATACCTTCGCACAAGATTACTCTTGGCAGAGATGCAAATAAACTCCGCCTATGCCGGTCCCAAGCCCGGATGAAAAAGGAGGAGGGCGGCCTGCATGGAGGCCGTAAGGAGGCAGCCCCTCCACCATGCAAAGGCACAACAGGCCAATCACCTGTTTGTCTTAAACTACGATTACAAGCAATATAAGAGAGAAAACCGGACTGATTCTAAAGGCGACGAACTGGAACGGACTACGGACTACGACTTATGGAACATGGAACACAAGAAGTATAAATGGGAAAGAAGAGGAGCTGATGGAAGAGATGAGGAAAGCAAAACTAGAAATCCTGGCTATTACCGAAACAAAGAAAAAGGGACAAGGAGTCATGGATCTCGATGGCAACACTCTGCTATACAGTGGTGTACCCACATCTGAAAGAGCTAAAGGGGGCGTGGGTTGCATCGTGGCCAAAAACCAGAAAGATAGTATCACGGGATGGAACTTTGTCTCGGAGCGCATTATGGTTGTAAAACTAAAAGAAGGAGAAACCATAGTCAACCTGGTCATAGTGTATGGGCCAAATGAGGATGAGAGAGCAGAGGTCAAGGAAGAATTCTTCGAGCTGCTTCAAAGGACAGTGGATGACTGCCTAGATGAAATTATCATGCTTGGAGATTTCAATGCCAGAGTTGGAAATGACCATGCTAGATGGGGTGGAGTTATCGGAAGATATGGAGAAGATACTCTCAATGACAATGGAAAGCGACTCCTCAGATTCTGCAGTGAGCAGAATCTGATCATTACCAACACAAAGTTCCCCCATAAGCGCATACATGCATACACTAGGTGTAAACCAACAAAGAATGAGAAGTCAGTGATCGACTATGCCATTGTTAGGAGGAGCTCATTCAAATATGTCCGGGATGCTAGAGTCTGGAGGGGGCCAGAGATTGGAAGTGATCACTACCTGCTTACAATCAAAAGAACAACTGAAAGAGTTGCTCAGCCTAGGAACTGCCCAGCACCACGCAAGAAACCAAGTAAACAAACGGAAGAAATGAGCATTAAGACCTACGAGCTGAAAGAGCCAGAAATTAAGACTAGATATCAGGGGCTTATTGCTACAGCGGTGAGAAACACAGCACGGCTGTTTGTGCCCTATCACGGCTGTTTGTGCCCTATACCAGAGCGCTCTTTTAGTTTCGGTGACCGGAATTCTGACACCGGGTATAAAATTTTGTGTGCACCGTAAAAGACTATTTAAGTTTTTGGCGGGGAAAATCAGCTGATGTGTGAGTAAAATCAGTAAAATATAAATCATTACACACTCGTTCTGGATAAACACAGCGCTAAAATTCTTTTGTGTACTATAACTTTGTTCTGTGTTCTATTTTTGATTGCATTTTTATTTGTTTGAAATTAGTTTTGACGGAGTTACAGACTTTTGAAAACAGCGTCATCATTTAAGGAAATTCATAAAATAAGTAATCTTTTTATTAATTTAATATCTAAAAATCGGCCCATTCGTTTGAGTTTATAATTATAAAGACTTCTCGAAGGGAAGCTAAAGATTATTTCCACATACTTTTTTTTTTTTGGTTTCATATCTTGAGAATGTGTGGTAGTCAGTTTTGTGAGTGTGGCATTACAAGAACAAGCATATTGTCACCAGATTTTATAGCATTTAAATCCCTTTAAACGCATTCCTGATACCCACAAATCTTAAATAAGGTAGTAAAAAAATAACTTTTTGTAAAGCACCATCTGTTTTTGCATTTTCATTCATTTATAATGATATTTAGCTACGTATATAAGCGTCAGAAAACATGTAAAGCTATAGATAGATTACTTCCACATAATTTGATCTATCTTTCAAGTCTTGTTAATCTTCTATTTATAATATGAATTTTTTTTTTTAATTGTGTGTGTGAGATAAGGACTGTTCCATTGGTGTTCTTTGGTAGACAATCCTGTGCACACGACGGCTGCCAGCGAATTCTAAGTAACTGTTTGTATATCTTCTTTCATTCAAAGTTACAATGCAGGTAGTAAATTTAGAGAAACCAAATTCTAAATCTAATACCATCCTTTTATCAATGGCTAGAGTCAGAGATACATATGATAATTTAGAAATATTTATGAATGGCATGAAAGCTCAGATAGAGTCACTAAAATATTTAGAGTGGGATGGTAAACAAGTTGTTGTTTTCTTATTCGGGGATTATTTCCTTGTTTTGCTGGAGACACCACAGACATGGGTATATTCCTTGAGCTCCAGACAAACCAAACATTTTCATCAAAGACATCCAGAGAGCATACAACTTGCAAACCAAGAAGTTTGGCCATGTTGATAAGAGATTACAATAGATATATGAAATATGGGAAAGGGAATAAAAGGCAAGTGGCACATTACCATAATTGTTTACACAAACCAATGTTAGAGATTGAAATTGAAAATGTAGCTCCTCCTTACCTTCATATTTTATTAGGCATTGTTTTGAAACACCACAGACTTCTAGAACAGGTAGCTGATACAATAGACGCAAAGATATTTGAGAATTCGCAAGAGATACATGCAAACATTAGTACTTTTAAGAACTTGAAGAGATTTAGTAGGAACTGGAAATAGGCAGAAGAATTAGGAGCTAAAATTGAATTTTTCAGGTAGGTATTGAACTTTGTGAGGATAAGGAGGAGACAGATAATTTTAAAGTTAGACTTGAAAATGCACAAGATGCGCTGGCCAAACTTCAGTTTCAAGATCTGTGTACTAGGTCTGGTCCAGTTTGCTCACACATGGACAAGGTACTAGCCAAACACAAAATCATACAACAGGCTTATAATAGCAGAGCATTTATAGGGAATCACTGCCACAGATATCTCACACAAAAAGTTTATAAAGATCTTACAAGAGCAATCATTACACAAACACTGAAAATTACAGACAAACAAGATATAACTAACATAGCTTTTATTGCCCAAGAACAATTCAACTCACTGAAAGAAGCATTTGAGAAAGTACACAACAAAATATCACACAGTAAACCAATTAGTAAAGAATCAATAACAGCATCGATAGAGACTTATATGTCTTTGTTCAGAAAGCTATTCCCTAGTAAGACAATTCATAAACAGCACATATTAGAAAAACATTGCGCAGACTGGATCAGAACTCATGATGTATGATTGAGATAATTGTTAGCTCTCATGTTCTGGGGACAATTGGGTGTGTTATTTTAAGGTTATAAATGTGGACATGCAATTTAAACTTTCAATAATTAATGTTTGACGCATGAAACCAAAACAAAACTTTGATATCCATTTTCTGCAGGTTTTCTACTTTTGATTTCTGTAATTTGTTTACCATGTTGATTGTGACCGTTTTAGTGTAAATTGAATTAGAAACAAACCATAACAAAATGTAAAAAAAAAACCGTAAATTTTACACTATTTCAGACTATTATATCTTCTGTTCTAATTGTGATAAAATGTTTGTTCTTGTTCTAAAATTTACTCTAACATTTCTAGTCTAGCTTTACGCAAAATTAAAGCCGGTATTTATAATAATAAAGTAGCATAAAAGCAATTCAAACATGTTTTGGGGACAATTGGGTGTGTTATTTTAAGGTAATAAATGTGGACTTGCAATTTAAACTTTCAATAATTAATGTTTGACGCATGAAACCAAAACAAATCTTTGATATCCATTTTCTGCAGGTTTTCTACTTTTGATTTCTGTAATTTGTTATGCATGTTGATTGTGACCGATTTAGTGAAAATTGCATTATAAACAAACCATAACAAAATATAAAAAAAACGTAAATTTTACACTATTTCAGACTATTATATCTTCTGTTCTAATTGTGATAAAATGTTTGTTCTTGTTCTAAAATTTACTCTAACATTTCTAGTCTAGCTTTACGCAAAATTAAAGCCGGTATTTATAATAAAAAAGTAGCCTAAAAGCATTAATTAAGCCCTATCAAAAGTAAACATCGCCACATGTTTTTCCCATTAGGAAGCTGACCACGTGACCTCTGTCAAGTGGGCTATAAATAGCGCGGTCGGGGAAAAAGGGGAAATAACTAAAAGATCGCTCGCAAACAGCCGTGCTATACCAGAGCGCTCTTTTAGTTTCGGTGACCGGAATTCTGACACCGGGTATAAAATTTTCGTGTTCACCGTAAAAGACTATTTAAGTTTTTGGCGGGGAAAATCAGCTGTTGTGTGTGTAAAATCTGTAAAATATAAATCATTACACACTCGTTCTGGATAAACACAGCGCTAAAATTCTTTTGTGTACTATAACTTTGTTCTCTGTTCTATTTTTGATTGCATTTTTATTTGTTTGAAATTAGTTTTGACGGAGTTACAGACTTTTGAAAACAGCGTCATCATTTGAGGAAATTCATAAAATAAGTAATCTTTTTATTAATTTAATATCTAAAAATCGGCCCATTCGTTTGAGTTTATAATTATAAAGACTTCTCGAAGGGAAGCTAAAGATTATTTCCACATACTTTTTTTTTTTGGTTTCATATCTTGAGAATGTGTGTGGTAGTCAATTTTGTGAGTTTGGCATTACAAGAACAAGCATATTGTCACCAGATTTTATAGCATTTAAATTACTGTAAACGCATTCCTGATACTCACAAATCTTAAATAAGGTTGTACAAAAATAACGTTTTGTAAAGCACCATCTGTTTTTGCATTTTCATTCATTTATAATGATATTTAGCTACGTATATAAGCGTCAGAAAACATGTAAATCTATAGATAGATTACTTCCACATACTTTGTTCTATCTTTCAAGTCTTGTTAATCTTGTATTTATAATATGAATTTTTTTTTAATTGTGTGTGAGATAAGGACTGTTCCATTAGTGTTCTTTGGTAGACAATCCTGTGCACACGACGGCTGCCAAAAAATTCTAAGTAACTGTTTGTATATCTTCTTTCACTCACAGATAAAGCATTCTACATCCTGGTGTTAGACTTGATAGTCCCAAATATTCCTCTATCTTTATACATACACAAGTAAACTATACTACATAACAACGAAATGGAACATACTGTTTTGCATCATATGAATTGTGCCAGTGCACTGTGCAGAGCCTGTGGCAAGAGAGCATTAACCTTCAAAACAACACGTTCTATTCAGAAAGCACTGAACTGTTCTAATTACGTTAATGATCTGTTCTTTGTGTTTGGAATTAACGTATCAGATGATAAACCCACACAGCATTCGACTATATTTTGTAAGAAGTGTTACTTACGAATACAAAACTCAAAAAGGAGGCATAATGAGAAGTGTCTTGAAACAGCCAAGTTACTATCGGAAAACAGTCAGCACATCTGGAAAGACTAAAACCATAATTTAACTATAAGTGAATGTCAACTGTGCAATTATGTTACAAAGACATCTTTTGGTGTTTTAAAAACAAAAAGCTGCTCTATTCCCTGTGATGTTCTTTCTGACCCCTCCATGTCTAGTCAGTCATTTAGCTGTAGTCAGTCAGTTAGTTTGTAGTCAGTCAATTAGCTGTAGTCAGGATAGCTCTGTACAGTAGGAGGTTGATGTGCCTGCCCACATTAGTGATGATATTGTTCAACTGGAGGTTGATGTGCCAGCTCACATTAAAGGCGATACCATTATTCATTTGGAGGTGGATAACACTACTCACCCTAGCATGCCAGTTTTTTGTTGCCACATCTACACCTACCAAGTCAGTTATACATACGACAAGTACATCCACCTCGCCTGTCTTCAAAAGCGACATCACAGTACAACAGTTACTTGCTAAGCCACCTTCACAACCACTAACACAAAAGGAAGAACCCCTATTCACATCCATTGTTAGAAAAAAAAACTAGAAACAGCAAAAAGTAATATCATAAAATGCAAAACCAGAGGACAGCCTATTGTACTACAAAAACTAATTAAACATAGAAGAGAAACATCAGTCACCAGAACGCCAACAAAACGTAAGCGATCTCAATTGCTCCACACTGTTAGAAAACATATTGCTGGAACATCAACTGATTCATTAGACCTGCAGCAGGCACATGAACTACAACGCTGTTCAGAAACGTCACGTCAGGAAATTTGCAGGAAAGCAGGCATTGAAAGTAGAGTTAGAATCTCCAAATAATTAGCAATAGCCATGAAGGAAACAGTAGGTCTTACGTGGGCACAGGAGAGAAAACAGAGAAGATTGAAAATTGAAAGACGCGCCAGCGGTATTAAAAATATAACTTCACAATTAAAATTTATAATGGAAACTCATTTGTTACAAATTTCTCCATCTGTGAATGTACAGATTCATCCTATAAAAAAAAAAGGAAGTGTGAATGATAATTGAGCGAAATTTTGGGGCTAGAGCAAATTATGGCAGTTGTTGCTTGAGATTGACAGAATTAACAGAGTGTGGAAATCATTTAATAGATGTATTTATTAAATACACCTATTTATCTATTAAATTGAACATTTCGTTTTACTCATGACCATACTCATTTTTACATGACCATCGTGATGTATGATTGAGATAATTGTTAGCTCTCATGTTTTTGGGGACAATTGGGTGTGTTATTTTAAGGTAATAAATGTGGACTTGCAATTTAATGTTTCAATAATTAATGTTTGACGCATGAAACCAAAACAAAACTTTGATATCCATTTTCTGCAGGTTTTCTACTTTTGATTTCTGTAATGTGTTATGCATGTTGATTGTGACCGATTTAGTGAAAATTGCATTATAAACAAACCATAACAAAATATAAAAAAAAACGTAAATTTTACACTATTTCAGACTATTATATCTTCTGTTCTAATTGTGATAAAATGTTTGTTCTTGTTCTAAAATTTACTCTAACATTTCTAGTCTAGCTTTACGCAAAATTAAAGCCGGTATTTATAATAATAAAGTAGCCTAAAAGCATTAATTAAGCCCTATCAAAAGTAAACATCGCCACATGTTTTTCCCATAAGGAAGTTGACCACGTGACCTCTGTCAAGTGGGCTATAAATAGCGCGGTCGGGTTAAAAGGGGAAATAACTAAAAGATCGCTGGCAAACAGCCGTGACAGAAGAACAACCTGATAACTTGGAAACCCTGTGGCTTAAATTCAAGGACATCATAAAGACAGCTGCTGCAGAAGCATGTGGTGAAGTCCGACTTGGGAACAAGAGAAAGAGGACACCTTGGTGGACAGAAGAAGTCAAAGAGAAAATAAGAGAGAAGAAATGGCATGGAAACAATACTTAGGAGCTAAAAACACAGCAGGACAAATAGAGAAATATAGAGAATATGTAATACTCAGAACAGAAGCAAAGAACAAGGTGCTAGCAGCAAAACAGAAGTCCTGGGAAGAATTTGGAGAAAAGCTAGAAAAGGATGCGCAAGAAAACCAGAAATTGTTCTATAAGACCCTAAAGAACATGAGGAAGGAAAAACAATGCCCTCTTAAATTTATAAAGGACAAGCAAGGCAAATTGCTTACTGCCCCGAAGGAAGTAATGGAAAGATGGAAAGAATATTTCTCAGAACTCCTTGATGGTGAGCAAGGTAGAGCATCAGAAATGATAACCACTAGCACAGAAGAGGATACAAATGGTGATGAAGATAACATAAAGATGGAAGAACTGAAGGCAGCACTGGAGAAAATCAAGATGGGCAAAGCAGCAGGGCATGATGGTATAACACCAGAAATGGTTAAGTACATGGGAGCATGAGGCGACCTATTACTCCTAAGAGTCCCACAGGCAGCGTGGTGCAACAAGGCCATACCAAAGGATTGGGAGATTGCCATTATAACACCGATTTTCAAAAAGGGTGACAATCGACAATGTGGAAACCACAGAGGCATATCCCTTCTCAGTGTCCCTGGTAAAATCTACTCTAGAATCCTAGAGCAGAGACTCCGATGCCTAGCTGAGCCACAATTGGATGAAGCCCAGTGCGGATTCCGAGCAAACCGAAGTACTCAAGACCTAATCTTCACACTCAGGCAGCTGAGTGAAAAGGCCCTTGAGTATAAGAGTGAGATCCATCTTTGTTTCATAGATCTGAAAAAGGCGTTTGACAGGGTCTCCTGGAGCAAACTTTGGGACTGTTTGGCAAGGAAGAACATTCCAGCACCTCTGATTCATGCTATACAGAGCTTCTACAAGTCTTGCAGAAATTATGTGAGGACAGCAAACTATAAGTCAGAAGAGTTCAGGACCACCACTGGTGTAAGACAAGGCGATATCCTGTCACCTTATCTTTTCATACTCCTCATGGACGATGTCATCAAGGCATGTAAGGAGAGAACAAGAAAGTATTCAGTGGGGTACTGGAAGATGAGACAGGTCTATATTTCAGAGCTAGCATTTGCTGATGATGTTGTCCTGATTGCTAAATCAGAGACACATCTCCAATCCAACCTGCAAGTCTGGAAGGAAGAGCTGGAGAAGAGAGGGATGGTCATAAGCAGCTCTAAAACAAAATCCATGGTGATATCACGAGAAGAAAGAAAACATCAGATTAAGTTGGGAGAACAGGTCCTGGAGCAGGTCGCTTTTATGAACAATTAAGCAATGATTAATTTCAGCTCGTTCAAGCCCCCACCCTGATTTACTCAGTCGAATTCTTATTATACAGGTATAGCTCTGTTTAGAGTGTATTTAGTTAACTGACTGAGACAAACATGCAGTACATTCAAAATGATTAAATCGACGTTAAATTTGTATATTTTTAAATAACAAAATTTAATAATCACTTCAGTTTTAGCAGTTTAAAAAATTGGATAATCTTTAACAGAAAGTTATCATCACTGTTGTGATGTACTGGAGGTTTTATGTAAGAAATCACTTGGCAGCTTTTAAGTTTGATTTAGCTGCAAATGGTAGTTTCTACTCCCGCTGGGGTTTTTGGGTTCTGAGTAGATAGATCACTGGAGTTCTCGCGTCTCTGGTCAAGATTAAAGGCGCTGCACGTTCCAAGTAAGTTCAGGGGTAACTGCAAAGCTGGTCCCGCGTCTTAGACCGTCTGATGATGGTGTCTAGTTCGTCATCAGGCCACTTCTTCCCTCACATTGTTCCAGAGATTAGTACCCGCACTGGTGCCACCAACTAGTATGGTAAAAGAAAAGAAACAAAACGCTCTCCTGAGTATTGCGTTTCCGGACACATACTGATGTGTTCCCAGCGTCCTATTCCACTATCCCATCTACCTCAGAATTTACCCTCGATGAGAATTAAGCTTAATCCCTCGAGAGAAAACTTTCTTTACATGTAAATTGAATAGCTTTATATTTACTTTTACATTAGATGAAAAATGTTCACAATATAGATTGAATATGTTTTCAGTTACATCTACACTGGTTGAAAAATGTTCACAATATAGATAGAATATATTTTCATTTACATCTACACCTGTTGAAAAGCTTGAAAACGTTCATTATTTCAAAGTGATTAGGTTTACATAGACATTAACACTAGTTTGTACTTGTAAATATTATAATTAGAATGTACATCATTTCTTTCATCTTTTCCTCCCTGCTCCATATGGAACTTGGGAGTACCTATGCTTTTAGTTCTCTGCAAGAAACTAGCAAATAAGCAGTCACCAGCCCTTGCAGTGGTGTTTCATGAAATCATCATCTATAGGCTGAGATTGCCAGCCTCAAATGACTTGGACATCCACTATCAATTTTCACATATTAATATTCACATGGTAATATATACATAATAGTTCACATGTTAGTAATGACAAATATAGAATGTAAAATGCACAACTTACGCCAATCTTGGCTCAGAGGAATAAAGGCACTGGAATAGGCTTCTTACACGGGTTCTTAGGGGTTGGAATTTTCACACTGAATTCCCACTTTGACTCTGTGCTTTAGATTTCTCAGATTCCCGGTGTCTTTGTTAAATGGTAGAGTTTATTCTGGGCTCTGAAGTCCTCAAAATTGCTCAAACAATGATCCGGTTCTGATATAAGAATCTTGATTCTAGGCTCTTGCAAGGTCTGTTGTCGCATTGGCAAGCGATTCTCACAGTGAAGTAGACTTGAAAAAGCCAGGTTATATTCACTGTCTTCCCCGCATTTGCTTGTTACGATGCTAAGCAACGCTCCAATCGTTTCAAACATGCGTGTTTTTTGTGGGGTAATTTCAAATATTTCTACTTAGGAAAAATTCTGCGCTTAATGCAGAGGTCACCTCTCCCATATATGGTAATAAAACATCCGATTGCATTCTCTTCAATGAGAGTAAGATGTAACATCTTACTTTCCTCTGAAACAGGTGGACATAACATGATTAGGTCATTCTTGTCTGTCCAAAAGGTTTCGCACAGACAAGTAATCTCTATATCCCTCGCTTGTGCAAACAAAACTAAATGCAAAACTGACCACGCCCGTATGGGTTTTACCTGCGCTAATCTCAGCAAAGCTGTGCAGAACCCACGCAAGAAAGGATTGTTAAAGGATTTGACAAAACCAAATATTTACTTGATACGAACTAGACAAGTGCCAGTGGAACAGAAGCTGAGAAGAAGACGATGGCGATGGATAGGACACATACTGAGGAAACCTGCTGATAGCATTACAATGCAGTCCTTGTTCTGGAACCCCCAGGGCAAGAAAGGCAGAGGTGGACCAAGAAGCACATGGAGAAGAGAGCTGGAAACAGAGGTGACAATGATGAGGAGAACGTGGAAAGAACTTGAGATGATGGCACGTGACAGGAGGACTTGGCATGTGTTTGTTGAAGACCTATGCTCCTTTGGGAGTGGAGGGTTATGATGATGATGATGATCGCAGATCCGAGTCATCACAGTACTTTAAAAGAAGATATGTGAGAAGACACGTTTTCTTGGTTTTACGGTCATTTTTAATCATATGCTTCATTTTTTTTTTAATGAATAACAAAACAAAGAGCTCCTCTTTATATAGAGGAGTTCTAACAAAATATACTGAAGCCTTTTTAATTGCCAGGTGGCGTCCGTTTTTTTTTTAATTCAAATTTTCAAAACCTGGTCACATCTATGTGTTTTTGTGCATCTAAGAGCGTATGTATCATCATCATCATCATCATGTTCATCTTCATCATCATCATGTTCCTTTTTGCTCAGCATGCTGAATGGAGCCGCCACTGCAGATGGTCCTCCTTACAGGAAGCCTGCACAAAGCATTCCCATTCTCTTGTAGGGGTGGTTTCTGTAGCTATTTGTTTTTCACGGTGAGGTTGCCGGCCTAATGCACAACCTCATACCAGTCGCCTTGTATGACTACGTGAGGGAACAGTAGGTCTATTTTTTTTTGTCTCATCACAGACCCCCCCTGGAACTACACGGGTCGAGCGTATGTATTATTTATTACTTTATAGTTCCCAATTTTCAACACTTGATTTCCTTTATGTCAGTGTTTCTTACCCATTTAGAGGTCCCTCACTCCTTTACAGCATCTTAAGAAAACTCGCATCCCTTTACAACATCTTAACAAGTCTCGCACCCGTTTCCATCATTCACACGTCATCATCGTCTAGCTCACAAAATCAGTGGCGTATCCTGGTAATGCGAGCTAGGCGTGCTGCTACTAAAATGAATATGTACGCCTACTATTTAACTTCTTCCCCTCTTAATTTAAAAACCAACTATATTCAATTACGCAACGATAGTTATTAGGGGTATATGTCAATTATCTCCGAAATACTAATTAACATACAACTTCAAACTCACTGTCACTGTAATAATCTGCATTCCCGGCAACTAACAAAAATTAATCACAAAAAACACTGGACGGACACAGCCGATTTTTACAACCCGAGAGCTGCAAGACCACCGCACGCATGTTCGTATTGTATTGACGTATCTGGCCATGACCCCGATCCACACAAAATAATCTTCAGACGTGAATCCGAAAGGTACCGCACGCATTGTGACGGAATTACCCGAAAAACTTCGGGCGATTGCAACCAACCAATAAAAACTGCACTATAAAACGCGTCTGGAAAACTGAAACTAGATATACTCGTAGATTCTATGCGGGAAAATCCGTTATCCTGATGCGTGCGGTCCGAAAGCAGAACTTTAGAAGAGAAATATTTTATAGAATAATAAATTAAATTTTTATTTTCCGTCGGGCATAGGTGTGCGCAGCACGCACAGCACACATAGAGAATACACCACTGCACAAAATATGCCAAAAATGAGAAAAAGAGATACAAGTATGATTTGCGAAAATGTTATTTACAAAATGGAACTAAGATTCGGTATTGAATTAACGTTGTCAATGTTGTATTTTGTACAAATACATTGAAGTTCTGTGTATTTTATAATGTTAATGACGATTCGACTTAACTGGCATGTCTCGCACCCCTTGAAGGTAGGTCTCCCTAACCCACCCCCGGGAGTGTATGCACCCCTGGTTAAGAAGCACTCCTTTATGTAAAGGTAAAGGATCCCGTTACACGCTGTTGTGTTTTCATACAGAACGATTCCGTTCCAATAGTTTTAGCTACACCCGGATGTTGACAGAGCATGCGCAGAGCATAGCGTCAGTAATCGGACTTCCGCCCCCCCCCCTCCCTCCCGAACGCTGATTCCCAGTCAGTCAAGCGACATTGTTATAGCAGATACCAGTTGATGTGTAAATAAAGTGCATTATTACTTCGATACCGTTCTAGTTCTAGTTCATTACATAAAATAACATAACATTTGGCGACGAGGAGTTTCGTACCTACGACGAACATAGTTAGTATTTACAACCCGGTAAGTTGGCACTTACAAAACAACACGTGGGAACCGGTCTTTTGTCACGTTTTGGACTATACCCATTTATCGATTTCGCTGTCCTTTCAACACATTTGATACGATGGCAGCTCAAGAATCAGAAATGGCTATGATTCTAAAATTGCTCATTGAGCAGCAAAAAGAACAACTGTGGTAAAATGGGATGTTATAAATATTTATAGGGGACTTAGTGTACTGACTGAGATCAGCTGTGAAGGTATCTGTATCTAATAAGTGTGGTGTATTACAGATGACCTTACTTGCTACCACATTTATGCCTCAGTCAGAATTATTCTGGAATATTGTGATGACTACGTTAAATGTCTAGGGTTATGAAAATGATGAAGTGTAAGTCACAACAACAACAGACAGATAAACAATTTAATTTATTCTACAACACTTTACAACACTGTGACACTCACACACATATAACACTCTATAAGACTATCTTAAATGAGTCAAGTGATTAAGTTTAAAAATATATGTATTAATTCTTGTCAATAATGGATATCCTGATTCAACTACACAGTGAACCAGGAATCACAATCAAATGTAATTACAAGTATTATTTACACAGTTTATATATATGAACTTTGTATTGACATAGTTTATTATTATTATTCTATGTGTGTAATTTGTGCAGTAGTAATATGAGGTAATACTGGTTTTGTTCACGCTTGGTTGTTGTTTTTCATCATGACTTCAAGTGTTTGATTATCGGGGAAATAGTATTGGGAAACTTTCACAGTTCCAATTAAGTCCCTTTGAACCAATTTTTGAGGGGGCAAGTGAGCTACTCCCACAGAAGCTTATCTGTGTTAACAAAAAAGACTCCTCTGCTCGATTGCTTCCTGTGTTCTGGAGACACCTCACTGGTCGCTATCTGGACCAAGGAGTATGCTGTCAGCCTCTGGATTCAGCAAAACCCAGACCAGGTGCTGCTTCAATAACTAGGACCACAGTCCCTGAAACAAGAAGGTTGTACCTCCTACTTCAGATCTAATTTATAATCTATTTCTACACTGAACACAATACAGAACAAACACTGAGTTCAGAGCGGTAGGCCAACTGCTATCTTCATCTGAAACACTTTACACCAGTATACTCCTCCCTAATGGTTACTACGCCTCTGCAATTCCAGCATTAGTTCTTTCTAGTCAATAAGATAGGTGTCAGTGTACTGTTTGGCAATTCCATGCAGTTTTACTTTTCTCCGACACCTTCTGTTCAGGTTGGAGCACTATATAGGCCTTGCCTCATGTTCGCTACTGAACCACACACATATACAGTCATAAATTATCAATTTACATTCAATTTTCATTAAAAGATATTGAATATATCAAGCTTACCACAATTCATGGAAATAATACACAGATACGTTGACTGGCGATGAATAATGGCACAAATTCCAATCTGCCTCTGTCCCAGACTTTTATTTAGAAAAATATGATCTGGCTCTCAACGCACTGTTTCTTAGTAAGTTTATTTTAACATGTGGCACTGAACTGACGCTCCTAATTGCCTATATATGCGGGTCTAACCAATCGGGCCATGTTTACACAGCTTTTCAAAAAAAGTACTCCTACTCACGTTTCCCTAACAACAAAGAATTAGTATTTGTAGCCCGACTAATCGTGTTTAGCCTTACATTTACTTCTATCCAATCAAATAGGATTTTACATGGTGGCCCATTTCCCGTAAAATGGTGGTTTCAAAACCTGCCACTGCGCAATTCTGATTTTGATGTTGTCTGACAGCACCACCATTTTATTTTGGCTATAATTTGTTAATTCCTAGACTATTTGCGTAACGTTTAACATATTCTTTGTCAGCAAGTCCTAAGGAACCCAATTATATAAATTTAAGGGAGCTAGGTGGCTGCGTTCACAATGTGCATTTTCTTCTACCTCCTGTTCACTTCGATACGATGTGGTGTCTGGGTACTGTCAGGCTTTCAAACGTAAACCAGTATAATGTCATGTTTCCCAATAAGCATTTTTCAGGTTTTTAAACCTAACTCTCGTATGGGTAGTGTTTTTTATCACTGTCCATTTGAAAAAAAGTATTGCTTCTGGCCTTTCGCTTGGGGTGGGTGGCATTAATTGTATATCGCGAGACGCGTGTTAGGGTTGCATGCGTTCCTGCTTTCAGCCCTCCCTTCTCTCTATCCTAAGTTCATCTGTCTTTTCATCACGCCGTGTATAAAATGAAATTAATGGAAGTATTAATTTAGGTCATTACGCGGTGTGCCTATCTCAAGGTTTTCTTAGAAATGCAGTACACGTTTTATTGTAGAAAGCGTGTAGTGATGCAGTAGGCTTTACTATCAACGTGAAAGCGTGAAAATATGCAGACGAGAGCATAACGAAATAAGAGAACAACAAAGAACAGAACAGAACGAAATAAGAGAACAGCAAAGACAAATCATGCAGCTCTTATTGAATCAGCAAACAGCTAGTTCTTTGTCTGTCTCCGAAGCAAGTACCTCCTCACAGGTCCCAAATCAACATATTCCTGTGTTCCCAGAATGTACACTGGAGAAGGATAACTGGGACATATATTTAAAGAGATTGACGCACCATTTTGATGCACATGGGTTGACTGATACCAAGATGAAATGCCATTGTTTTCTATCTTGGATGGGAACATCCTTAAATCAACTGGCACAAAAGTTGTTCGGAACAGACAACTTGTCTATTTTCTCATACTATGAGCTCACTGCTAAATTCTCCACACATTTTAAGCAACACACTCATCTCATTGTAGCCCGACACAAATTTTGGCAATCAAGGAAGAAGTCTAACCAAACAAACTCACAGTGGATTGCAGAATTACGAGGCCTAGCAACTGATTGCACATTTATTTGTCCTAAAGATGAATGTGGCCAGTCACTGGTTGATGAAAGTATTCGTGACATGGTATTACATCATACACCTCATGAATTTATACGCAGAGCGGCTTTATCTGAAGAAAATCCAATGACAGATCAAGTACCGATGTCAACTTGATTGATATGGAAGAACACAAGGACAAGTTTCTCATGAATGTCTTAGTCAATAACAAACTGTCGTGAATTATTCTAATCCACATATATATAAATTATCAGGTAAATATAAAGCCTAACAAATACATTTAATAAAGAAAAGAGCAATAGTAAAAGAACAGTGCTGTCACAATGACTGTACTCGAAATCCCCTTGTTTTCTACTTCGTCGGCAAAATGTAACGCTTTCACGTTGATAGTAAAAGCCTACTGTGTCGCTGCACCTTTCTTCAATGAAACGTGTACTGTATTTCTTGGAAAAACCTTGAGATACGCAAGCTGATCAATGACCTAGATTTAATATTTCATTCATTCCATACACGGCGTAACTAAAAGACAGATAAAGCAGGAGAGAGAGAGGGACGAATGAAGGCAGGAAGCATG
Source organism: Oreohelix idahoensis (assembly GCA_024509875.1). NCBI lineage: Eukaryota > Metazoa > Mollusca > Gastropoda > Stylommatophora > Oreohelicidae > Oreohelix > Oreohelix idahoensis. The sequence continues at coordinate 50,180 of JAMPIV010019491.1, read as the reverse complement.
CAACACTACACGCGTCGCGCGATTAATAGTAACGCAAATCCCACGTGTAAGGCCACTAGCAATAACTTTTTTTCATATAGTCAGTGAAAAAGAAACACTACTACTACAAGAATCAGGTTTAAAAATATGAAAACTGTTTATTAGGAAATATGAAATTCTACTGATTTACATCTAAGCTCCTGACTTTGGTATGACATAACAGTGGAAAAGGCAGGATAGGTGGCGGTTCTAAACAACGAAAAGGAATAAAGAACAAATATACGACTATCTTTGGAAAACACATGTTTAGGGCTTGCTGACAAAGAATATGTAAAACGTTACGCAAATAGTCTAGGAATTACCAAATTATAACCAAAATAAAATAGTGGGGGTGCCTGACAGCATGAAATCATTTCTGCTCATGAAATTTTTTTATAACGTGTTTGAAAAAACATTACGTTACAAAAATAGCCTACCATGTTAACTCCTATTTGATTGGAGCGCAACAAATATAAGACTAAACACGATTGGTCGGGCTATAAATACTATCTTGTGTTGTCAGGGGAAACGTGAAAAGGAGTATTTTTTTTTTTGAAAAGATGTGTAGACATGGTTTGATTGGGTAGAGCTGCGAATATACTCAATTCAGAGCGTCTGTTCATTGCCACATCTTGTAATAAACCTACAAAGAAGCAGTGCGTTGAGCACCAGTGTATATTTTTTATAAAATAAAGCCTGGGACATCGGCAGATCGGAGTTGTGCTATATTCATTGCCAGTCAACGAAACTGTTTATTATTTCCATAAATTGTGGTAAGCTTGAAATATTCAATATCTTTTAATGAAAATTGAATGTAAATTGATAATTTATGTCTGTATACATGTGTAGTTCAGTAGCGAACATGATGTAAAGCCTATGGTACTCCAGCCTGAACAGAAGGTGTCGGAGGAAAGTAAAACTGCATGGAATGGCCAAACAGTACACTGACACCTAGATTATTGACTAGAAAGAAATAATGCTGGAATTGCAGAGGCGTAGTAACCATTAGGGAGGGAAATACTGGTATAAAGTATTTCAGATGAAGCTGACAGTTGGCCTAACGCTCTGAACTCAATGTTTGTGATGTATTGTGCTCAATGTAGAAATAGAGTGTAAATTAGTTCTGACGTAGAAGGTACAACCTTCTTGTTTCAGGGACCGTGGTCTTAAAGTTATTGAGCAGCACCTGGTCAGAGCTTTGCTGAAGCCAGAGGTGGACAGCATACTCCTTGGTCCATATAGCAACCAGTGGGGTGGCTCCAGAACTCATTAAAGTAATCGAGCAGAGGAGTCTTTTACTGCAGTCATCACGAAAGATAAGAGAGTGTGGCCATGGAGCTCAACATTATGTACCCCCCATCTTAAAATGACATTGTAAACTAAAATTAAGAGGGGAATTTAATTGTTTTAATGCCAGGAACTGAGAACATCTCCAATACTAGTTCCAACAAAGACAAACTATTGAAGTCATGATGACAAATACCAACAGAGCTTGAACAAAACAAAACCAGTATTACCTCATATTACTACTACACAACTGACACACATAGGATACTATTAATAATATATGTCACTACAAGATTCATATTAATAAATTCTGTACATATAACTTGTAATTAAAATTGATTGTGATTCCTGGTTCCCTTTGTATTTGAATCAGGACACATATACATTCATGACAGCACTGAATACATATTGTTATTTGAAAAGTTATCAGTGACTCCTTTAAGATATCCTCGTAGAGTGTTTTATGTATGTGAGTGTCACAGTGTTGTCAAGTGTGGTGGAATAAATTAAATTGTTTATCTGTCTGTTGTTGTTATGACTTACACTTCATCATACACATACCCTAGACAAATAACGTAGTCATCACACTATTCCAGAATAATTCTGACTGAGGTAGACATATGTGGCAGCAAGTAAGGTTATCTATAATACACTACTCTTATTAGATATAGATACCTTCACAGCTGATCTCAGTCAGTACACTAAGTCCCCTATAAATATTTATAACATCCCACTTCACCACATATATTGGGGTCTCGCTCTTGGGATTTTGAATCTTTCCCTATTAAAAATATTGGGGGTAATTCACTTCAGGGAATATAAGAATTAAAAGGTATCCTTGGGTGAAAATAAATAAGGTTGAGCTCACAGTGCCTGTGTTGTCCTAAGTTAGTTAGTCATAGATAAAATTGTTTAGTTACATATTTTAGACATTTATCTGTTAGACAATGGCCGACTTGGCAAAATTTCGATCTGCTGCTGTACAGACTGCGAAAGAGTTAGGAATGGACGGGCAAATTATGATTTCTTATGTCACTGCGGAATGTGACAAATATATTGAACGGGAAGAAAGAAGATTAGAAAAAGAGGCCGAAAGAAAGTTAGAGGCTGAGACTAAGAGGTTGCAGATTGAGGCTGAGGCTAAGAGGTTGCAGATTGAGGCTGACAAAGAGGCTAAAGCATTGGAGGCAGAAAGAGAAGACAAAAGATTAGCTGCAGAAAGAGAAGAGAAGAAATTAGCTGCAGAAGAAAGAAGATTGACTGCAGAGAGGGAAGCAGAAAAGGAGGAGAAGAGATTACAAAGGGAACATGAGTTACGACTAAGGGAGTTTGAGTTTCAAGGCCATGCTCCTGAAAATGGTGCCAGTCCCTTTGCCTCTGATGCCACTGCTAGCCAGGGAGCCTCAACCTCGGCTATGAATTTTCATTTAGATCATTTTGTTGAGAAAGACGATGATATAGAGAGCTATCTAAATAGGTATGAACTATTAGCTACCACATATGGGTTAGAGAGAGAAAGGTGGAGCTTAAAGTTATCTCAGGGACTTCGTGGGGCAGCTTATGAAGTTTTTGCAAAAATGAGCAGAAGTGATCAGGAAAATTATGACATGCTAAAGCAGGCTCTTTTGTTAAGATATGAAAAGAATGCAGAATTTTATAGGAAAAAATTTAGGAATGCTAAACTACTGTCAGGTGAAACCTGTCACCAGTTCTCTGCACGAATAGAGACATACTTGGAGAAATGGACTTCTCTGGGGAAAACCCAAGATCTTAAGGAAATGGTCCTTATAGAGCAATTAAGAGAGTCCATGGCTCCAGACCTGAGAAAGTTTTTCATGGAACAAGGTGCAGAGAGGCTGGGTGAGTTGCTAAATGTTGCTGAAAGGTATCAAGCAGCTCAAGCAGAGGTAACAGGTAATAAAAAGAAACAGGTGGATAACTTTAGGGCACCACAGAACTTTAATAAATTTGATCCTAGGGATCAAAACAAAGGTAAGCACCAGTTTGATAGGCCACGGTATGAAAATAAAAATAAATTCCCACAATTCGATGAAAGGAAATATGATGAAAGAAAATCTTTCAACCAAGGAAAAAGGTGGTGTAAGAATTGTAAGATGAACAATCATGACACTGACTATTGCAGAAGGAAACCTGTGTATATGGCCACCCTTCAGGTCAGGTCGACCTCAAGACAGGAGGAGGATATTATGTTGGATACCACTCCAGAAGAGATGAGGAAGGCACAGGCTGGGGATAAAACACTCAAGCCTTGTTTCAGAAAATTGTCAACTTGTCATACAACTCCAGGCAAGGGAGATTTTTACATGAAAAACAAGTTGATGTATAGGAAGACTGGAGCTAGATCCAAAGGTCAGGGACAGCTGGTACTTCCTAAAAGATATAGGGCAGACTTAATAAGGAGCCTACATGTGAAACCAGATGGGGACCATGAGAAGATAGGTGCCATCATTCAAAAGGTGGCTCACAATTATTATTGGCCCAAAGCAAGATGGGACATTGAGAATTTTGTAGAAAGGTGTAGCATAGCACATGAGGGAACACCCACAAGTGGGAACATTGATCAGGACCTGGACACGCCACGGGGCAAAATTAGGCCTGATAATAAAAAGAAAAATAGATTTGATAAAGTGGACCAAATGGAATGGGAAGCCCCTTTTCACGGACAAGCTTCACTTAACTGTTTTACAATGGCCACTATGCGGAGAGTGCAAAAAGATGTCTTACCCCAGAATAAGCCGAAAATCCCTCAATCGGACTTAAACAAACTGGAGGAAGAGGATGTAGAGAGGAAATCTCTCATCAAGAATTTTAAGTGGGGAGAAAGCCCCAAAAGAAAAATTGGTAGCGGTCGTTTTATGCATGATAATTCTGGGAAGAAAAATCATCACTATAGAGCTTCGAGTGGAAGAGACCATACCGGTGCATGGACAAATAGGTCCACAAAATTAAAGGTCCATATGTAGCTTTGTTAAGAACGTGGACTGATGAAAAGGCAGAGGAAAACATTACATCTTCATACCAATATGTGAATGAGCTGACCACTCGTTTAAAAACTGGCTGGAAACTTGCCAATGAAAATTTGAAACAAGCCAGGAAGAAACATGCTGCCTATTATAACAGGAAGGCGAAAGACAGAGATTTGGCGGTGGGAGAGAAGGTACTGCTTCTTCTCCCCGGGAGTCAGAATAAGTTACAGATTGGATGGCAAGGTCCATATACAGTTTTAGAGAAGGTGTCTAGAACAAATTATAAGATAGATAAGAAGGGGAAAGAAAAAATCTATCATGTGAATCTCCTGAAGAAATATTTGGAAAGAGAACATCAGGAAGAGACACACTTGTTGACCTTGTCCATCGCCATGGAGATGAAAAAGGAACCACTTTCATCATTTGAATATCCATTACACCCCTGTGAGACAGCAGCACAGGTGAAAAATCAGTACACATTTAACGAAAACTCAGAAAGAGAGAGTGCAACAGGTTCTAAATAATCATGCAGAGGTGTTAACAGACCGACCAGGGCATACAAACCTATTGGAATATGATATGAAACTGATAGACCCCACACCTGTCTGTATGAAACCATATTCGATTCCGTTTGCTAAGGAGAAAGCTTTGAAGGAAGAGATAGACTATCTGTTGAAGGAAGGAATTATTTCACACAGTGAATCCTCATATAGTTCCGGTGTTGTGCTCTTAAGGAAGCCCTCTGGAGAACATAGACTCTGTATAGATTACAGGAGACTGAATGCTATTACAGAAGGACAGGTGGATCCATTGCCGGATACAAATCAGCTGTTTGCCAGACTAAATAAAGCTAAATATTTCTCAAAAGTGGATCTGAGTAAAGGATACTATCAGATTCCAGTAAAGCCTAAGGTTAGACCATACCTAGCTTTTAGTACCTCAGAAGGACACTATGAGTTTAATAGATTGCCATTTGGATTGAAGAATGCGCCTAGTGTCTTCTCTAGAATGATGAGAAAATTATTGGACCCTCTGAATAATCCATGTATAACAAATTTCATGGATGATATCCTTATAGCAACAGAAACATTTGAGGAACACATTGACTCTCTGAATATGCTGTTTGATCGACTTGGGGAAGCAAATTTAACAGCCCGACCAACCAAATGTTGCGTTGGATGTAAAGAATTGGAATTTTTGGGACACACAGTTTATCAGGGAAACATGACCCCTGACCCAAAGAATTTAGAGAAACTAAAGAAAGCCCCGAGACCACAAACCAAGAAGGACGTGAGATCCTTTGTCTCATTATGTGGTTTCTACCAGAAGTATATCAAAAACTTTAATTCCATATGTGCACCGTTAACTGATTTGACACGTAAAGGACATCCAGATCGCATTACATGGACACCACAATGTGAAATGGCTTACCAGGAGTTGAAGGAAAAGCTCACAAGCAAACCTATTTTGAAATTACCTGACTTAAGTCAAGAATTCATTGTAAGAACGGATGCCAGTAATATTGGGTTAGGTGCAACTCTACTACAGAAATCAGATGCATTGGATGGGGAATTAAGCCCAGTGGCATATGCTAGCAGAAAGTTGAATAAAGCTGAAATCAACTACTCAACTAGCGAAAAAGAATGTCTTGCAGTAATATGGGCAATAAAGAAATTCAATATTTATCTGTATGGGAAGGCATTTAAGTTGCAAACGGATCACAAACCTTTATCGTTTCTAGCACAGGCTAGGCATGAGAACTCTAGGTTACTCCGATGGTCCTTACTTTTGGCTCCATATAATTTTAGCATTGAGTATATATCTGGAAAAACAAATTTGGGAGCGGATTTTTTAAGCCGCCATCCGTGTGACGAGAATCACCCTAAACCCCAGAAATAATAATAAATTTCTCTATGTGTATATAGAATAAAGGACTGACATATAATGTCTGTTTTAAGAGGGGAGATGTCGTGAATTATTCTAATCCACATATATATAAATTATCAGGTAAATATAAAGCCTAACAAATACATTTAATAAAGAAAAGAGCAATGGTAAAAGAACAGTGCTGTCACAATGACTGTACTCGAAATCCCCTTGTTTTCTACTTCGTCGGCAAATTGTAACGCTTTCACGTTGATAGTAAAAGCCTACTGTGTCGCTGCACGCTTTCTTCAATGAAACGTGTACTGTATTTCTTGGAAAAACCTTGAGATACGCAAGCTGATCAATGACCTAGATTTAATATTTCATTCATTCCATACACGGCGTAACTAAAAGACAGATAAAGCAGGAGAGAGAGAGGGACGAATGAAGGCAGGAAGCATGCAACACTACACGCGTCGCGCGATTAATAGTAACGCAAATCCCACGTGTAAGGCCACTAGCAATAACTTTTTTTCATATAGTCAGTGAAAAAGAAACACTACTACTACAAGAATCAGGTTTAAAAATATGAAAACTGATTATTAGGAAATATGAAATTCTACTGATTTACATCTAAGCTCCTGACTTTGGTATGACATAACAGTGGAAAAGGCAGGACAGGTGGCGGTTCTAAACAACGAAAAGGAATAAAGAACAAATATACGACTATCTTTGGAAAACACATGTTTTGAACGCAGCCACTTAGCTCTTTTAAATTTGTATATTTGGGTTCCTTAGGGCTTGCTGACAAAGAATATGTAAAACGTTACGCAAATAGTCTAGGAATTACCAAATTATAACCAAAATAAAATAGTGGGGGTGCCTGACAGCATGAAATCATTTCTGCTCATAAAATTTTTTTATAACGTGTTTGAAAAAACATTACGTTACAAAAATAGCCTACCATGTTAACTCCTATTTGATTGGAGCGCAACAAATATAAGACTAAACACGATTGGTCGGGCTATAAATACTATCTTGTGTTGTCAGGGGAAACGTGAAAAGGAGTATTTTTTTTTTTTGAAAAGATGTGTAGACATGGTTTGATTGGGTAGAGCTGCGAATATACTCAATTCAGAGCGTCTGTTCATTGCCACATCTTGTAATAAACCTACTAAGAAGCAGTGCGTTGAGCACCAGTGTATATTTTTTTTATAAAATAAAGCCTGGGACATCGGCAGATCGGAGTTGTGCTATATTCATTGCCAGTCAACGAAACTGTTTATTATTTCCATAAATTGTGGTAAGCTTGAAATATTCAATATCTTTTAATGAAAATTGAATGTAAATTGATAATTTATGTCTGTATATATGTGTAGTTCAGTAGCGAACATGATGTAAAGCCTATGGTACTCCAGCCTGAACAGAAGGTGTCGGAGGAAAGTAAAACTGCATGGAATGGCCAAACAGTACACTGACACCTAGATTATTGACTAGAAAGAAATAATGCTGGAATTGCAGAGGCGTAGTAACCATTAGGGAGGGAAATACTGGTATAAAGTATTTCAGATGAAGCTGACAGTTGGCCTAACGCTCTGAACTCAATGTTTGTGATGTATTGTGCTCAATGTAGAAATAGAGTGTAAATTAGTTCTGACGTAGAAGGTACAACCTTCTTGTTTCAGGGACCGTGGTCTTAAAGTTATTGAGCAGCACCTGGTCAGAGCTTTGCTGAAGCCAGAGGTGGACAGCATACTCCTTGGTCCATATAGCAACCAGTGGGGTGGCTCCAGAACTCATTAAAGTAATCGAGCAGAGGAGTCTTTTACTGCAGTCATCACGAAAGATAAGAGAGTGTGGCCATGGAGCTCAACATTATGTACCCCCCATCTTAAAATGACATTGTAAACTAAAATTAAGAGGGGAATTTAATTGTTTTAATGCCAGGAACTGAGAACATCTCCAATACTAGTTCCAACAAAGACAAACTATTGAAGTCATGATGACAAATACCAACAGAGCTTGAACAAAACAAAACCAGTATTACCTCATATTACTACTACACAACTGACACACATAGGATACTATTAATAATATATGTCACTACAAGATTCATATTAATAAATTCTGTACATATAACTTGTAATTAAAATTGATTGTGATTCCTGGTTCCCTTTGTATTTGAATCAGGACACATATACATTCATGACAGCACTGAATACATATTGTTATTTGAAAAGTTATCAGTGACTCCTTTAAGATATCCTCGTAGAGTGTTTTATGTATGTGAGTGTCACAGTGTTGTCAAGTGTGGTGGAATAAATTAAATTGTTTATCTGTCTGTTGTTGTTATGACTTACACTTCATCATACACATACCCTAGACAAATAACGTAGTCATCACACTATTCCAGAATAATTCTGACTGAGGTATACATATGTGGCAGCAAGTAAGGTTATCTATAATACACTACTCTTATTAGATATAGATACCTTCACAGCTGATCTCAGTCAGTACACTAAGTCCCCTATAAATATTTATAACATCCCACTTCACCACACAAACCTGTAAAATTTCTCTTGGATACAGGTTGCTCATGCACCTTGGTCGGTTTGAAAGGATATGCTGATATCGGATCACCACGCCTAAAACCACCTGATTATCGACTTAAAGCTTATGGAGCTGTTAACGTCCCAATCAAAGGATGGACAAATGTTGAGGTCAAGTTGGGTGACAAAGTATGCACTCTAAGACTAGTTGTCGCAGATACACCTCATGGCGCTAATCTTTTCGGAATACCATAGCTCAATGCTTTTGGACTTACAGTAACAGAACGAAACGAAGTTTCTCCAGAAGTCATTAATATGGTTGAACCCTTTTCTTCCGTCGGAGCCATCGCTCAAGTGACAGAACTCTGCAGCAAATTTCCTAATGTTTTCAACAAAGGATTAGGAACATGCACAACATTCTCCTTCTTCTTCCTCGTTCGCCTTCAGACTTCCACATTTATGACTCTAATAAAGGCAGTAGTCAACTCAAGGTTCCCGACATCTTCAAACAGTTTTTCGTTGACAGAAGTGGGTTGTTGCCATATGCTACTCCGTTCATTACTGAAGGTTGGGCAATACTGCAGGAGATGTTCGACCATCATCGGGCTGGTACCGCAGGTGCAGAGATCTGTTGCACCAATCTTGTATTTGTGGTATAGATGGTATCTCAATCTGTTGTGTCCAGTGCGTAGCCGAAAAATGATGACCTGTTCTTTCCTGGATAGTTGATGATATGCATCATTTTTCAAATGGCCCGGGTGCTCTATTTCCCACCTGGACCCGAATGTAGCCTTTATAGTAGTCTTTGCCGTTGCGTAAGTTGTCTCTATATCATTTTGTTGCAAGGCACCTCCTTCCCTAGCAAGTCTGTCCGCCTCCTCATTTCCTGGCACGTTGCAATGGGCTGGCATCCACCGGCCAGTGCACCCGTTGAAGCACCTGGCCAGTCCTTCAAGGGAGATTATCAGATCTTTCAATCCTTTAGTTTGATGGCTCTTCGGCGCTGATATTACTGAGAGGGCATCTGTAAAGATTACCATCTGTTTCTCCGCCTGTGCCTTGCATTCAATAAGAGTTTCAGCTGTCCGTTTCAGGGCTTCTGCTTCAGCACTGAAGTTATTGCAGTATTTGCCAGTGGCAATTGCCCTAGAGTGGATTCTATTCTTTAATTTTATGAGGATGCCGGCACCCCATCCTCAACTGCATTTTTAGCTGAACCATCAGTATATGCATGTGTCCAAAGCTTTGCTGGGAATTTTTGGTCAATATACTTGGTTGCTATACACTTTCCCTGCGTTTCTGTCTGTGTTCCCCTACTTTCAATGCCTGGAACATCAGATTTTAACTCAGGAAAGCATTTTATTTTCCACAGTGGGATAGTTGAGCTTGTTGGGATTTTCTTTGCAACTGAGTTTGCTAGCATGGTATTTTTGCTAATTTTTTCTTTTGCGTGAGCTACAAAGTTAGTTCGCCCGAGCCTGCCTCTTCCTAGCCTATTCATTCTCTGGAACATGGGGTGTCCTTCGAGTCTCTTAAATCTTTCAGCTTGTTTTAGGACTCTGCTGTCACATCTATCCTCCATTGACTGTAGCCCTATAATGATTTCCATATGGTTGATTTGTGTGGACTTTAGGGCCCCTGTTATAATGCGTGCTGCGTGGCTTTGGAGTCTGTTTACTCTGTCAAAATTTGACTTTGCTGCCGTCGACCAAGCTGTGATGCCGTATTCCATAGCAGGTCTGACTCTGCCTGTGTACAGCTTTTAGAGGACACTCTCATCAGCACCCCATGTGGTACCAGCTAACTTTTTCATGATGGCCATGCGAAGTTTTGCCCTTAGCTGTATTTTGTTTATCTGTGATCTCCACGCCACCCGGCGGTCCAGTGTGATTCCCAAGTATGTTGGCGTTTCATCTGCACAACATTCAAGGCTCACTTACATGTTCACCAGAATGCAGTTCCAAAATTTCACAAGCCACGTCCAATACCATTTGCACAAAAGGACGCAGTCAAAGCAGAAATTAAGAGGCTGGAAGATTTAGAAATAATTAAACCAGTACACTCCAGTAACTGGGATGCACCTATTGTAGTTGTTCCAAAACCAAATGGCACTGTTAGAATTTGTGGTAATTTCAAAGTAACCATAAATTCTCAAATTCAAGTTGAACGGTACCCCCTTCCTAGACCTGAGGAACTATTCAAGAAATTTGCTGAATGGGAAGCACTTTACCAAAATAGATCTTTCAGATGCCTATTTACAGATACAACTTGATGATGAATCTAAAAAGCTTGTTGTCATCAACACACAACATGGCCTATATCAGTATCAACGGCTAGCTTTTGGAGTTTCAAGTGCACCTGCAATATTTCAGCGTTTCATTGAACAAGTCACAGGAGGTTTGGAAGGTTGTGCAAATTACTTGGATGACATAATTGTCACTAGTAAATCTGACGAGGAACACCTTCAAACACTAGAAGAACTTTTCAGACGCCTAGAACAACATGGTTTCAGATGTAACCAGTCCAAGTGTGAATTTTTCAAGTCAGAAGTTGAGTATACAGGCAACATCATTTCAACTGAAGGTTTACGCCCCTCAGAATCAGTTATTGCAGCTATCAAGCAACTACCAATACCACAGAATCTTATGGAATTACAATCTTTTCTCGGCAAAATAGCGTCAGTAATCGGACTTCCGCCGTCCTGAACGCTGGTTCCCAGTCAGTCAAGCGACATGTATATAGCAGAAACCAGTCGATGTGTAAATAAAGTGCATTATTACTTTGATACCGTTCTAGTTCTAGTTCATTACATAAAATAACATAGCACTCGCCCATTGAGGCATATTGGGAATATTGTTTTAGACCCCTATTTTCTCGACCATCGGCACAATGTGGGTGATGTGATAAGCATCACGCCGGCCGCCTTAACCTTCCCAGAGTTGCTTTGGTACCCAACTGATGAAGCTGGGTCTACCCCGGAGCAGTTTGCGGTCTAAACATTCCCACCTCAACTAGGGATCGAACCATGGACCACTGAGCTAGGAACTCCTTTATGTGATCATCAGCATTGCCTTTCGGCTTCCTCAACCAATGCAAGCCAAGACTTCTTGTTCTATGCTATCCTTCCAAGGCTTTCGATGTCTTCTGTATCCTTTTGATATGTCTCCAGTTCCTTTTTCCAAGAGTTCTTATGTTTCTTTCTACTTTTCGTTCCCTGGGAATTCAGAACAAGAACTGTGGTGCTATCCGTTGGTTTCCTGATTGTATGTCCTGAATAATGTTAGAGTCTTCTACATAACTCCTGTGTGCAGTTATTATTTCTGACTCTCTGGAAGTCTGAAACCATGGTCAAGAGTCGTTGGCGCTGGATAGTGCACATACTGAGGAAACCTGTTGATAGCAATATTGGGCAGTGATTGTTATGGAATCACCAGGGTAAGGAAGACAGGGGCAGATCAAAAATACACGTGGAAGAAAACTGGAGACAGAAGTGAAAATAATGAGGAAGACGTGGAAAGAACTTGAGCTGAACTTTTCTGATTTGTATTGTTATTTTATTTTATTCATTTATTTATCTATTTTTTAATTTGTTTTATTCATCACCTGAACATTCTTCTTTCTTTTTTTCTCTATCATTTTCGCTCCTTGTGGAGCATGGAACCACCACGGCAGCTGGTCCAATTGCAATAAACCTACACCAAGCATTCACGTGATATTGCACCAATGGCTTCAGTAGCAATACGATTTACGGGAAGAGGTTGCCAGTCCCATTCACAGCCTCACATTAGTTGCCGCTTACGACATGCCTTGAGGAGCATTCTTTCTTCGCAACCGCAGAGACTCCCGGGAACTACACGGAGTAATGTTGAAAAAAAAAAAAATTGGTTAAAGATAGCCCCTACCGATGAGTATAAGCTGTGGCACCGATAAAATGACTGCTGAACATCTGCTGTTAAAGTGCTTAACATACGAAGAACTGGGAAAGCACATAAGGTCGTCAATAGTACCCCACTCCTGGACAAACTTTATGGAGATACCAACAACTTTATACTGTATACTGACCACCGCCTTCTTTAAACTGAATCAAGCTGACTTACGATTGTGTACGAAGAAGAGGAGAGGGAGGAGGATGAGGAAGAAGAAACAGAAGAAAAAGAAGTAGTAGAAGTAGAAGGAGTAGAAGAAGAAGAAAATTAAGAAGAAAAAGAAGAAAATAATTTATACATATACGATGTATTATTTTAAGAAACGCTAGTTTAAAAAAAAAAACAGACAAGTGAGACGCATTGTCAACAGCACATACAAATAGCGTTTCAAATAAATGCTAAGGTTTTTTGTTTTTTGTAGCTTCGAACCATGAACGTTAGGAAAAATAAAAGAACAAATGCTTCTGCTAAGTACATTTGTGGGCTGAAAGTTAACAGGCGCATTGTCTCGCTGTCCACCCACCAATTTAGCCTCTCTGAGTAATTAGATTCTTTGAGTATACACAGCGTAACTCAGGAAAGATGATTAGAAATCATCAATATTCTTCTGGGTATTTTGATGGAAAAATATGTGCTTGGACAGCGTGAGTGCAATGATTTGTGCCTGAACTAAAATTAACACAAAATGATACTTATACACTTCATGTACATGGGATGTAATCATCACTCATAACTGCTCCCTTCGGAGGCGGGGGTTACCTCTGCGTTCGATTCCCCAAGGGAACTAGCATGAAGCAATCACCAGCGCTTGCTGTAGTGGTTTATGGATATACTATTTCCATATATTGAAGTTGCCAGCCTCCAATGACTGGTATAACCACTTAGCAAGTACAAACATGTCAAATTCACATTTTTTAAAAATATACGTTTACAACTCACCCCAAATGGGATACACAATCTCCTGGCACAATAGAATAGACACAGCAACGTTGATTTGATGCTTCGAACACTCGGTCTTGGAGTAGTTTCAGAATCCCTCTTATGACTTGTACTTCGGATTCCTTAAGTTTCCAGTCTTTGTATTTAAAATTGCGGGTTCTCTTTTAAGTTCTAAAGATGCCCAAATACTCCGATCTGTCACTTTTAATTTTGGAAATTTGGTTCTTTGTCCGATCCTTCTCTCTGGCTACTGGGAGTTGTTACTTGACGTTGTTGAAAGTGCAGTCTGATTTGTGTCTCCGACATTGTTAGATTATAGCTCTCATTTGCACTCCTGTCACATATGGTATTTTAGACAAACTTGCCAATGAGAACCATTGTTTATTCCTGTTCTCAAATCAAACCAATCGTAAGCTGGGAACTGGGTGTGCCATGTTGTTAGCTAATCCTCTCCCCGCGTGCTTTAAAATTATCACTGTTTTAGAATTTAAACTCGTGACCTCTTTCAAATATGTCAGTAATACTTCCGATTGTACTTATGCAAACTCACAAATACATCGGTGAACTTATTTCCCGGCTAATACCTTTCCCAAACATAATCTCCCCAGACGGGTCATTTGTATTATTGATACAGAGATGGTCCAGCGGAAGTATTACCTCATTATCACCTGGGCCTTCACACATCTCTCAGACGGCTTTCCCAGACTGAAAATCAGACTCTCTTTCTGTCGATCGTGCTAGACCACCTTGTGTCAACAGTGACCGTCTCTATCAAAGGTGGCTAGACGACTTAAGTGATAAAATTATTATCCGCTGACCTGTCTAATTAGCCTTGTCATGCTACAGTTCACATGGTGAAACGTAAATAAGTATGGGGAGTGGTCAGAGCAAATAATGTAGGGCAAAAAATATGCCAAATAATAGGAAGATGAGTAAGGAAAAATAAGAAATACGTTGATAATGCAGGGAAGAACGAAAATGATGTAAAAGGGCACAACTGATTTCGTCACATTCACAAAATATACGTAATGAACTGATGAAGACACTACGTCGGACTGAACTAGATCTACCGAACTGCTCATACATCCCAACACACATTATGAAGTAGAATATGTCCCCCCCCCGCCCCCCGCCCCCCCGCCTCCCCCCCCCCCTTGGTCTGTCGTGATTTTGTGACATTTCTATCCATTTTTAAAACAGGATGCAATTTACGCGATCACCACTTACGTGTATTCGAAATAACGCGAGATGAGAAATAAGTGAGAAAAATATCGGCACAACCATTACAATTTATGTTATTTTATGTTTCTTGTAACTTATGTTATTTCCTCATGCTTTTTGTGAAAAAAAATTCATTAATTTTACTTTTAATTTTAATTAATTTTACTTTGCAAGAGCATCCCCATAATATGGGGGTCGGAATTGCTAATGGATATGGCGTCCGTCTCGAATTCTAAAGGTACCAGGTTCGATGTATGGAAATTGTTTTCAGACCCAGTGGTCCTATAATGTCATACTCCCCCCCCCCCCCCCCCCTTTGTCTCCTGGGTAGGGAGATGTGATGCATAGCCTTCTCTGATAATGGCCAAAAAAAAAATGGGAAGTCCCGTGTGCAAGTTGCGCACGTTAAAAATCCTAAGGCAGCTGGAAATTATAAAGAGTAGGCCCTAACGGCCGCTGCCCTGCAAAATTAATTTTTTTTTTTTTAAATGGAAACCTACCCACCACAAAAATGTTTATAGAATGTATGAAGCCTATATACACACATTGGGATTCTCGCCGGTGCCATGGAGTCCATGCACTGTGCTGAGATCTTCCCTGTGTGCACTAAGGGAGGAGATCGGAGCACTGATGGAGTTGTTCGTGTGCAATGAAATAGTGCTTAAAACTGAAACCAATCCTTCTAATTGCGACGTACTGAGTATGAGTGGGAAGAAAACATCTCAATTTACGCGAATCTCAAATTACTCTCTTCCCAGGACAGTAACCTCGCATAAATCGCGATTGTTGTATATTGGGGAAAGGGGCAAAGGGAGTGTAGCGTACAAGATTTGTACTGCGTACACAGCTGTTCCACCGCCTTAAATTAGTAGCCGCCACTGCAGAGTACGGCTGCGTATGAATACCATCATACGTTACCATTATGTCATCTAAAAATGACAACTGGCTTGATTTATGCCCAGTTATAGTTCACGTCGAGAATGCAGATCCGGAGCTAATTAATTACTTGTTGTGTCGGCTAAAGTTGAAGTGGTTAAACAAATAACGCTTTAAGTGAAGCGGAATCGGCAAGTGTTAAACAGGCCTGCATTATCATCATGTAGGCTAGATAACTAAATAACTAACCTCACGAACTAAAGTAATATTCGAAAGAATATATATAATAGATGAAAGACGTCATGTTAAAATAGTATTATTATCCGCTGCTCCGTCTCATGTTTATGATGAAGAATAAAACAAAATCTGAATAGAACGAACTTGGCAAAGAGTTAAATTCGAGCTTAGAGAAGAAAAAACTCTACAGTTTTCATATATGATTGGAATCAAGGTTACACGCCCATTGAGACGTATTGAGGTTAGTTCAGTTAACACTCCTGCCTAAAAAAAAAAAAAAAAAAAAAAAAATATCCACTGACAGAATATAGATTATAAAATGTAGCTAAACTCGTACACCCTCTTTTCACACAACATGCCTAAGAAAAATTCTCCGAATCTTTTGGCCGAATACCATCACCAACCAAGATCTGCTTACTCGGAGCAAGCAAGAGGACATGCACACCATCATAGCTGGCAGACGCTGGAGCTGGGTTGGCCATGTCCTCAGAAGAGACCCCGATGCCATCACAAGGGCAGCTATGCTTTGGACCCCTGAGGAAAAACGAAAGAGAGGCCGACCAAAAACAACTTGGCGGAGGACTGTGGAGGCTGAGATGCAAAGAATGAACCAGAGTTGGGGCACTGTACGAAGGATGGCCGCCGACCGAGCAAAGTGGAATCAATTTGTTGTTGCCCTACAAGACGCCACCAGGCGTAATGGCCACTGACTGCTTTGACGGTCGGCGGCTAAGGATCAAAGAAGAAGAAGAAACTCGTACACATAGAATAAAAGTAAAGACAAGATATATATATAATACCCATTCACGCACACAAGTAAATAACTAAACCAGTGGTTCCCAAACTTTTTCAGTCCAGCGCACCACTGGGAAATATAGTTACTGACTCACAACTGAAGTACCCCGTTATTCATTCATTCATGCATTCCCAATTTTGCTACATATAAAGTATGGATCTACCAACGCTGCTGTCTTCTTTCCTTTAAACTCTTCACATGGGAGCCGCGCTGGTGTAATGGCTTCGGCGTTGTACTGGCGACCAGGTGTTCATGGTTCAAACCCGGGCGTCGGCGTTTGAAGAAATGTTTACGGCCGGAAATTTGACTGAATAGCCTGAACGGCTCCTGTGATAAACCCTCTGTGGATGGGAAGGAGCGAAGCTCCTGACCGGGTTGGAAGGAAAGTCCTCAGGTTCCCCAGCCTCGCAATGACATGTCATTGGGCCGAAGGGCTGAAAGCCCAAGTGCCGCTGGTTAAGGAAAAAAAAAAAAAAACTCTTCACATAAGAAAATCATTGAAGGCAATATAGGTCCGCCTGGAATTCCATTTAGCGTTTTGCAAAGTTCTAAATTGTCATTATTTATCTTGGCAGTAACATTTTTAGAGAACTTAAATGAAGTTTTTTAGGTACTTAAATGTTTTAATCATCATTATCAACCATCCTTATACCGATGGACACATAAGACACAAGCAGAAACTCGCCCTTTTTATTCTCGTCTTTCTAAATTCGAGTGCGCTCTCTCTGTCTCTCTCTCTCACCTCTCTTTCTTTCTCTGTCTCTCTTTCTCTGTCCCTCTCTCTCTCGCGCTATCTATCTATCTATCTATCTATCTATCTATCTATCTATCTATCTATCTATCTATCTATCTATCTATCCAACTTTCTCTCTCTCTCTCTCTCTCTCTCTCTCTCGCTCTCTCGTTTTGTGTAACTTGCTCTTTGAAGTTCCATTTCAAATGTTTGTATCCACTAATTCTCCCGCATAACAGGTGCACTATACAACTTCGGTCTTTTTTGCAAATTTCCACCTAGATCTTACAAATGTAAGAGTGGAATCAAACTGTTTAGGGCGGGAAACATTCTTGTGACAGGGTACGGTACCAATAATAATATGTGGCAGTGTTCTTCACTGTGCTTAAATTTATATTCTGTCTTCTTTCAATCAATGTCCATCAAGTGTTATTACTAGCTTCCCGCTAGAGTTGTAGATAGAGGTCCCAATATTGAGTATTCCCCTGGATATACTTAGCGATGACGTCATGCATGGTGGAATGCATGCGTTCATTCCTTCCGTTTGCCTGGGGCCTATGGTAACTCGTGGTGGTATGTTTGATGTTTAACTTTTTCAACATGGCCTTGAAGGGGCCGCCGATAAACTGTTTTCCGTTATCAGAAATTATCCTGGGTACGAATTCCTGTAAGAAGAACTCTGTCACGGTGGCTGATGTGACATCCTTCATAGGATACGACTCGGGCCAAACGCTATACTGATCCACAATGTGTAAAATATATCTGTTTCCATACTGTGTGAGTGGGTACGGTCCTGAAATGTCTATACTGACAGTCTCCATTGGAAAATGAGATGGAGTCATTTCCTGTGTTGGAGCTTTTGTTGGGCGCATATTTCTTATTTTGCAAACTTTACAAGTCGCCACATAATCAGTGATATCTTTGTACATCGTTGTCCAGTAGTATCGTCTCTTCACTATATCAATCGTCTTTTCCCTGCCGATATTGCCGTTCTGATCATGAAACTGTGTAAGTATGGCAGGCACTATATGTTTCGGCACGCACTTTTGCAGTCTACTTTCCGAATTTTCATCTATTCTATAAAAGGTGTCATCGTATGGCAGAATCGTAAAATGCTTGACTTTGGATGGATCGTCAACTATATGCTTCATGGTTGTTATGAGTTCTGGGTCTTTATTCTGTTCTGCTCTGAAATCATATTGCTCTATCTCATTTGTATTATCGGGGGGTGGTGCGTCCGTCTGGTTTGTTTCCGTACTAGTATCATATTGGTGGGAACTTATGACATTAATCTCTTTGGTGTTGTCATCTATATCAGTGGAGATATGCGAATCTGTAACTCGTGTGTTTTCTTGTACCATTTCATTTGGATAGGGGATGCGTGACAGCAAATCAGCGCACGTGTTTTGAGTGCCGGCAATATATTCTATATGAGTATCATAAGATTGGAGGTTCATGCTCCAGACCTGTAATTTCTTAGGTTGCTCCTGGGTTTTCGTCAGCCAGTTAACTAGGGGCTGGTGATCTGTCCGAATGATTACCTTTGTACCTCTCAGATAAAAATCAAGTTTTTGAAGTGAATAATGAAAAGCGTAAGCCTCTTTTTCTGTTGTTTTCCAGCGTCTTTGTGTTTTGCTAAGAGCGTGAGACAAAAAAGCAATGGGTCTTTCTTCTGGAACGTTAGGGATAATGGGCTTTTCGTCATCCAATGTTGGTTGAACTAGACATGCGCCAGTAGCTGTGTCACTGGCGTCTGTGTACAGTATCATGGGGCGTGAAAGGTCTGGATAGGCCAGTAATGGTACTGTAGTAAGTGCAGCTTTTAAGTATTCGAAGGTCTTTTCACATTCGTCGATCCACTTAAATCTGGCAAATTTCTTTGTGAGCGCTATTAGTGGCTCTGCTACTTTTGAAAACTGGGCAATATATCGTCTATAGTAACCGACACATCCAATATACGCTCGCACCTGACGGACTGTCTTGGGGCTGGGCATGTCTCTTATTGCTTTCACTTTGTCGTCATCGGGTCTGATGCCATCCTTGTTCACAACAAATCCTAGATAGTTTCGGTGTTGAGAAACTCACATTTTGATAATTTTAACTTTATGTGGTGTTGCCTCAATCTTTGAAAACGTTTTCAACACATGACAGGTGCTCCTCAATGGTTCCTCCGGTATGGATTAATATATCATCGATGTATGCGAGCGCAAAAGGCTGCATACCTCTTAGTACCTCATCCATAAGGGACATATACGTGGCTGGGCTCCCTTTCAGGCCGAAGGGCATCACATTCCAAGCAAAACTTCCGACGTGTGTACAGAATGTTGACTTCTGCTTAGCCTCTGGTGACATGGGAATGCACCAGAAACCAGATCGTGCATCTAATGTAGTGAAATGCTTGGAATTTCCCAACGTCGCCAGTATGTCTTCAATTCTTGGGAGAGGATAAGAAATGGTTTTAGTAATCCTATTGAGACCACGGTAGTCGCAACAAAACCTTGAAGAACCACCCTTCTTCGTTACAATAACAAAGGGTGAGGACCATTGGGATCGGGATCTTTCAATGATCCCAGCGGCTAACATTTCATTGATCGAGCGCTCTACAATTTCCCGATTTTTAAGTGGGGTGTGGTAAGGTTTGAGGTGTATAGGTTCCTCCGTGGTAGTTGGTATTTCCATTACGCCCCCCCCCCCCCCCCCCCAATGTTCCCCACCCTTCTCATGCTCATCACGTCACTTGATGTTTTAACTGACATACATGTTCACTCACTTCACTCATCAATACTCAATATATACTTAATAACATTTACTACTCTACATACTAACTGTCCTTCATATTCCTTACTAACAAATTATATTAAATACTTACTTTCCTTCCTCTAAACACACACTCACTCCTCATTTACTTCCCTCATCTAACCATCACTCCACACAACCACAATTCACATAAACACTCATAATCACTCACATCACACACCATAATACAAATTACAACCATTAACAAATCAACTACAAAACATTCAATCTTACTAACACAACATCATCACAACTACATATCCACACACACACCACACACACCAATCACAACCCATAAATACAACACACACAACTACCAATGATTTCCCCCTAAATAACAATCCTAACATCCCCACACCATAGTTTCGAAAAACCCCCCCCCTCACCCACCTACATTCCAATAAACCCTCACACCCACCCCCCCCCCCCCCCCCCCATTCCCCGGATCCCAACTTCCAATACCCCTACCTCCCCCACCCCAAACACCACACCACACACTAAAATAATCCTTTCACATAACTCTCACTCTACATATCAATACCCCCCCCAATCCCACAACTGTACCCTCTACCAAACACCCCCCCCCACACCTACACCCCTCATGCAGCCCCCCCCACAATCCTTGTATCCCCTGCTCACCCCCTCTCATACATACCCCCCCCACCAACGTGTACAACCCCACCAATCTCCCCTCTCTCACAAACCACTCCTCCCCCCCCCCCCCCCCCCCCCCCCCCCTCCCCCACCAAACCCCCTAACCCCACCCTGAGACAATTCACTACCTCAGATCTAATCAAACCATCACATCTACTACACAGACTCTCGCTCACAACACTAGTCGCCTCACTATAGATATATATACTGTCTCTCACCCACTGAATCAAAAAATAAAACACCCTTATACCCAGAACACATCTCTCTCAAACCCAGAACACCAACTCACCCATGCCTATATCTCCACTTTCAATGTCTATAGCCCTCACATCTGTGTGTTCCCCTGATCACTTCTCACATCTTAGATACCCTAGCACTTCTTATATCAATCAATAAGTATAAGACGTTCTCACCCATCCCCCCTAATCTCGTCATACCCCAATATTGATACACCCTCTCATAGTGACTACACCCAACAATAATATATTGTAATGATGTACAAATAAAGTCTATCCTATAAAGTCACACCCCCGCCCAATGCTATAACACTGACTACATCTCTATAACAATATATGAAAAAAATCACGTAAACTAATTAAACTCCCACGCCTCTAACTCCCCTCCCATCCCACTCCACTCACCACTCCCTCTCCCCACCTCAATGGCCCCCTCACCCCCCGCCCATGTCCTCGTGTTCTCCTCCCCTCCACAACATCTCCCCACTACAGTGGGGACCTATCAATATCACTTAAGAGAAACTGATCATAGAACTCTCAGTACATATAGTCTGTCGGCCCTGTTATACATGTATGTGTCAATCCTACACCATGTCTATAATCCCCACGCGCCCCAGTCCCACTGTAAATCACCCCTATACTACTAAACAATGGTAGACAGATGAGACCCCCCCCTACCCCCCCCCCACCCCAGCCTGAAATCCACCCCAAAATCTCACCATCCATCACCCCCAGTATATAACACGCGACCGCCATAGAACCACGTCTCATACTACCATTGTGTCACCCACATGTGGCTCGACGTGTGTTCTGTGACTTTCACTGTCTTGCCCCCCCACCCCCACTTACATCCGATTAAGTGCTCCACGACCCTGCCTCCGCCCACTCCCTGGATGTCGTGACCCCCCTCCATTCCCCCCCCCATCTGAGATCCACCATTCCCGCTATTTCGTCATCCCTGTCCCAATTGTAACCAAGCGGCTAGTAAGAAAAATATTTTGTGCTCACCCCCCCTAAAAGGGGATAATCCAAAGGATATGCTATTGTAATATAAATGCATACAGAGACCTTTCCTGTCTAGCACTATTTCTAGTATCGTTGCACTGAACCTCCCTTTCAGCCCTGAAAATAGTGATTGACGAGCATGTCCCCCCGCCCATTTCTTCCATGTGCTGAAATGTATATCTACTAATCTACTATGATCAGATACCTCCTGTAGGTGTGTATAGACTCCTTTATGTATGTGCCCATGTGGGATCCCGTAGCCCCATTTGGGGACCCTACCCCTGATACAATATGCCTTCTGTCAGAGAGGGACGCAGAATCTCTGCATGACGACCAAGCATGATATGAAGCTACAGACATACTACGCAATGTATTCCTTCTATTCTGTCTAACTGAACAGGCGTTTATGTATAGTGCTGCCGAATCCCTCGCCCCTCTAACATTTAATACGCAAAAAGATATATATACGCCATATCACATCCTGTGAAACGTGAAGGGGTATGGAACAAACATATGCTAGTATCTCGTCGTAGAATTTAATATTCCTTACCTAGCTTTTTATGCGCTTAATAACTGACCACACATAGACTCTCTGATCGCTAATACATCAACACCCAATCCACCCATCCCCTTCCATAACCAAATTGTACTACTTGTCATTAATCTTGCCGAAATTTCAATTGAGATATTATGCTGACGTCTCAAAAACAGAGAATAGCAAGATCAGTACAATCACCGCTAATGTAACTCAAATGCAGTTCATGAGCAAATTTCCAGTTGTTACGCATATGAAGTGTGGATAAAATTTTACATGCAGATAGCACGACCTATCCAGTGGATTGTGATGTTTTTATAGGCATGACTCGAAAAGGAATTACAGCTGTACATCTAAAGATGCTGTTAATAGGAGATGATGACCACACTATATTAGATATAATCTAAGACTTTTTTTCTGACCATTGCGGCTTAATTAAAAAACATATTGTATGCTTAATTCCATAGCCCGATCTCTTAGTACCAGAGATATCAAATACAGGCTGTCGGAGCTAGCGCTACGTATCTAATAACATATAGGCCACCTCTTTGTAACACCATTTCTACATTAGTATACAGCACATCTTTCACTTACACCTGAGTATATGTATACCAAACACAGGCTTATTTGAAGTACCCACAACCTAACTTGTACAACATGTATTATAGACGCCTGTCATTACGCGTTCCATGTAACAATATGGGTAACTCATCTAGTAAATGGTTATGCGCACTCTCTCAGATAATGTCCCCCGCTCCCATGTGGCTAGTTTCACCTAAAAAAAACGCGACAACACAGAAACTTATTTAAAATAGTTAATCATATGGATATATAGTTTATTGTGTACTATAACTTAAAATGATAATATAAGTAGTTGTTTACTCGCTCACACACTCTGAACAATTATATCCAATATCATAGCTAGAGTAGTAAACACCATTGTTGTTCCTGATAGTATACATCTCTTACTTCTATGCTCTTTGTGTTTGATATGTGCTGCCAATATCACTGGTTAATATATCATTAGGGGTCAGAAACAGATATCGAAACTGGTTGTTATGAACAATAGTTTTAGTGTTCACTGTGAAATTGTTGCAAACACAATGTCGAATATGAATATACCTGCCCAGTCCCTAAATGTAAAATGATGCTTAGAATAAACGAGTGTACTTAACTCACTGTGACATGAAACATATCCAGTATGTCATGTTATACAATACAGTTGTCTTAAAAAGCAGATAGCAACCTTAGGTACTATCGTGTTATGTGTATTGTATATATAGTATAATCATGTGATGTTAATAGACTCACGCTCTTGTATAATGAATGTCCAATGATCAGTGTAAGCAGAGATTAGCGGGTGACAGACACAATCTATGAATCTCTAGACTGCACATGTGGATGTGCTTGGACTATGTTTAGTATTACTCATTGTAATATCACAATCTCGCGCTAACTATTAAAAAGCTCTTGCTCTCCTGCTCATGCTAATGTGATGATAGTGCAAGAAGAGATCCTCTAGAGCTTGTGGCCGTAAGCTGAGCGTGCAGGTATAGATTAGGCCTGCATGACCATTATGTCAGCAGGCCTAGTATACGCATCATCTAGAATGATCGCTGACTGATCGATAGTGTATATCACGTTCTCGTGTACGCAGTGTGAAATGTTCTACTGTGTGAGCAGGCGCGCTGCCACAATCACTCACGCCCCCTTGCACATGATGAGGAGGGTTGTGCGTGGACGAAGGTTCAAAGCGACCTAGATAGTGAGTTGCACGAGAGATGTTTGATAACTCAAACTTGATGTGGAGAACGGAAAGAAAAGATTTATATGGGTAAAACTACGCATCCATCTAGAAGGAACTAATTTCTGCCCTATATAATGTAGATAGAAGCAGAGACATTAGAACAATCTCTCGTCAGATAACCTAGTGTTCACCACACTCTTGCGTATAATATATAATAAGTGTGTTCTAAGCTTATCTCAGATCTATCGATGAAACGAGTTTCTCTTCACTATCGATTGTAGCAGCTGCACATGCCCTAACATAAACCCTCCAAAATACAGTACAACCAACAATTAGATCACTATCGTCCTAATCTCAGTGTTCATTCGAGAGTAAAAGAGACGTGATACATGTCATCATGCTGCTCATCGACAACGTGACCTCTACTAGACGTCCACTTCTAGATAGATATATAAAACTAGTATAAACCTATGCCCCTTCCCCTATGTGTAACAGTGTGTCATGTAGTAGCGGGAGATCAGAGTTGATATCTGAACCTCATACAGACATGTACTATATTAACCAGAGGATTAGGTTTCACTATTATGTGATATAGTGGTGGAGAGCTACGCTCCTCCATCTAAGACATATCAATTGATTACATGAACATGTACAAGCTTGTCCATTAGTACTAATGTTCTTAAAATTTTAACTTCACAGTGAAGACTCTACTTGGGTATGGAGGTTGATATTGTGTTTCGTGTTCATCTGGTATGGCTTCTTTAGCAGCTTTGTGCCTCGCCTCTTTCTATGAAGTCACTTGTATGAGAGATTATTAATTGCGGACTCAATTTGACCTGCGGTCGTGAGTCGACTATAGGTAGCAATGAGTCTTGTGTACCGTGCGGACCGAAACTCGCGGGGCGTCCATCAGTTACGACAGGAATGACCGACCTCCACCATCGTGAACTGAGAGAATGCTACACGCGATAGATAGTTGAGTAGAGGACTCAAAGTATATCAATTCACTCGATCATTTAAAATATTAAATATACAAAGGATAAATTACTTTCAGTCTTACCAGAATTATGAAATAGAGACACAGTTATATGCTAGCAAAACTCAGCTGAGCTGCTGCCTCTAGTATGGCGTCCCTCTAAATATCCTTTGCTAACTGCTCGCCACTAGAGGACAGACCAGGAGAATACTCTACCAATATCACAAACACGTATAGTGTTTTGATTTCACTCGCTGTAAGTTGTGTACAATCAAGCTAACTCTTATAATCTCCCACTCTGACCACAATCCCCCAACGAGTCAGGTGACGCTAGTAATGCATGATACAAGGCAAAAATGCCGCAGAGTCTGAGATAGTACATTGACTCGTATATACTCCTCTGTCATTGTAGCTGTGGCCTCTCTACCTGTCCTCGTCACGTTCTTGTGTGTGCTCTCTCTCTAAGAATATGTGTGTCGCTCCTCAACTCTCAGTACTACTCTCATAAGACACGTCTACTATAGTGCATGTCAAAGATAGCTTCTCAATGATTTCATATGTTCTCTGCTAGTATAATATTCCGACTCCCCCGAGCTATGCGCACAGTGATCTGACCTAGTCTTGTGTAGTTGCGGCCCCTATTCAGACTCTACTCTAATGTAAACCCACTTGTAGACTCTCGTGAGTGCCAATGACCTGCTGCCGGGATCCTCTCTATGTCATCAGTTAACTTTGACAACCATGTAAATCCTCAATACTGACTATTATGAGTGTCTGTGTACAGTAATCGCATTTAACTTTCTCTGTCAATAGAGACTTAAATGTTTGCCTATTGTAGTTTCAGACATATAGTGCGGTCGCTCCACAATGATCCTCATCTCTTTTCATTCCTAACTGAATGAGTATGTTACTTTAGCTAGAGCGACTAGAAGTCCTCCACAGGGGCTTGCGCACCGCCCTTACTCTGATTAATATCTCAGATAGTGCTCTATCTGTGTTGTATTCATAAGCAGCTTCAGCTCTAGATGTACGATAAGAACTCAAGCACAGTGTCTGTGTGTGTGGATGAGAACATGCCCACAGAGACTACGCTAGTACTCTTTGTTGGACGATAGCGTATTCATTGAGACTCATTCGTATGTCTCATGGTAATGAAGCAGTAAATTATTGGTGAGTTTCACTCGCTTTTCAAGAGCCCCCGAGCAGAGATATAGTCAAGGCCAGCTGAGGTTTTATAGTTCTCATGGAAATTGAAAGACACCATAAGGCAATTTAAGTTGATGGTCTACTACGACTATGATTATATTAAGTAATGCTTGTCAGTTTGTCTCTACGGCGATGTAGATCACGGTGTATTATGTGACTTATGATACTAGACCAGATTACAGAGCATCTTACTGTCTCTCGGTAGCCGTGTGTTCACGATTGCGCCAACCTGCAGAACTACCTCCTCACATGAAATAAAACCCTAACACAAAGAATATTTATCTAGACCTTAACTGATTCCCAACTTAAAACTGACCAATTACAAATTCAAATTTACAAACCCCTCTTTACTACTTTTAAATACTTACTTAAACATAAAACGGCACAGATAGACAGGTACCTCACCCGACACAACACATCCTAACATGTCTCCACAAGAAGAATGAATCGTTCCGGCGCACGCAATAAATAGCTCTACCCCAAGGGCTCTCACTTAGAAATATCGATCTCAGTAATCCCTTGTATACTCCTTGATTACCTATGTGATGTGTGTGTTCAACTGTGCAGGCAAGAGCTCGTGATAAGCATGTTGTTCTTATTATGTCACATCAATGTATCCAGTCCTTCGCATCGTCAACTACTCGTCGAGTGACGCTTCTATGCCTGTGAGAGGTTCATTGCGTACAGAAAATGTTTACTCAACGTCTATTTTTTCCTTTTGATTCACATCGCGCTACCCTATTTCATGTCATCCGCTTGCTCACGCGCGTCTTATACATCAATTTCACACTTTATTCTCTTTGTCTCATTGCTCTCACAACAAATACTCATGTATCCCTCCCACACCACTGTGTCCACCTACAATTGAAGACTAGAACCTTCCAGGCTCGCGTGGCTCCGATCGCATGTAGTGAGATCTATGTCTAAGAATCGCCAGCCCACCCCCAAACCCACAACCACACTCCCCCCCCAACCCAATCCCCCCACCCAACACAACCCTTCAAACCAAAAACACATTCACTGAAAACTACAACACCCAACAACTAACATATCTACTCACACTATCTAACACAACAAATCTAACTCCAACTCATACATCCTTCATGTTCATGCACGACGAGAATACAATTCCCAGCTGCAGTCCATCTTCCCGTCTCGGTTCTCTAAGAATGATCCCCTGGACCTCAGAAATATCCTCCTTTCCCAACTCATCCAGTCGCAATTCGCGCTCTAATCTCCACTGTGCTTCAATCAGAGCTGATAAGCCGATAGGTGTATGCACATTATACAAACACTATCAAACTACTAAGAATAGTCACTATCATGTTGAGAGCAACAATCATACATACCCCATTACAAACCCATCATGTGGATTTCACATAAACTAAATTCTCTAGTATTAGATTTTTTAGACAAATAAAGTGCAAAGTAGTCAAAATCTTCTATGCTATGTTACATTATTGGCCCAGCCGTCTAGCCCTCTTTCTCCATGTGATAACCCTACTAGAACGCCTCCAACCCATAGAGAGATCACCCACCACTCTTTTCAATCATGGATGAATGACGCCTAAAACAAACCTGTTACCCCCAGTCCTAGCCCTAGACTGACATCCCTGAAAGAGATATCACTCCCACGCTCCTTTCGCCATCCCTCTCCCGCTACATCCACCACGCCGCCCTCTGTCCCCGCGCATCAGGCCTCACTCAGCCTCCCGAGGCGCCAGTGTCAATGAACGTATGGTGCTCTGAAAGTTTTTTTTCTGGATTTAATCAAAACATGAACTGGATCACGGGTGTTTTTGGTTTGTTATATTTATATCTTTATTTTGTTCTGATGTCTGTACCTTCATAAATTTGATCTGCTCTTGACTGTTTGATAAGTTTTTCTTGGGAAGTGAAGGATCTATTTGCCAGGGAGTTAGTTTTTGGTGTGCTGTACTCTGCTGGTAGGTCGTCATGACTACCGGTCCTACCTAGTGCATGACTGTACCGTTTCCCTGGTTACGTGATGATCGGTAATTTCGGGACAACTTTCACCCTGTGGAGCATGGAACTGTTGTTGTTGTCTTGGATTCCATGGTTGTTGCTGAAATGGTCTTCCATTGCTATTTCCATAAGAGGCGTTCCTGTGAGTACCTGGGTTATTTCCACTAGCTTGGTGTCCTCCGTAGTTACTGCTACTGGGTCTTGATCTATATGCCCTGGCAATAGGATTTGGCTTGCCCCAATTGTAACAGTATATCTGGGATACATTATGAATTTGTTGTGGTCTGGGTGGTGGTGTATAATCCATATTTCTATACCCGTGTTGTTGTTGGTCCTGTCTGTGATTGTAGTGATGTTTATAACTGTCATTCCTTCTCCACTGTTGACGAGAATGGCCAATTTCCATGGGTTCGTTTTCAGGATGTGATTCGAACCTGGACTCTCTACCTATTCTTTGTGTACGGTAAATCTCTTGCGGACGTTGTCTTCCGTAACCGCTGCTTGTATTGTTTCGGTTATAGTCTTAGTGTCTTTGCGAATCAGATGGAGCTTGAGATTATCTGCGTAGAGACCATCAACAAAAATGCCTACTAGGTGTCTTTCAATTTCCTGAGATATCACTTGCAACTGCAAAAAAAAAATACACCCGTCCAAAAAATGCTTCTTCCCGCTAAAATTTAATAATCGATCTCCATAAAATTGTACTGTTTCTCCCTTCTCCTGCTTGATTTTACGTAGCTGTGACCAAGCGTGTTGAATATCGATCACATCTGAGTATCTCTGTGTGAGCTCCTTTTTCAAAGAGTCGTACGTCTCTGTTGGATATGTCTTGTTTCGCCGCCTTAGAAAATCTGTCACCAACGAATCTGAGGACAAAAATGCTATTCTTATTCTGTCAACATCGGAGTTGGCATTTATCATGGTTGCAAACTTATCCATGTCCATGATCCACCGTCGAAATGACTTGGGGTCTCCACCAAAAGGGGTGATCACTGAGCGAATTTGGGTGTATTTTGCATAGTAATCTACATTACTGAGCGTGTCAGTAATGTGCTGTAATGCCGCCAAAGTGTGGTCCGACTCCGAAGGTAAAGGAACTATTGCAGGGTTAATCAATAGTTGTTGATGTTGCATTTGTGCTACCTGTTGGGCTTGTTGTTGGGCTAACATTTGTTGTTGTTGTTGCTGGGCCAACATTTGTTGTTATTGTAGTACTTGGTCATGATTTGGATCCATTTCAATATTTCAACAAGTTTCGTTGATTTCTTCCGTTGTGATCGTCTTCCTGTGTAATGGGTGCACCTCAGGAGTTGGTCACGGTACCAATTATAATATGTGACAGGGTACGGTACCAATTATAATATGTGGCAGTGTTCTTCACTGTGATTAAATTTACATTATATCTTCTTTCAATCAATGTCCATCAAGTGTTATTACTAGCTTCCCGCTAGAGTTGTAGATTCTTGTGGAGCTGCTGCAGGTTCGTTCTTCTCTCGAATGATATTGTGAAGGTGCTATAGTGGTAGTACTTACTAATATTCTGGTAACTTTTCATTCAGTGCAAAAATCTGCTGTCATAACTCGACTGATAGTATAAACAAGGTTTATTTACAGGAATTCATAAATAAACAATTTCAGATGAAATTCAAATCAATTATTCCTTGTCGTGGATGTAGTTTACCCATATTATCTTTTCTTTCCATTCTCCACAACCGTATGAGTTATTCAAACATCTCGTGCAACTCACTATCTAGGTCGCTTTGACCTTCGTCCACAACCTTTCAGTTCATGTGGTTGCGCCTTTTACCTTCAATACTTTAAAGATGCTAATCTCTTCCGATGATAAGACTTCAATACATCTGTAGTTGTTTCTTTTCTTGGTTTCCTTCCTAGTACAATATAAAAATCAATTCTATCCGTGGACTGAAATATAAATCGAGATTGTACTTACATGAGTCCTACTACACAAAGTCTATCCTCCCAGTACAGAAAAAAATATAGCTGCCGCTATTTTCTGTCTTGAAAACACGATATCATTTAACTTTACACACAGTATACTTCTTTTTCTGAAAACCCTTCAAGAAAATTCAATTTAGAACAGGTCTTCGTAGCTCTACGAGAATGAGACAGCTCAAACATGGCTTCTGATCAGTTCTCCAGTAGAAACACAACCTTCCCCGAGGTCATCTAGATGGAACTGCCCTAATGATAATATTAACTTCTCCTTAGCCCGGCAGGTGTTGTGGGCCCTTGTCACCGTCAATGACTTTGATTGGTCTACTAAAAAATGCATGCCCTTATCTCATTGGCACGTATAATGCCGAGGTAACAAACCTCACTGTCATATTCTTTATACGCTCCACCCCCTTAAAAGGAAACAAAACTAGTCTAAAGAAGCTAATGGGTTAAGCTCTTTGTCTGAATGTAATGATATTCGTGCTATCCCGAGCGGGTTTGAACCAGACAGAAATGTATCTCAGCAACTGAAATTATGTCTTTGTTGTCTACTTTTCTATCTCATATTAAGCATTTAGATTAGTTTAGATTTTCGGTTCTCTATCGGGTGTTTTGTGTGTTCCGCCTCTCGCGAGACCTTTATGAAGGTGAGCTGTGTTTCTCTTGTGTAGTAGTAAATACATTCACAATGCAAGGCTGCGGCAACAGACAAATAGTGTGGCCGGGGCAGGGTGTTTGGGGTTTGCTGTTTACGAAGAGTCTAGTTAGTCGACTAACCTAAACGCTAGAGGTGGAAATTATTCTTCGACAGACTTAAGGTTGTCCCAGGTTCGGGGATAATCCTCTAAGGTGTATTTGGTTAGAGCAGTAGAAATGCTTGTTTCATTTAGATGTATATGCAGCGATTAAATTAGGATGGATTGATTTATTTGCACAATGTCCAACTTTAAGTATTTGATTCTTCAACAGCATTGGTTTTCATAGAAACGACTTTTAATAGCCTTCAACAAGAGCTGGCTTAAATCAAATGTAACAAGTTCATGAACAATTGCATATTTATAGTAATAAGTAAATGCATGTAGAATGTTCATATAGTAGCTCATTGATGCAATATCCCTTTTGCATCTTTTTATCATCTACAAATTTTCACAATATGGCGAGACTCTCCATTTTCTACAGTGTTCCTTCGTTAGGTTAATGTTTTCTAGGTTCGACGAAAATTTTCCATTTATAAATCCATGTTTCTCTTTTGCTTCTTGGTATTCCTTAGGTTTAATAACTTTCAACATAAGGACCTTCTTCCTCAGCAAAGCATTTAGATATAGGATTTTGTTTCATTCTTCGAGCGTAGCTCTGTTGCAGCTATGTCTTCGAGCTCTATCAAAAGGAAGTGCATTTTTACATCGTGATACTTACAAATTGTATAGAAATCTCAAACAAATCACACCACCAAATAAGAAATACACTTTGGTTATATAAGTGTGAAGTTGATCTCCTCAACATAAGAAATACACTGCACTAGACTCCGCATGTCCGTAAGGTTTCGCTATCTCATTCTGACTAAATGGCGTCCCGTTCTAATTCCAGCCCGGGGGAAAAATACTGAGCTCCTGATTGGTTAGGGGGATCGCACGACTAGTTATGACATAACTAAAGCGAAGCTAGCCTAAATAAAAATGTATGTCATCTTCTGTTATTATCTTCTGTTTCTCATAAGATATTAATTTATGTTAATCTGTGCTCTTTCCGTTATTAGTGAGGTATAGTCTGTATCCGAAGAAATCATGGTATACCCGGCTACATACAGATCCCGGGGCCCTGCAAATGTATCCCGTAGGGAGACATTTGAGAACTATCAAATCTTTAAAAAAATATCCCAAAAATTTCCTAAGTTCAAAAAAATTTTCAGAAAAATTTAAAGTCCAAAAATTTTCTAAGTCTAAAATGTTTCGGAAAAATTTAATCTAATTCCTACACTGGGGTCCTATGTCTATATGAGATCAACTTCTATATAAAAACTTAGTGATGGACATCAACTTCAAAAAAATTTAAACTATCCAGCATTTTACAACATTTTTCATCAAATTTTCAAATTGGCAACACTGACCAACCAAAAATATTCTCAACATCATCCAATACAGAAGGTCGTCACTAAAAAATGTGACGAGTGGCAACCCTGGAAAATATGAGCAATAATATATCATATATGCATAACTTAGTTGCATTATCTAAATGCATGTTGACAACATACTATTTGTCATTGTGGGGAGCAGGGTGTAATATCCTTTCTGTTCCTGTCATTGGTTCCATATCCTAAGGCTTCAAGTATCCTAGAAATGTTTAAGTTATTTTCTTCTTGATGTTCCATAATCATGGGTGTAATTTATTTATTTAGTTTCCAAGTATTTTACACTTTATTCATAGAGATTTTGAGGTCTCCAAATCCTTGTTGTCCTGATGATCTTCTTTTCATAAAACAGTTTAATTTTTCCTTCTTTATCCATCATGTTTTCTTTTCAAGTAAATGATCTGGTTGCTCATTATTATTATAAAAAAATCTCGGCATATGGGTAAAGATTTCTAAATTATAATGTAACCATTTACATGTTAACATGCAATCATATTTTACACAATAAAAACATTAACACCTCATGGCTTATCCTTATTTATTTGTGTGTGAATGTTTCCTGTATTTGACATTTGCCAAATGGTAAGTGTATAAAATCGTTCCAAGTCCATCACTGTAGAAAATGTTCTATATTACATTTTTGTCTCTAATATCCACACGGGTAATACGTCTGGTAGTGATCCTGTCCATTTATGACTCAGCCATTTCTAATTGTTTGAAATCTTTCTTTTTCTAGTTTTCTGTCATTGTTATTCTCTTATTTGAGCCATAGCTTAAAATTATTTCTTATTACTAGTCTTTTTCAAGAAAATCATCTGTGTACTAGCTTTGTTTCAATTATCATACATCAAACCTATTCAATCAATCATCAACACAATATGTTTACAACATGTCATTGACATAAATTTTCAATATTCCCATTTAAGACAAGGTTCCTGGCACTCTGGCTACTATGTATCCCTGTTATCTTTGGTTCCATGTAACATTTTTCTTCTTTTTCTTTTAAGTTCAATGTATCATTTATGGCGTTCCAAAATTCCATGCTACGGGGATCCTGTCTAGTTCTCCTGTTATAACTAGAAATACATCCTTAGTGAACCTTATGAGCTGTATCTGTCAATATTTCTCAACAACACATCATACAATCATATATATAACCATCAACTCGAATGTCTCAATTCTGTAACAGTATACAACAAAATATTTTATATTACATTTTCCTTTTCAACACCAGTTCTGCCTTCGCAGGTCGAAGGTTATTCAGAACTATTTGGTGTTTATAACATCTGCTGCTACAGCCAGATGATCAATTTATATTTCTTAAATTCTCAATAATTTAAGTTAATTATTATTATTATGGGGCATGAGGGTATTCTTATTCCAATGTTGATCCATGACGCAGCAGTATGTATGTCCCATCTAGGTAGTCTTTTATAATTTTATATCCATCCATTGTATATGGATCCATGATACGTCAGTCCGTGGGTTTACATTGTTCTTGGTCCATATATCGTAAGGGGCGATCCAATCTCAGTATTGTCACAATGTTTCAATCATATTTCAATCCTCTGGTCTGTTATTTAGTTTAAAATACCATAACCATTTCAATATAAGCATTAGCAAGCAATAGTCATGTGCATTTTATCTTATTATAATCAGGTTCACAATATAAGGCAAGTGGCAAAAATATCAAAAAATTTATCTTCTCCCAAATTGTGGAGAAATTACACAATCTCTGTCTCTTACAAATATTTAATCAGTTCATTTCATTCCTTTATTATATTATTTTGTCCATAACCTCTGTGGTTCCATGGGATATGCATACTCCATTTGTATATCCTTTGTCTATGGGTGATCCAAATCTCGTATAGTTCCATTATGTGGCAATCCTCTGTTTCTATGACTTGTATGTCCATGGAAAGATTTTCCAATTATTTTAACGTCTTTCTTTCGTATCCACGAAAAGACTATAATATTAGTAACCAACATTAATGTGGGGCATTCATTCATAAACTTCATATCAACAACATCCTTTGTACTATCGCAAAGTTTCACTATAACAGTGTAAAACCTATATAATGTCACAGGCAACCTTCATAAAGAGGTGCTTCTTTTTTTCTCATGTGTCACTAGCAGTATTAGGAAAAAATAAGTGGCAATGTATTTTCTGGGATTAGCATACATAAATGCTATCAATAGGGCTCCTATCTGCAAAAATCAGCATGCGCAGATGTCATTGGGTAAAGCAGTGCTATTAATCAGTGGCAGTATTCCATCTCACTGTGTAATACAGGTAGGGTGATTTTTTTTTTCCAGTCATTTGTTTATATCAACAATTGGTGGGGGTGGTACAATGGTATGCATCAGCAGTGATGTATGTTAATCTAACAATCATCCTGTTGTATTTATACTGTATCTTTCTTCTTCTTTAAAGACTTTATAACTCTTCTGCAGAGTTAACTTAATCATAAAAATGCAACATCGGCATTTTCTAAATTCTTCTTATATGATAGTTCATGAGTGGGGCTATGATGGACGTAAACTTGAAAATGAGTAAGAATGTTAGCAACCCTGTTGAGAACAAGTGAAAGGACAGTATCTGTGGAGTCGTCATGGATAGAGGAAAAATAGACTATCTGTGGATTACAAGAGTATTGTAATGCAAAAGGATGAGGAAATTATTTTCTGGCGAATGAACTTATAAGTTCCGAATGTCATCTTAGAATGATAGAAAGAAAAGTATGAGAAGTAAGATGGGGAAATCTTACACTGGTTGTTAAAGATACAATCTGCAATCTATTTTGCTACATGCAATATTTTCGAACAATTTGTCATGGACATTACTCAAAATAAATACACCTGTAGGAAGAAAAAAATATAGCATGACAGATACGGCTATAAATTGTAATGGTGTGAATTATTTATATTTCGTTACAAGATGTAATATTGGGATCAATAGAGCATTATAGAAATAGACAAGTCTAGTGGTATTGTTATAGGTAAAAAGGTTTAGGAAAAGGTAAGAACAGGACTACTAGTGTAAAGTGTTTGCGAAAAGATGCACTAAGATGCATGAAAAGGAAAATCACTGGACTCTGGAATTTGTAAGGATAAGAATCGAGCTCAGGAAATGTGGAAAGTGATCATAGATTCAATGTCATGGCAAAATCAGCGTGACACATGTGTTATAAATGGGAATGTGGAAGTTAAGATAAGAAGTAATCTAAGTAATTTAATGTGTCATGTGTGTGATTTCAAATAGCAAGTCTGTGATTTTGTTTTAACTTTATTGAACATGATCAATGGTGTATACTAAATGTGTGGTAGCAATTGTTAAAACTACACAGCAACAATTCCAGGAATAACATCACGAGTGGGTCGGTGCTCAGGGGTAATCTGGTCATCTGCAGTTGCTTATCTGGAAACTCAGGCTCATTAACTGGGAGTATAACATCTCAGTCTGCGACTAGTTCATCTGGTTTGGGATAGTTATTTTGAACTCTGTCTGAAAAGAAAGTACATGAGATAGTTAGAACATTTATTTCACTTTTGCGTAGACCGTACATGGATGGGCATGCACATGAACACTTGGGCGTGTTTATAGAAGTTTCGCCATTTCTTTCATCATTTCGAGCATTGTGATTTCCCGACTGGATAGGCGAGGATCATATTGAGTAACCGTGGGTGCAGTAGGTGATACAATATTGGCTGATTGTTGGGGCGCAGAGGACATCGACGAAGACGGTGATGATTTCACTGTAGATTGGGGATGTGCGGCAGGTGTATGTTTCGCCTTGATTTTTCGTCTGACCTGGTTCTGCGGTACTTTGACACTGTTTACAGTGGGCACAGTAATTTGCACACTGTTACTTTTGACAGGTTGGTGGTGGGCTGAAGAAAGTAGTACCGACTGTGATGTGGCCTGGGGATGTATGACTAGTACCTCTCGGCTTGGTTTCGAAACATGCCTACGTTTCTTCAAAATTTTTCGTCTGATATGGTTCTGCGGCATGCGAGGAATCTTGGTGACAGGAGGTGAGTCATCAGATTCTGTTTTATAGGCGCGTTTGACACTGGAGCTGACTGGTACATATAAGGTGCTATCTGTATCCCTAGTTTCAATAGTACTAGCTGGGTCTGGTGAATCAACGTCTGTTTCTCGTTCATATACATCCACCATTGCTCTGTCATTTTGTTCGTTGGGGTCTGACAAAACTGCACTGGGGTTGACTGTTTTCTCTCATTTCTTGTTCCGTTTAGTCTCCATAAAGATTGGTGGTGTATGGTTCAACAAACTGCTTGGGGATAGTTTCTTCAGGATCTGATTGTTCAGAACGACCAACCTTGTTCTTTTGGTATAGCAGTGTTTGGTTGTCACTAGTATTCCAACCGGAGCTGCCTGAACTGGGAGTGTGGTACGTATCGACTGACGAATGGTCACTGCGGGAGTAAGTTTGAGTGTGGATAAACGTTGACTTGGTATTGTCATCTCTTGACGTCTGAGGCATGATTTCTTCATTTCTAATACGCAGGTCTCTGTCTTGGAGTCGATTACGCAATTTTGACAGTGGTATGCCTTCCTCGCTTTCAGGTGAGTCTCGTTGCTGTCTTGCTCGACGTATTGCATCAGTGGGTGGTCTGGGTACGTGGTCGTACTGGTAGAATTCAGAGTCTGTTGTTTCTGATTCTGATAAGTCAGACGACTCTGTTCTGGATGGATTATAATGTAGGGTGGCTTTTCTGACTGGTCTGGTAGTTGTAGTCAGAGGTGTAATGGGTCTGTGATTATCGATCCTGAGTTGTTTTGCATGAGCTTTTGTTCTGTGGTTTTTCTCTTCATTCCAGATAATGAAGTTTACAGGCGTCGTTTGCTCTGTAATTTTGTATCCATCTAACCATCGGTCGTCGAATTTTGAGCTGCGGACATGTTTCTTGTAGTATACTCTGTCTCCTATTTTGAACGTTGGTAGCTTGGCTGATTTATCATGTTGTTTCTGCTTTTTGTAAAATGCCTTCTGCGTATTACGGTGTGCAATCTGGTGAGCTTTTTGCTTTTCTTTAAGAATTATTTCTATGGGGTCTTCTCCCATATATTTTCGCTGTGGACGAAGGAGGTTGTCTAAAGGAAAGTTTGGCTCCCTTCCGTACATCATGTAAAATGGTGACATCCCTGTGGTATCGTTCACATTTACTCGGATGGCTTCAAGAGCTTGGTTAATGTATAGGTCCCAGTATTGGTGGTTCCCCTTGATATATTTGCTAATAATATCATGTAGGGTGGCATGCATGCGTTCATTTCTGCCATTTGCATTAGGACAATAGTAACTGGTTGTAGTATGTTCGATATTCAGCTGGTGTAAGGTGGCTTTAAATGGGTTACCGATAAACTGTTTACCGTTGTCCCAAATGATTCGTTTTGGACAGCCATGCCTGGGAATGGATTCTTGTAAAAAAATTGCGTGATGGACTGCGATGTGGCATCACTGAGTTGGTAGCTTTCTGGCCAAACAGAGTATTGGTCAACTATGTGCAGGAGGTATTTGTTGCCTGATTGGGTGAGTGGGTAGGGACCTGATATGTCTTTGCTCACTGTTTGCATGGGATAATGGGAAGGTTGCATTTCTTGAAGGGGAATTGAATGTGGCTTCATGTTTCGCAGTTTACATGTTCTACAGGTAGCCACGTATTCAGTAATGTCTTTATACATGGTTTGCCAATAATACCTTTTCTTTATGATATCGATGGTTTTGTCTCTTCCCATGTGACCATTGTTATCGTGGAACTGTGACAATACTTCTGGGATTATATGTGCTGGAATGACCTTTCTTAGCATCCCGTCTTGTTTATGATCTAGATAATACAAAGCTCCATCTGTTGGGTTTACTGTGAAATCTTTACTTTTTGTTGGGTTTTTCTTTACGTATGTGAGCAGCTTGACAATTTCTGCATCTTTTGCTTGTTCTACTCTCATGTCAAATATATCTTGACTTTCTTCTTCTACTTGAGTGGCGGAATCTGAGGTACTTCTCCGACCTGGTGAAGTAATTTCATTAATTTCTTTAGCATTATCATCGATCTCTGAGGATGTGCCATCATTTTTGCCTCTATTTGTTTTCACTTCAGTTTCATCATCATATTTAATTCTAGATAGGAGATCTGCACAGGTGTTTAACGTACCAGGGATATATTCGATAGTGGTGTCATAGGACTGCAAATTCATGGACCATGTCTGTAACTTCTTAGGCTGTTCTTGTGTTTTGGTGAGCCAGTTAACTAAAGGCTGATGATCAGTTCGTATAATGAGTTTAGTTCCTCTGACATAAAAGTCCAATTTCTGTACTGCATAGTGAATGGCGTATGCTTCTTTCTCAGTGGTGGTCCACCGTTTCTGTGACTTTGACAATGCGTGGGATAGGAATGCAATTGGGTTTCTCATTGGGGATGTTTGGTAGGATGGGTGTTTCATCTTCTAGTACTGGTTGTACCAAACACGCACCGATTGCGTTATCCGAGGCGTCGGTGTATAGTATCATGGGCTGAGAAATGTCTGGATGTCCAAGAAGCGGGATGGTGGTTAGGGCATTTTTTAGATATTCAAAACATTTCTGGCATTCCTCTGTCCACCTGAAACGTGCATACTTGCGGGTAAGGGCTATTAATGGTTCAGCTGCTCTGGAGAAATTTATGATATGGCGCCTATAGTATCCCACTGAACCGATAAAAGAACGTGTTTGTCTGACTGTCTTGGGGCTTGGCATCTCTCTTATGGCCTTAACCTTGTCCTCGTCTGGTCTGATACCATCTCTATTGATGACGAAGCCTAAATATTTAGTTTCTGTCTTTAGAAACTCACACTTCGACAGTTTTAACTTTATTTGGTGATGCCTGAGTCTATCGAAGACTATTTCTACCTTGCGAAGGTGGTCTTCTATCGTGCCTGCGGTATGTATCAGTATATCGTCTATATATGCTAGGGCGAATGGTTGTAAACCTTTTAACACTTCGTCCATGAGTGACATATATGTTACTGGCGATCCCTTAAGACCAAATGGCATAACGTTCCAAGAGAAACTTCCCACGTGTGAACAGAATGTGGATTTCTGTTTTGCCTCAGGTGTCATGGGGATACACCAAAAGCCTGACCTTGCATCAAGTGTGGTGAAGTAGGTAGACTTTCCCAACGTCGCAAGTAGATCGTCTATTCTGGGCAGGGGGTAGGAAATGACCTTTGTGATTTTGTTCATGGCACGGTAGTCGCAGCAAAAGCGACTGGAACCATCTTTTTTCGATACTATCACTATGGGGGAGGACCATTGGGATCTGGATCTTTCGATGATTCCTGCCTGTAGCATTTCATTTATAGACCTTTCCACCAGTTCTCTGTTTTTCAAAGGCGTATGGTAGGGTTTGAGGTGTATTGGTTGATCTGTTGTTGTTTGTATGTCCATTGTGACAGTGTTTGTTCTGCCTAATTCCATGTCGTTGAGTGCGAATACGTCCTGGTGTTTTTCCACAAACGTTTTCAATCGTGGCCTATTTTCTTCTGTGGTGTTCAGGGTTGCTAGTAACTGGGATATCCTCTCTCTATATTTATGATCTGCTATGATATCTCTGGTCTGTCTTGATGCTTCTGTTTCCTTCCCGTAGTATTGGGGCATTTTTTGCATCTTGTGAACATCTCTGCTCCTGGTATGTGGCTTTCTTTTGAGTACTTCTTTGCCGTTCGTTGGGCTGTTTATTGTATTGTCCTCTCTGCCATCTGCTGTGTGCATTTTCATTTGTCACTGCATTTACTGTATATACGTTTCTTGTTTTATTTCTGGGGTAGTCATTATTGTGCCATTGTTTCTGATTATTGCTGCCGTAACTGCGCCTATCCGCGTGCGTTACTGTATGTCTTTCTCTTGTGCTATAGGGCTGTCTCCTTTCTGTGGGTGCAATTTCTTCCTTCTTTCTGCTTTCAACCTTGCTGCTATAGTATCCTCCTGTGGTGGAGTCATATAAGAATTCTTTCTTTTCTTCGGCACATTCAATTGTTTTTGGGACTGCATCATATCAGCCTGTTTTTGCATTATATTGATACTCCATGGGGCATGTATCTCTGTCCTGTAGCTTCGGATAACCTCCTGGCAGGACAATTTCTGTTTCTCTGTTGCTTTCTGATATACAGCACTTCATCTTTTCTCTTGGTGTGTTGGGGCTCAAAAATGAGTGATTATAGTCACTTTCGTACCGTGGCCTTACTCTTTCTTCCCTTCTTATATATGGACTGGTTCGTTTCTGCCTTCCAGGTAGGGTATGCTGTGGTGTAAAATAACTGTGGCTGGTATTTCTGTCTATTTTTCTATAGGAATGTTACGGTGTATGATATTAACGCCGTCTGCTAAAGGTTATCGGACGTGCAAATGTAAAGGTTAAGACATTTAATATATTGCGATAGATGTTTCAATTATTGAACGCTCCATACACGATCGATTATGACGTGTCTAGCGTTGTTTGGGTCATAGTTGGTAACTAGGAGACGCTAACCCTTTGTTACTTGACCGCCAAGCTGAATAGCTGCGTTTTGTTAACCTTCCAATTCAATGGCATGATATAGCCATTTATATGTGCATTTATGATGGACCAGGGTCAGTCCTAGAACTCTACATGAGAGGAGACTTATGGAGGTTAGTGATTAACTAAATCCTTGGAAGGAGAAAGATAATCGTCTACTTTATACGAAGTAATTAGACTCACAGTCTCACTGTCGGCAGGTAGCCATTCTATCTGCGCGTGCATATAGCTGTGATGTTCTGACGACAATTACTGCATTGTATCCTTAAACGGACATTGACACGTAAAACAGCAGTCTACGCTATTGATTGATTGATGCATGTACCTCATGTGTGAATTGAACTGTTTATGTATGTGTGTAATCCATATTAAATTGTGAAGGACTCGAACCGGAGGCATTATTCGTTGAATCACGTTACGCCATTCAACCTTCTGAATTATGTATTTTATATCAAGTTGCTGAGTTAATAAGATGAACAGTTGTTTACATCTTGATGCCAAGTTCAGGCATTATGACAAACCAAAGGTGAGGTTCACCCCATTCGCGTACGAATATTAGCACGATCAGAATTCAAGCAACACAACCAGTAACCACACACGAAAGTCCTTCAACAAAAGTGGTGGCCGAATGCGGGGATCGACAGAAAAAAGAAACAAACTTCTGTTCCTTACGCACATGTTAACCACAAATATTTACGATCAATTTTCGATCACATGATCCAGTCGAAGATGACGCAGTACTCATTATAATGCCTAACAACGTGACGTCACCGAAAGTCGTGTAGGGGAACTGTCGGAGAAACCAAAGCCGTTTCTAAGTCTAACCAGGGGAAACATGAGCCATTGAAGCAAACACACGATATGGACTACAGGAGCAGACAGTCAAAGGCACAGGCCTAGCCGTCGACGACAACGAGCATCAAGTGAAGCAGCAAATAAAGATAAGTTTAGCTCAATAACTATTGTCGTTAACGTGACAGTGCTAACTGAGTCCATGCCCTCTGCCTACATCGGCATGTTTTTACCTATGTTTAATGTACTTTTTGTTGTCTTAATGTGTTGTTAATTAGTGGGAGGTAGGGAGGATGAACCGAAATTAGATTCTGTGGCTCTCACGATGCCTGAATTGATTTCGGTCGTTTCTTAGGGCAGTTAAACGATTGCACTTTTGGAAGCCCCATTGAGGTTTGCCATTGGACTGTCTGTCCAAATCTGCTGTCGTTTGACGATTTGTGTTAGCTGTACCGTTCCGTAGATAACTGGTGTATTTTATTCGTACTCAGTTCACAATTTTATTCAGTTTTGTATCATGTTCGTTAACTATTTCGTCCAGTCTCCTCTTACTATCAATTTATTTTATGATTGTTAAATGTTCGTCCGTTATGAGTCCTGTGATGTCATCATTTTTTGCAGTCATTTTTTTTGTGTACTTTGCATATTAAGTTGACCTCGGGTCAGACCTTGACCCTTCATTTGGCTTGTGACACTTCCGCTTGTTTTATTTAGTTCATAAATTCATTTTTAATTGTGAAAATGTCTTGTTTGCGTCTTGACATTGTTTGTACCCTTTAGTTGCATCATTGTTTTGTTTGTA
Source organism: Oreohelix idahoensis (assembly GCA_024509875.1). NCBI lineage: Eukaryota > Metazoa > Mollusca > Gastropoda > Stylommatophora > Oreohelicidae > Oreohelix > Oreohelix idahoensis. The sequence goes on along the minus strand of JAMPIV010019491.1, from coordinate 7,370 downwards.
CTCATGATATATATTAAATACTACATTAATACTATAACATTATATTCAATAATACACTTGTAATTTAATTTAATTAATTTTTTCTGATATTTAAGGTTAATATGGGACATTGCATAATTATGCAGTGATAGTCCAAGAAATTAGCACTACAATTTATAAAAGATGCCTAGGGCATAATAATATAATATATATATTGACCAAATAAAATAATCTTATAGTCTACCTTTGAGGTAATAGACCCATTGTATATTATTTAATATACTTTTCTAGTACTAAGAGAGTGACTTAGTACATTGAACAATATAATTACTAGGAATCATACCCAACATCATTGGATATTGAGATTAATTGTGTGATGTAATTACATTATAGTTAACAGATATCATAACTATTTATGATATAGTTATTATTTAGATACAATATTGTTACAAAATATTGTCTATTGGTTGAACTTAGACATAAGAGTTCAGTACTATTGTGATTATTTATATTGAATATTCCTAAGTTGAGTAAGTATAATAATTACTCTGAAGCTACTATTGACTATTTTAATCAGTAATTATCAATAATTACTTACCATATAAAAGTCAAAATGCTTACTATAGACCATTTCGTTAAAATTGGTAAGGAATATGGTTATAAATCTCAAGAACTTCGTCAGTTTGCTGAGGCAGAACTGGAAAAACATAAAGCAGAAATGGAGGAACGTGAGATGAAGCAAATTGACAAGGAAAATAGATTGAGAGAGATTGCTCAACGTGAAAGAGAAGAGCAAAGAGCAATCGCCAGACAGGAAGAAGAGAATAAATTGAAAAGAGAGGAAATTATTTTACAACAAGAAATGGAATTGGCGCGTATTAAATTGGAGACAGCAAGATTACAAGCACAAAGTGCTGATGCAAACCAGAATAATAACTCACAAAAATGGATCGTCATCCAGCCAAACTAAACATTTCTACAACTTTAAATTACCCACTCTCAACTTAAACGTGGACGACCTTTCATCGTTCCTGTCACGTTTTGAACAGACTTGCAAAACAAATCATTTGCCTGAAGAGTCATGGGTACTCAAGTTAAATGAATTCTTGGTTGGAGAACCATTGACGGCTTCTCAAAATGCTGACCCATCAATAGCAAATAACTACGGTGCTATTAAGTCCTTGCTTTTACGAAGGTTTCACCTGGACGAGGAACACTGTAGGTTGAAATTTAAGGGAATTTTACCTGAATCTCCAAAAGATTTTGCAGGATTCATTGCGAACATACGCAATACATTTAATAGATGGGTTGAACTGGCAGAAGTCAACAAATCGTACGACAAATTAGTTGATTTACTACTACGGGATAAGGTATTATCTTCGGTTAGCCAGCCATTTTTTGCATATTTGCAGGAGCGTAAACCAGGTACTATCGACGAGTTAGAAAAAATTTCTTTAAACTACTGTTCGGCACATCCGAATGCAACCATTTCTAACTCCTCATTAAGAGAACCTCTACCTGTGGCGTCTAATATGGCCTACAATCATAATAACAAACAAAGACATCACAGTGTAGACAGAAGTAGGTTCCAAAGAAATCACAATGTTAACTTTCAGAAGGGACATAATAATGATTTCAACAATAAAAATGAGTTCAACAGAGGTAGATCACGAGATAGAAATTATTCACCTCAAACAAACTACCACAATGGTCAACATAACACTAATTATAATCGATCACATACTCCCAATAATAACAATAACTGGAATGGTAATAATCATGGCTCGAGACATCGAGATAATAGTTACTATAGAGGACGACGAGATAATTCTAACAATTATACTCGGAATCGATCTCATTCTCGGGGATCATCTCATTACAACCATAATACAGGGGCGGCAGTTACAAATAATACTACCCCTATAGCTCAGGTCCCACTTGACAATAATACAACACAGTCTTCTGCTGCATGTTTTGCTATTAATTATAATGTGGCAAATAGTTGCCAACAATGCAATCTTATTTTTCAGAAGGCGAAAGAAACAGTGCTTAACTGCGGACATATTACACCAGAGGTAGGTCTTGCAGTCAACGATGGAACAGGCTTACTAATTTTTAACAGGGGATTAGTTAATGGATCCGTCGTCTCAGTGCTGAGGGATTCAGGATCCACGACGATCGGTATACGTCAGTCGCTGGTACATCCTAGCTGTGCGACAGGAGAATATGTACGCTGCATGACATTTGGTGGAACTATTGAGTTTTACCCCACAGCTATTGTTCATATTAGAACACCCTTTTTCACAGGGAATGTAAAAGTATGTATGCTAAAAAAGCCTATAGCTGATCTGATGGTTGGTCGTATATACGGTAGTAAAGATTGTACTCCAGATGAGATCATAGAATGGGAGAAACATAACCTATGCACTGGAAACGCCGTGACGACTAGAGCGCAGACTCAACTCATTGAGAAATTTAGTGATAATAAGATGGATGCAGACAACCAAGAGGAGTTTGTAGTCAATTCACCTATTGACAGGGAAACATTTGCAACCAAACAAAAAGAGGATAAATCTTTAAAAAAAATTTTTAAGCTGGTTGATAAAGTTGACAATCTATCCTCAGGTAATAATAACAAACATTGGTTTGTTATTAAAAATGACATATTGATTAGATGTTTTCATGACAAATCACAAATGAAACAACAAGTTATGGTCCCGTATACTTTTAGACGGTACATTCTTCAACATGCACATGACTCACATTGTGCTGGACATATGGGATATACTCGAACACGATCTCGAGTACTGTCTTCATTCTTTTGGCCAGGAGTGTCAAGAGATATTTCGCAGTATGTACGTTCCTGTACTACATGCCAAGAAGTGAAAGCACGTGGAGCTTTTCACACGGCGCCTATTCAGGCTTGCGATATCTCAGTAAGACCTTTTGACAAGATGGCCATAGATATTATTGGTCCATTGCTACCATCGGCCAGAGGACATAGATTCGTCCTTACGTGCATTGATTTGTGCACACGATGGCCAGAAGCTATCCCATTAAAGACCACCACTACCACAGATGTAGCTGATGCACTACATCTCATCTTTTCTAGAATAGGGTTTCCTAGAAAACTTTTATCAGACCATGGGTCACAGTTCATATCTGACACCATGAAGGAAGTCATGAAAACTTGGAACATTGATAGGAATTTAAGTAGTATTTATCATCCTATGAGTAATGGTGCGGTTGAAAGACTTAAACCGTACACTTAAACAACTACTACATAAGGTTACTGTTAAGCACCCTCATGACTGGGACAGAGCACTCCCAGCTGTTCTATTTGCTTATCGGGAGGTACCGCATGAACAAACTGGCTTCTCTCCCTTTGAATTAGTTTTTGGTGCTCCCCCAAGAGGTCCTATGGGACTAATAAAAGACTTATTAATTGACGAGGAGATGACTCAGGACACTCAGTCATCTTACGAATATGTGATTAATCTTCGGAAGAACATTATTGAGTCTTGCCAGTTGGCAACAGCTTCTTCTGAGGCTGCAAAAGCTAAGGCTCGATCTCTACAAAATAGGTCTCGACGATTACGCCAATTATTCCCAGGCGACGAGGCTTATGTGTTACTTCCTCACAATAACAATAAATTATTGATATCTTGGAATGGTCCTTACAAAGTCATTGATAAAATTTCCGACGTTGATTACGTCTTAGATATCAAGGGACACAAAAAGATATTTCATATTAACATGCTCAAGCAATTTCATACACGTCCTGAACACTTACAGTCAATTTTTCATGAACTAGATGACAACACAGTATCTACTTGTTATTATTCTAACTTATCTGTCATCCAGGAAGAAGAATCTTCTTTTCCTGAGGTACAGTTACCGTTACCGGTACCAGTAGTTCAACCTACTGAATCTTGGCGGGATGTAACCATCTCTTCAACGGTTACACCGCAACAGCGTCTACAGATTGCTAATCTATTACAATCTTATCCAGATGTGTTGACCGACGTCCCGGGTCGCACATCGGCTATCAGTCATGACATTACTCTCAATGATGATACACCTATTCGTGTACATCCCTATTCTGTTCCTTACATTTCCTTGCTAAAACTACTAAGGAACTTGAACAGATGTTGTCTCTGGGAATCATTGAGACTAGTAATTCGCCATTCTCTTCTCCATTAGTGATTGTCCGGAAGAAGGACAATAACATCAGACTATGTGTTGACTATAGAAAATTAAATGCTAAGACTATAGTTGACAGCGAACCACATCCTCTTATCGACGACTTACTGCCACGTCTATCCAACGCAACTATATTTAGTAAGATAGACTTAACTAAAGGTTATTGGCAGATACCACTGACCGAAAAGGCTAAGTACTACACCGCATTTTCCACTCCACAAGGTCTATACCAGTGGAATGTGATGCCTTTTGGGCTTGTTAATGCGCCAGCTACCTTCATTCGCCTGATGCGACAAATTTTATCAGGTAGACCAGACGTTATTACATATATTGACGACATATGCTTGTTTAGTTCGTCGTTTGAGGAACATGTTTCGGGACTTAGATATGTTTTCGACACTCTAAGGAATTATCATCTAACTGCTAAACCTACAAAGGTGCATATCACGTGTAATGAGATAACCTTTTTGGGACATATCATTGGATCGGGATATATCCGAACGTTACCTAGTACAGTCTCCAAAATTCTAAACATAGCAGTTCCTTAGACGAAGAAACAGGTCAGGAGTTTGTTAGGACTTGTTCAATATTACAGTAGATTCATACCAAACTTGTCATCCATCACGGCTGTATTGTCTTCATTGTTAAAAAAAGACATGCCGGCGAAGGTGACATGGACTGGTATATGCAATGAAACTTTCAACAAAATTATAAATTTGTTCTCGCATGAACCAATTTTAAGACTTCCCGATGCTTCCAAAAGATTTTTCTTACGAACAGATGCTAGTAACTACGGCATTGGTGCATGCCTGCTCCAGAACCATGATGGCGTTCTACATCCTACCTTATATATTTCAAGAAAGCTAAAGCCAGCAGAAACAAAGTATTCCACAGTGGACAAGGAACTTTTGTCAGTCATATGGGCAATAACTAAACTTGAAAAGTTTTTGCTTGGTGCTCCATTCACCATCCAAACTGACCAACGTGCTGTAGCATCTTTGCGTCGATCTAACCACAAGAGCCAAAAACTCGCCAGATATGCAATCATCCTACAGCCATTTGAATTCTCCATTGAACATATTCCTGGCACTGAAAATATTGTGGCGGATGCGTTGTCACGTAATCCTATTGACGACGAATAATCAACATTGACATTCCTAAACTACGTCAATCATCACTACATTGGATATAACGAAGTATCAACTATAAGGGAACTAACCTTGCCTTCAATTTAATATTTATAAACACTATATGCATCACAGAATTGAACTAAAGACAATCAAGGTATACATATTGACATTGAAACTTCGTCTAACGTCCATACACAATATATGAATATTCGTTGAACAATCATGGAACAATATCTGACGACAAGTCGAACTTATTATCCTATGTGCACTTAAGGTAGTAGGCTACCCACAAAAGATTAAAAAAAATAAAAATCCAACAATTTTCATTTTCATGCTTTAAATCATCGTCAACATGTTCTTGTACTAAAAATAATTCATAGAAGCTTAGAGATACTCTGGTATGATAGGAATCAGTGTTTTTCTACACACACCCCCTTGAGTGATTTGCATAGCAACCAATGTTTATAGTTGGTTACCTTGTGAATAATGACCCAACATGAAGGTGCGTAATTGTAAAACTGCGAAATTATAATTATACTGAGGCAACAGGAGAAAGATATTTATAACTTTTCCAAGAGGAATCACTCAATGATTTCTTATGAATTTTTCAAAAGTGTGTGTCTAGAAAGCTTTGATCGTAAATTTCAGCATTTGTTACATGCATTGTGCATTTTCACCCACATCAACTCTATTTATTGCTAGACCTAGTTTTATACTGTATAATAGTAGTTAGCAGAGCTTCTTTTGTTCACAATGGGAAATAAGACAAAGTAAGTTCCTTGGAAATCGGTACACCAACAAACCGTTGCCTGAAAATGAGACACCTATTGTCGATAGTGGCGCTATAAAGCCTCTGTGCTCCTCAGCAAAGAAAATAAAGATCCAAGAAAGTGAAGGACAAGCTAAAAATGACAACAGAGGAAATGTGTTTATCCTTATGGATGTAAAACTGCTGTTTGGGTTTTTATGCGCTAACTTTAGATGTGACAAATGTTATCAGTACTCACTGACCTGTGAGATCATCGAAGAGACTCGGGATGGCTTTTGTCATGAAATCAGTATCAAGTGCACAAACTGTGTCGAATGGAATGCCAATTTCAATACTTCTGATGTTTCATCTCCAGCTACTCACAAACACAAAGAAGTAAATGTGCGAATGGTGGCATTTGTGCGTTCTATTGGGAAAGGCCACAGTGCATTGCAGAATTTTTCAATATACATGAACACAAGTCAACCCATGGCAAAGAAAGCATACAGGAGAACGCTGCACAGGATCTATTCAGCAAGTAAGGACAGCAATGGAAAGACCCTAAGAGCACCGAAAAGGGGATTCATAGACACTGCAGCTGCAGTAGAAGTAGACCTCAATTCAACAGGAGCTCATTTAAACTTCATTTTGTGAGTTCTTTTTTCTGTTTTTCTTTGATTTCTCGGAATTGTTTTTTTCAACATAATTGGTGATCTTTGAAACAAGATATCTCTGGATCTGTACATTCAATTGACATGAAAATTAACACAGTTGGTTGTCATATAATCTTACAGATTCTGACCTAAAATGGATACAATTGAATTCAAAGTTTTAGTTTTATGACCATCATGCATATATAATGAGGCACAAATATCAAACATTCCAGAAATATAAATTTTGAAAATTCATTAAAAAATTAACCTTTCTGTTAATCTCTGTCATTTTAGGTCATAACCTCACGCTATATATAATGATTCAATTTGCCAAGTTTCAGTCAGATCCTTGTACAAATAACATAGTTATGATGTTTTGAAAAGGTGTATAATTTATTCACTACGGCGGCCATATTGGATAGCTAATTTGCATAATTAATGAGGTCATTATGTGGACACAAATTTTAAGTCCATACTAACACAAAACCACAAAAACAACACCACCAAAACCAAAAAACAACACAACAACAAAACAAAAAAAAAAAACAAAACAAATCACCCCCCAAAAAACCCAAACCAACAAACCAACACCCAAACCCAAATACCCACCCCCCCCCCCCCCCCCACCCCCCCCCCCCCCCCCCTACCCATAAAAAA